>SSNR01000253.1:530206-616495 GCA_006937965.1 Callopanchax toddi | reverse complement strand
GGGGGGGGGGGGGGGGGGGGGGGGGGGGGGGGGGGGGTGATGATGATGGTGATGAAGATAAGCTATCGCTTATTGCTCCTCTCTGGATCGCTCCTGACTAAACACCGTTAGTATTAACGTTCATTCGCTCGTACAAAAGTTCAAAACAACACGTTCTCTTAGACAGAAATAGATGAGTCTGGTTGTTGCATCAGAGCGGACATCAGCTGACAGAGAGGGATGGAGGAGCCGCTCCACGTGTGCACATCAGAGAGTGGATCAGAAATCGATCAGTGATCCTTTGTTCTGGTCAACTTAAATGACTGAGTCTGATAGAGAGAACTTGATATGTGATGACTAAATGAACTCCTTTCTCAGAGGGGAATTATTCATCAGCAGATTCAGAGCGTGAGCTGTCGGATTGAGGAGGATTTAGCAAACGCACGAGCGCTGCTGGATCCGTGAACCGTGTCCCGAACCATAGAGGGCGATCGGTATGGATCACGGATCTATTGTGACCCGTTGCACCCTTACTGGGCATGTGTGAGTTGCGTGTGTGGGTTGGATGTACTGTGATTATGTGTGTTAAAGCGTGCGTCAAAGGAGCTGTGCGTAAGGGCGCGGTGCCACGCGTATTGGAGATGCTTTGAGTGTGTGTGTGTGTGTGTGTGTTGGAGGTCCTGCCTGTGTGTCCACTAGCTTCAGAGGTCGTGTGAGCACTCATTTGCTGAGCTGCAACAGGATGTGAAGCTCGTCAGATCGAGGGGTCTCCCATCGGGACGCGGAAGCGCTGGTCTGCAAAGTCGTGTTTAGGCAGGCGGTTCTGGTACACACGAATGAAATCCGGTTCTGATGTGGACCAGCGGACTACTTATGTTCAGGCCTGTCAATGGTGCATGTACTATAAAATATCTCTAACTTGCTCAATTTTTAATCAATTTTCAAATGGTTTCCTTTGTTATAAACATCAGAGGGGTGACTGTGAAATATATCGATGATGGCCGGGAAACTCATAAAATGTAAAAGTGTCCTGTCTCAAGTCTATACATAATAAGGTTTGTAAGAAAGTAAACCGTTTATTTTTCATCGAGTTAAGAGTATTTTTAGTTAAGTTGATCGCTCACCTTTCATCTGCTACCATAGAGAACAGAACGTCAGCTGTCGGTGGTAAGATGGCCGCCATGTAGCTACACTGTCGAACCCCAGATGATTCATCTAGCCTTTATATAGGATATCTATGATGCCATGCACCGGTACCACCAGGTCCCTCTGACCACCACCAGTAGGCAAGGTGGGTGAAGTGTCTTGCCCAAGGACACAATGACAAAGTAACCCAGCCGGAGCTGGGATCAAACCAGCAACCCTCCGGTTGCCAGACCGGCCACTCTACCAATTGCACTACACACTGCCTTGTACAATCTGAATTTACCAGGTTTTTAATATACAATTTGCACCTCTATGACATTTAGGAGAGAGGAGCTGTTTTAAGATGGTAGCAATGCACTTTGGTCTTGGCTGCATTCTGCCTAGCTGTTAGCTTATCAGTCTAGCTGAACAGTTGAGATTATAAGTATTTATAACTTTTACTCAGAGACAGACTTTTAGAAAAATCTAAAATATTTGACCTGTAGTGCAAATAAACCTTTACACCAAAACCATTTGAATAAAATGCTTTGTTGTTAACTTGGCAGCTTGCAGTTATTTTAAAATAAGAAGACATCACTACTTGTCCTGAAGGGGAACATTAAGTTTAAATAACCCGTTGTCTGTGATCACCTGGGCTTTTTTTATTTTCGTCTTTTATCAATGAAGTTTTTGTGGAAGCATTTTAGTCGTATGGCGTGCAGCAGCGAATGAAAACCTTCAGATAATAGGTATTCAACATGTCTGAGCGACGCAGATCACCAGGACACGTGAAGTGTTGGACTGATTAGGCATCCTAACAGCTGTGCTATATAGTGTTTTTGTTAAACTGGTGCTGAAAAGAAGAGTTCAATGAGAAGCTGTCAGATGGGTAGTTAGCACGGCCGCTAGCTGTGTGTGATCATTTTGTTTCTCTTCACTTTTGATGCCTAAATACTTTGAAAAGCTTGATGTTTCCTCTATTGTGGTCAAACGAGGATCAGATTCTGAGTGAGTTTCTCTGTTTACTGGGCAGGGTAACAGTAAGGGTGTGAGTTCAACAACTACATGCAGGCAGAGGAGATCCGTGTGAGAGTGTGATAATACAAGTGCGTGTGTATTTTGAGTGAGTGAGGGGTTGATTGAGAGGGTGACACTGCCATCGTGTCTCTCTTACAAAGATGCTCAAGTGCATAAGAGGTGGGTTTAAGAGTGCTGGGGAGATAATGAGAGTGTGTGAATGGGTTATGATGAATAGCTGTTGCACATGTGCTTGTATTGCTCTGTTGGGTAACCTCTGACCTCTTCTTCCCCTCTTCATTTTAGTGTATTCTGGGATTTGTATTGTGCAGCTCCAGACCGAAGGGAGACATGTGAACACTCCAGTGAGGCAAAGGCCTTCCACGACTACGTAAGTGACAGATGGGCTCTACCAGGAGTCTTTTATGTGTTTTTACTCCGTTGCATGTTACGTTCATGTTGTTGAATGGCTGCTGAAGCTCATGTAAACACTGCTCATGGGTGAAAACCACAGCAGCACCTGATGACGTTCATGTCTAGTTCAGGGTCATTTGTGCCAAGACAACTAAAGATAAGAATGACAGCAATTTTTTCAATTCTGTTTTTCTTTCTTTCTTTATATTTCTAAGAATTCTCTTTGAGAGGATATATGAACATTTTTGAGATTTTTCTTTAATAGCAATTTTAAATGTATTTTTTTATTAAACAATAACGTTCCTAAACTGAAGCAGGGCAGAGAAGCTTTTCATGCTTAAAATCTTCTCAGTAGCAAAGTGAAGTATTTAACTAGATGGAGCTTGTTGTGTACCAACAGAAAATGAAGTGTAGTGTATTAGTTTGTCTGACATAGACGAAATCAGACGTATGTCTGTTTAGTGCAGCACTTTGTGGACATATCTGTGCAGCTTTCTTGACTGGTTTTTGTCTATTTCTGAATTGAGATGATTTTTAGCGATACCACATTTTTGGTACCAAACAATCGATATGACGGATCAGATGGTCTGAATGCACACACGGCTACAGCACTACTCTGATCAACCTCATCTTCTCCAGCGTTTACTGCAGAGTTGGTTACTGTTGTCTTCCACTGTGACGCAACAGAGAGGCAAACGTAAAGTGGTATCGGTTTACAAATATGGTGCGGTATTGGATCGATAACTGGACCTGATATCTGCATCAGGATATCCCTGGTGATGTTTCTAACGTCTTCTCACTTAGTCTTTGATTAGGAAAGCTTAAATTTGTGTCCTCAAATCGAAAGTTGTCATTTTAATCCCTGATTTCTTCAGTTGGCTTGTAAAAAGTATTTTTGTCCTGTTTCGATGAGATTTATGTAAGAACGGAGAAGCATGGAGGGTTGAAACCTGAGGTAGTCACAGGGCTGCAATGCTCGGTGTGTGTAAGGGTAAGCTGGCACCGCAGTGTCAGGGTGTAATGTAATGAGATTGGACAGTCTGTCAGCTGTGGGATTCAGAATCGAGGTGTCTGACACACATTTCATGCGTGCCGCCTTTTGTAAACAGCTCGTAGAATGTGTCCAGCCCAACTGGTGTACAGCAGCAGCTTAAAGAGAGGTTCATTTTTGCAGCTTGATTTTGTAGAAAGGCCTGACGTCTCATTGGGTTATCACTGCATTATCCTCGCTCCACACCTGATTTGAATCAACAGGCTTCCGTAGAACTTGAGGACACCTTGAACAGATAATTGTTGGAGCAGGTAGATAACGTCTTGTCTAGATGTGCGTGACAGTCAAAGGTCAGGGGTCAGCTGCATTTCCAGAGATTATAAGGATTTAGCCTCTAGGTTAAATTTTTTCTGCTGAGGTTCTAACGTAGGGTGCACTCTGCCTAATGACGATAATGAAGAGGAAAGTTTTTACTCGCTGGTGTTAAAGGAAACTATCTGTGTGTAAATGTCATCTGCTGTGATTGACACTGTAGCCTGTCTTCAGTCTGTCCTGTCTCTGGTCAAGACGGTGTGTTATTGTGTGCGTGTGTGCGCGTGCAGTGTGTAGTGTGGGGAGATAATGGAATAGAGTTCTAATCCGGTAATCCCAGCACTGGGCCGAGGCTAAGCCAGGGATTTGTGTGTGTGTGTGTGTGTGTGTGTGTGTGTGTGTGTGTGTGTGTGTGTGTGTGTGTGTGTGTGTGTGTGTGTGTGTGTGTGTGTGTGTGTGTGTGAATGTGATGGATGCGGGTGGGGGGGGGGGATCTTTGGCCCCCAGCCCAAAAGAGGGTGGCTGGCCTCACACCCTCCTTCCAGTTAATACGTGTAGATATGTGTGCTAGGTGGCTACTCGCCGTCTGCCTCTAACTGCGATGGAGTTAGGAGACAGGGACCGGTGTGATTCTGGCTCCGCCCCCTTTGAGGCTCACCTCTGAGCATGGTTTCTCTACTGGTGTCAGAAAAATGAGCCGGTTCAAGGAGTCCATGAGGGAAAATAAATAAATAAATCCACCTTAAAAGAGCTCTATATTCTTGTGAACTTGTTAGATTGCACATCAGCCTTAAAGAAACATTATCAGTTTCCTCTGCTGGGCGCAGATGCACAGCAGAGGGTTTGAGTTACTGTAAAAACCACTTTTTTCCTTTTATCTGTGGTTACCGCCTGAAAGAACTGCAGAAGTTGATCAGTGCCTTTAGTAACTAATCCACTGAGAGTCTGGTTTGTGAGGTTGGGCTTTTTGAGCAGATTTTCCCCTCATGTATGAATTTGTCTTGTTTTGATGTTTGTGTAATTGATCTCTTTATATAAGCTCTCAGTAAGTGGCTTATTAAATCTAATACAGAGAATTCTTTTATTATAGAGCCTCTTTATTATCATAATCATGTTGTGATTATTTGTTCAATTTAGATGATAAAGCATCAGGATTGAGTTTTATTCTTTGATCAATAAAGTGGTACTTCCTGCATTAATGTGTTTGCTTTTTGTTAGTTTTCGTTAAATCTACCAGCTTATCTCCTGTTTAAATAAACAACATGTTACTCAAACAATAATTTAAACATAAATTATTTGTTGATTTGTTGAGCTAGGCTCACGTTTTGTCAGGGTTAGTTCGCCTGTTGGTGTTTATTTGAACGGATTTCTTTTTGCGTCAGATGAGGTTACTCCTTTCTACTTGCTGAATCTCTTGAGATGATCTGCTTAAAGCTCATAAGCTTTGTTCACACCTGGCATTAACTGGCATCCTAGGTGATCTGATCACAAGAGAACAGCTCCTCGTCTCAGTTCACGCTCGCATTAGAACTCGTCTCCATTAGGTTTAAATAATCTGTAGATCCTCCTCATCAAACTTGTTCATCAAACTTTCATGTTTTATTTTCCAGAAGCTAGGTGATTACATTTCTGCCTTTTTATGCTGTTTTACAAATATTTCATGAACGGAGCAAGTGGATTTTGATGAAACTATCAAAAGGTTTTCATTGGATAAACATCAACAACTAATTAGCTTTTGGAGTCAACCCAGTTTAAGATGGCCGCTACAGCTAATTAACTTTCGTCAACACAAAAATGGCAAAACTTAGTCTATTTTACAGTTGTTGAGCTAAGCAGGGGTAGTCAACTAAATATGCCAAAAGAATGCGTGACCCAGTCCTCGGTCTGGGGGGCGCTACAGCAGCAACATCTCTTCCTGGAGCTGTGTGGGAGGGGCCGTGATGTAGAGGTAGTGTTCTGCGCTAACTCTACCTGGATGGGTTCTTGCGGGTGCGCGACTCCTTCCCCTCCCCTGAGTTCTGAACCAGGCATTGTACAGTCCCGTTCAGGGGGAGGGGCGTGCCAGGTGCTGAGCAAGCAGTGAACCTCAGCAGCTCCTTGGTAGCGCTCGCGCGTCTCCCCGGACATGCCCCCTCCCCATGGGCTGAGGACCGGGTCCTGGAATTGCTGCGGGGTCCTGACAAAACCGGCTCTGGGTCCAGATCCAGACCGCGGTCCGCCTGTTAGTGACCTCTGAGCTAAAGTTTCAGCTGAGATTGCGCATCATTTAATTCTAAAATGTATTCCATCATTTCTCAATACAAGATCGACTTTTAACTTTTGATATGTTTGGCAAATACCAAATATTCTTACCCATAATAATGTATGTGTGTGTCTGCACAGATCAATATCAATCCTTTATTATCTAACACGCAGGTTTACATGCATAAAATACACTTTTGTTCAATTTGACATTAGTTAGGTGTAGGGGTGCAACGGATCAGAAAACTCACGGATCGGATCGGTTCACGGTTTTGAGTCACGGTTCGGATCAATTTTCGGATCAGCATAATGAAAAAGAAAAGACAAAAAACTTTGCTCTCTCATTATTTTTTAAAACACTGAGCAACTTTTTTATGCTCAATCCTCATAAATACAAACTGCATTTAACTCAAGATGTCAATCTGATGCTTCAATAAAGTTTTGAATCATATTAAAACAAATTAATGGGGGAGATGGACTCATATGCGCACCTCAGGGGTCACAGACCTGCTTCTGTCAAACTAGCGGTCACAGCTGGGGGGGGGGGGGCGTGACGCACGAGGCGCTGCTGACTGAACTCCGGTTCTATTAACGTTTATTAGCTCGTATAAAAGCCAAACATAACGTTATCTTGGACAGAAACAGGTGAATCTAGTTTGTCTATCAGAAAGATGGATTTCCAGCTGACGGAGAGAGAGACGGAGGAATCAGAGGCAGCGCGCGCGCACGTGCGCAGCAGAGACTGGATATTGATCAGGGATCCTTCGTTCTGGTGTACTAAAACGGCTGAAGCCAACAGAGTGAACCTCTATACGTGATGCAAAACGAACGCCTTTCTAAGAGGGGAATAATCTGCAGATTCACAGCGCGTGAGAAAAGAACGTCGGGAATTATGTAGCGACGCACGCGCTCTACATGAACCGCGAACCACGTGCGTTCCGAACCGTAGAGGGTGATCCGTACGAACCACGGATCGATGATGATCCGTTGCACCCCTAGTTAGGTGGTACTCTTACTGTGGCTTGAAAAACAAACACTACCGTTCATCATGCTCCATAACGTGGTTCACACCCCACCAGCTTCAGGCGTAGGCCCTTAATGTGACCTCAGAGCTGAGACTTTGTGCCACGATGCCACGATGTCAAACATAAAAACAAAAAGTGTATTCAGTTCGAGTCACAGATAGAAGAATCACAAGGAAAATGTTCCATTGATTTAATGTTGGTATTGATCACAAATCAGGCACATCGGCTCAAATTCAGCTTCCTGTATTAGTCTTTTTCTTTTCTTCTTCTCTCTGTTGCAGTTTGTTCTTCATCTGCTTCCTATCATGTTTTCCTGCAGCTTTTATTTTCTCTATAACCAACCCACACCTGCATCTCATTTTTTCAGCACTTTTTTCTTTCCTGTTCGTTTTTTACTGTATGTCTCTTTACCGGTCTTCCCCTTCGTCTCGCTTATCGCTCACTTCTCTCCTCACTTTGTCTCACTCTTCTTCTCTCTCCTCCCTGACCCCCCTCCTTCCTTCTCACTCTCATCACCAGCAACACAACAGCTACCTCCGTTTCTGAGAAAAGATTGATCAGCTAATCTAGCTGTTTACCCACAATCCCTAGTAGCTCTGAGGAGAAGAGACCAGTAGAGGCAACATGATGGAACCAAAAATAGTCTACAGTTGTTTTTATTTTTTAGGAGCTTGATGAACACAGTTTAAACCTGATAGAGACATAAAGGAATAGAAAATCAGTTTATATATACTCACTTTATTAGAGACACCTTGCTAGAACCAAGTTGGACCCAGTTTTTCCTTCAGAACCACCTTAGTTCTTCATGTCATGATTTAACAAAGTGTTGGAAACATTCCTAAAGGTTCAGGTTCATATTAACATGACAGCATCACATAGTTGCTTCAGATTTGTCAGCTGAACGTCCATTCTGGACTGGATTGAGATCTGGTGATTGTGGAGGCAGTTGGAGTCCAGAGAACTCATTGTCATGTTCCAGAAACCAGTTAGAGGTGATCTGATCTTTGTGACGTGGAGCTTTATCCTGCTGGAAGTAGCATCAGAAGATGGTCCACTGTGATCATAAAGAGATGGACGTGGTCAGCAACAATACTCAGGCAGGCTGTGGAGGTTAAACCAGGATCAGTGGGTACTAAGGGACCCAAAGTGAGACAAGAAAACCTCCCCCACACTATTACACCACCAGCAGCCTGAATCACTGACACAAGGCAGGATGGATCCATGCTTTCCAGTCTCTTCTGGTCCAGTTCTGGTGATCCTGTGTGAATTGTTTCCTCAGTTTCCTGTTCTCAGCTGACAGGAGAGACACCTGGTGTGGTCTCCTGCTGCTGTAGTCCATCTGCTTCAAGCTTCATCATGTTGTGGTTCAGAGATGCTGATCTGCAGACCTTGGTTGGAATCAGTGGTTATTTGAGCTACTGTTGACTTTTTACTGTGGCCTCTGACATCAACAAGGCTGCTGCTCACTGGATTTTTCTGTTGTCTAGACCGTTCTGTGTAAACCCTGAGATGGTTGTGGGTGAAACTCCCAGCGTGGTCCGGTAATAACCAGTCTGACTGGCAGCAACAACCAGACCATGTTTGAACTCAGCAAGGCATCTTCTCCACATCGAAATGCCTAAATGCATCCAGTTGCTGCCACGTGATTGGCTAATTATTTGTGTTTACAAGCTATTAAAGTGGTTAACCTAATAAAGCGGTCGGTTTACTTTTGAAATAAAACAAGTAAATTAGAAATCTGTCTGTTTCAAATAGTAAATCATATTTGATTACATAATTCTGATAGTAAAGAGATCTCTTTTTCTGCCAATGCCTGATTGCATGTGATTGATCACTTTATATTCTGACAGTTTATCAATCTAAACTATTAATTTAAGCCTTGTTTGGGTTTTCAGTAGATCTGTTTTAACTGTAGGAATAGGATGAGCTCAGTTCAAGGAACCTTCTCTGCTTTTTGTAAAAACACAATCAAGCTGAGAGGCACACAGAAAGTAACAGCAATGACTCACCTATCTTATACCTTACAGACCAGGCAGCTGTGTGTGGACAACATGAAGGTAGAGTTTTATTTTGGTCTTAACTTACTCATCAGCAACATTTTAGCCACCCTGGATCACGAGTCCTTCCTTTAAGGCAGCACTTTCATCTAGCTGTAATGCATCCTTTGTGACACAAAGGCAAAACTCCATACCTGCAACTTTCTCCGCTCTTAAAAGAGAGAAGTGAAAACCCAGAAGAGTTGATGTCACTTTTCCAGCATCAACAGAAAATAATGCTGGGTGTTCCAGCAGGGAAACACACGAATGAAAACCTGGTGTATCCCTGCTCCATTTAGAAGACCTAGTTCTTAAATCTTGTGTTTTTCTGCTCATCTTTACCACCCAGAATCAAGTTCACCGAGTTTCATTTTAATTGAATATTTCTTGGTTTTTCCAGGTTCCTGGATGATCTGATTTACTTCGTTTTCTCTTCTTTCTGCCCCTCTGCTTTGTCTCTGGAGCGTTGGTTAAGTGGATGTTGTGTCTGCAGCATGTATTAGTGCTGTCATCCGCCGGTCCTTCTGTCTGGTTTAGTACTGCTACCTTGGCAGCAGCTTTTGTCAAAGTGTGTGTGTGTTTACTGTGCAACTTGTGCCAGTTTTGAGGACCAGCTGGGTCTTCAGAGATTGTGCGCATCGTGTTTGTGTGTGCGTTTGTTTGTCAGACGTGACGGTGAGAGTAGCAGCCGTATCCTGTTGCTTTCGAGCGAAGCACACTGTTTTGACTGGGCAGATGAATTGGCTCGATCGCCACAGTCAGCTATTTTTCCTACCGTCTCCCATCCTCACTCCTTTGGGCTCCCCCACCCCACCCCCCTCTCCAACTCTCTCTGTGCGCTAAGGACAGCAGGTCAAGGAGACAGTGATGAGGTACATATCAGTGTGAACCAGAATGTAGATTAGTGCCTCTCCAGGCAGGGACACACATAAAAACAGACACACACACAAGGATACATTCACCATCTCTTCCTGCCTCTCCCCTCTCACCATCCAGTGTTTATGTCTCTGTCTTTATCCCTGTGAAAGGTATCAGGCGGAGGTCAATAATGTGTTGAGCACTATTGATCTGTCCGGTAGGTCCTATGGGTGAGGGAGGGAAAGAGGGAAATGGCAAGGTAGGAATCAATGCTATTCTGTATAACCCATCTACATACAGTGCTATACCACCCAGATTCTTTCTTTTGTTCTCTGATGGATTATTCATCAACATGGTGGGTTTGTACTGCAAGAACAACATGGCGTCCTCACAGGGAGCCCAAACCCTTTAAGTCGTCTCAGTTTAGCCTCATTGAAGGGGGTAAAGGGTTTTTCCTTCACATTGTGGTTTACATCAAATACATTTTGGTTGATGTTTCTAATCTGATATTTCTGTAGACCAAAGCAGATTATTAAACCACAGCTGTTGAACCAAATTGGCCTCCTCTGTATGTGATATCTTAATGAGGCAGGGTGGATTTTTAGGTTTTAGGTTCATTAGATAATCAAAAGTGACAGAATCTACATTTAGAGGAAAAAACTAGGTTGTGATGATGGTACAGTCCACCTTTGTGTGGATTCTCCCTGGAGAAACGTGAATGGCATAGACAAAACTAGGGTTTTTTCACCTGTACAACAGGATAATAAGGACACATGTGGATGTCTTTTTGTTAATATTAGTAGGACAACCTCCCATATTTGTCTATGAATCACACTGTGCACGTTGGGAATGGATCAATCAAGCACCCCAGTATCTATGCAGTTTTGGGATTAGATCTAGATTTGTTTATTTATCATCTCCTGATATGAATAACTAATTGAGTCAATTTAACATTTGAATAACATTTAGATAAAAAGTCCACTAGCAGGTTTGTTAAACTTAAAATAGCTAAAAGTTGAAAACATGTGGCTTTAAGGGATGTCCTGATCAAATTCCATCCAAGTATTAGATTGAGGCCCTGGTCACATCGCCGACTCTTTGTTCAGCTGGAGGAAAGGACCACTTTTATCATGACCTGGAGGCAGGCTCAAGGAGTCAACAACTAAAGAAAATGTTGTGCCGTTTTAACCCACGTGTACCCTAAGGGTTCCAATTGACTCCAAAAAACTAGAAAACTAGTCTAGTAAACTAGACTGTCAGTTCTGCTCTGCAGACTTTGGTCTAGACACGCTTCATTGGAACCTCAGCAGCCCACTGATTGGTCCGGTCAGTCTCATACTGGGCCAATCACAACACTCTAATGGGTTGGTGGGCGGGATTAGCCGATGATAGCAGAGCTCCGACTCTGAGTTTAAACATGGCGGCAGCTTTGGAACTGCGTTTGTTTGAAACGGACTTGTCATCACCTTTGGACGATTTAGATTTGGGCTTTTCTCCAAGATGTGCACTTAAGTCTTTTATTTTGAAAGAGAATTTATTGGCAGCTTTGCCGACAGGATACGGAAAAAGTTTTATCTACCATCTGGTTCCAGTTGTTGATAAACAGCTCTGATTGGTCCTGGCGTTATCCAATAGCATGTGAAGACGGTTTGATTGACAACCTTTGATCCCGCCCCTATGAATGAGTCATTTCAGTGAATCGTGGCCAGACTATATATCAACATATATAGTCTGGTTTACCAGGCTACTAGAAAACGTCATTAGCTCCAAAATAAGGACAGTGCGAGGGTTAGAAAAGGTTAAAACAAAAACATTTCAGTCAACATGAATAAGAATTTAAATTAAGAGTGGAATAACTTATTGTCTCTCGTCTTCCTACGGTTTGTGTGTGTCTTTAATCACCAGTAACGTGGTTAAAGCAGGTCTGAACTCTGAATGGAGCTGCCGTCAAAGTGATGATTTGAACTTAGTTGATAAACACGGTTTGAAATGCTATTAATAAACATTATCAGCTGGTGTTTATAGATCCTGGTTGTGTGTAACTCCAGGTCCAGGTGTGGAAATTCAAATTGTATTACTTTACCGTACTTATGTGGTAAAAAAACAAAAAATAATGCAAGTATCAGCTTGAGATGACTGGCAGATTCCTAATCTTAAATAATTCTGATCTTGTTCCGACACCCTGCAGACGCACCATCAGATTCTGATCTGGGTAGTATGAAGGCTTGAGCCGCTCGTTGTTGTGCTTCCTAAACCGTTTCTGAGTAATGTTTTCCATGACATGCAAGCGGAGGCCTCTACATATGGAGAGTGATGCTGCCATGTGGTGTCTGTGCTCTGTAAGTGTGTTTCAAAGTATCATTCACACAAATTGCATCCCATTACATTGTAACAAGATGATGTTACTGATTAAAATCTTTCATGTTACCTGTCAGTGGTTTTAATGTAGTGTCTCCACAGCAATGCGATCCACTTCGTGTCTATAGTCCAGGTCCTGTATTATTCATACCTGATGCTGTGACACGGTGTTTGTGCGGCGCTGCAGGGTAAGCCCATTAAAATATAGTTTACGGATTAAACACCGTAAATGTTTCCAGGCATTTGAAAATGTCTCCCCTGGGTTTTGTAGAACTTCCAGCTGCCTCGAATAAAAGAAACATATTCTTGTCATTTCTGCTGCGTGTCAGACATTAAAGCTTTCGATGTGCCGGTTCTTCTTCTACACACTCCTTCATCTGCTGACTCGTCCACACTTCATGCCAGAAGAAAATAATTCAACTCAACTGCACAAAATCAACTAATTAATGCAGCATTACTGTCTCTTTATAAAGGTGCACACTTGTTATTCTTTTACCTGAAAGTTCTCTCCGTATTCGCAGTCACTGTTTTCCCTGCAGAACTGCTGAGACACATTCCTGTAGATTCATGTTCTTGGTGAATTCTGCTTTTTTTGCAAGTCTCCCGCTTCAATGAGTGGAGTTGAAATGGAACGGTAAATATAGACAGTACTGTATGTGCTACCCCCTTAAAAAAAAAGGATCTGTTGGATCTTTTTGTATTTCCTCGGGCCGGTTGGTTTTAATAAAGTCCAACTGCATGATAAATCCACCTTTCTTTTTTTGCTCTTGGCAACTGTGCTCATTCTGCACTTCTTTCCACTTTGCAGTCATTTTAGATTGGTGAATATTAGAATATATTATGTGCAAATAATTTTTCACCATTTGTCCATAACAATAATTGTGATCAGGGATTTTAATTGCAAACAGAATTCTCCTCCTTTTGTTACCTTATCTTAGTTTTTCTTCCATGTTCCTCTTCTTTCCACCCCTTTTTTCCCCTCATTCCTGTATCTTCTAACTCACTCTCTCGATCTCACTCTCTCCTGCATCTTCTTATTCTCTCTCTGCGCTCCTGGAGCGGGGGATGCCAGGGGGACAGAGTGCAGATAGGACCTGTCGCCATAGCAACAGCTTCTGCAAGCTGCTGACACCCTACTGTGGGGTGGTGGGGACTGAGAGGAGGAGAGGTTGTGATGGGGAGGTTTAGTACAAGGGTTGGGGCTCAGGGAAGGGTTGTGTGTGTGTGTGTGTATGTGTGTGGGGGGGGTCATTGATGGGAGGAAGAGATGGAGAGAAAACTGTACAGAGGAAGGGAGGGGTGGCGTGGACATGGAGAAAAAGAGGCGGCCGACCCTGCTTCTTCCCCAGGGATTCAGTGGCCTGCTCATGTTCACAAGCAGAATTAGCATAAAGGGGAGGAGGTGTGTGTGTGTGTGTTAGTTTGTGTGTGTGTGTGTTAGTTACAGATAAAATAAAAAGAGCAGAGCGTTTGTGTACGTGCGTGTAATTGGACGACTGCATCGCTGTCCGTGGATGCAGTGTGTTCTTTAGGTGCGTGCTGGTGGATCGGAGGACGTTTAGGAGTGTGTGTTTGTTGGAGCGACTCCCCCCGCCCCCCTGGGTCTTAACCCCCCTCCCCTCCCCTCCCTCCCTGCTCTAGCCTGTAGCCTGCGGTCCTCCCCTGTCTGTCTCTCTGTACCGGGGGGCTGCACTTTATGAGCCTGTGATGCAACTCTTTGTGTGTCTGTGTGATTTTTATATATTTTTTTCGTGTTTGTGTGGTTGGCTGCTGGTGTGTGTTTTGTTCTGCCTTGCTTATGTAAGCACTCTGAACATGCGTCTACTTCCTTGCGTGTTGTCAAGAATACAGTTATATCATATTTAACTTGCGGGCTGAATCATTCTCCCCTCTTTCTCATCTAATTTGAAAAAAATATATAATTTTTCTCCGTCGTTTGACTTGTGGAAGCGAGCTGCTGGTGTTACATGTGTTGCCGTGTTTAGCAGCCGCTTTCATCAGGTTCCAGTCTTACAGATGCTGGTTGCTTCTAAAAATTCCTTCGTTTGCTCTCCAGATTTTAAATGTCATCAAATACTCCATAGGATTAGCGTTTATGTGTGCTTTATGTAAACAAATTAAGGTGGAAGGTAAAACTGTAGGGTTGTTCATCATGTTTAAGCAGAAATAATTCTATAATCCACTAATAATAAACAAAATAGAAAAATAGCTTTTAATGCTTTATGTAACACGATAGTCTTTGCTGAATTGTTGGAATTTTTAATGCTAAACAAAATATAAAAAATAATCTGCTCTTAAACAAGTTTAGGAAGATTTATCAATCTTCTTTACCCACTTGATCCTGTTCAGAGTCAAGGGTCATTGGGTAAGAGGCGAGGTAGACCCTGGACAGGACACCAGTCCATCACAGGGCTCCCTCCAGGCCCAGGACCGGTACCAGTCTGTGGATCATTTTGTACCCAGGCCTCAGAAAGAATTTAAAAAAATATATTATTAAAAGTTTAGTTTTAAAAATCTGCTGTAATTGGTTATTATATTATATTAGAAGTAAAGTGTATCATTTCATGTATGTGTGCAGTATTAAATTTTATGTTATGTGCTTATTTAAGTTTTGTTATGCATGCGATGGAAAAGTTTTCTTGTATGAAACCAGTTCACGATTCAGAAAAGATCTGGAACCACCAGGTTAAAGAATAGAGGCTCAAAGTCTTTTCTGCTTCTGTAAATTTCTATTTGAGGCCTCAGAAAACTCAACTTATTTGTTGATGACTTCATGTTTTATTTCAGCAACTTAAAACAACTTTGACATTCATTGAAACACAATATTTTAGTGTGAGTTTTACTCCCAATTTTTAGTATTTTTCATGGTACTTGAACTGAATGATGTAACTTATTTAAATAATATAATCATTAAATGTTTGCGTGTTTTCATCTCACCGAGCTGCGACTGGTAATGAAAAATTAAAGAGCGTTTGTGAAGGATTTTTCAAAATTTGCAACTCATTTGCAAAGGTTCTCAATTTCCCCATGCAAATTGCAGGACTTTGCTCCCATGTAGCTAGAATTTTAAACTATGTAGAAAAAATTGTAAGACAGATTTTCACTCAAAATTGTAAGATATGAACATCTGTAACTTGTCTCTAACTCTTCTCCGTTTAGTTTCCGTGAGCGCTAGAATTATGAGACAACTTTGCCAGGAATGGCTGACCCAAAAACAAAGCTGTGACTGATTGGAGACCAAAATAAATCTGATCTTAGATTTTATTTGTTGGCTGCCCAAATCAAAAGCCCAACATTTATATTGTAAATTTGAGGGTAGGATCATGTAAGGTAGGTCTATCAGGATGACAGCAAAGTTACACAATGTTTTGGTAAATATTTGTTCAAGTTTCTGTTTTGGACTCTTCAGAATGAGCTAAATTCTTCATTCCAAAAATAAAATAAGCTCAAATTTGATGCTAAGTTGTTGAAGTTCATCAGAGGTTCTTTTGAGAAGGGAACATCTGAGAGGTTAAAGGTCAGGTGCTCAACAGATAACAAAACCACGTAGAAGAGCTGTTATGTCGGAGGAACTCCTCTATTCTGCTGTCTTTACAGTCTTGTATCTCTGGACCTTTATAAATGTCTCTCCCCTCATCATACAAATACCCACTTCTCCTTAAATTCTACCTGTTTATTTGCTAATCTTGAGATGAGGAAACAGCAAACGCTCTTCTCCTGATAAGATGACTTCACAGTTCGTACTGATATAAACTCTATAAGTGTGTGTGCGATGTGGGTGTTTGTTTGCTGACACACACATTGCCCCCTGTAGTAACTTTGTACTCAGTGTATATGAGTATAAATGTGATGTTTAACAGCCGTATTTGTGTTTTTTCAGAGCGCAGCAGCAGCGCCCAGCCCGGTGATGGGCAACATGCCCCCCAACGACGCCATGCCAGGCGGTCCCATGCCCCCGGGCTTCTTCCAGGTATGACCCGTCCCCTCTTAAACCACCTGTCCTTTTTTTATCTTATCAATGTCTCTCATTCATCCATTTCTCTCTCTCTCTCTCTCTCTCTCTCTCTAAAATCAAACTATTGACGGTATTTTCAAAATCTTTTTAATACTTCAACAAAGGTTGCCATTTAATGCCAAATTTTATTTAGCAAAAATGACTCTTTTACTGTCAGATTCTAAAATTAATGAGCCTTGAGATTTTTGTGTAACATTATGAAACAGACTGACATCTGCACTGTTTATAACTGTCAGGAATTTATTGAAATCAAGTTTTTTACTTTTTGCAGCTCAATTCTTAATCCCATTTATTTCGGTTAGCGTAGGAGTTCATGATGCTTCTTCAACAAATCTTTAAAATAAAGCCGTTAGCTTTTCTTACCTGCAGTATTAGCTTTTTGTCTGTTGTTTTTTTCTTGATTCTTTAACTATATATATTTTATTACTGTAGTTCTGGTTATGTGCAACTACAAATGTTTATTTCAGAATACTTGAAAAACTTTTTCCTACCTTTTCAGGAAATCATAATATCAACAGTTTTGTTGATCTGTGTGGTAATTTCTGTGTAGTATTTTCTGTCTATGTAGTATTTTCTGCAGTTATCTTGCAGAACATTAGTTAGCATGCAGGCTTTAAGTGAAATAAATATTTATATAAAATTCAAAAACAAACTATGTTTGTGAAACTTTGGTAGAAAAAAATATTTCTTATGAATTAAAGTCACCTGAAGACAAAAAAAACATATATTAAAAACACCAATGAATTTTAAAGACAACACTACATGTAGTTTTTTCTGTATTTCCTAAACATTGCTTATCAAGCTAGTTATTTTCTCACTCTGTTCATTCATCTGTGGCTCGGCTCTCTCTGAGCTGCAGTTCGGTGCATTTGTGATTCACCCATCCCGTGTTCATCCTTTCTTCCACTCCTCCGTCTCCATTTCCGTCTGTTTCTGACCCGTCCTGGCTCCGCGAAGGGAAGCGTTTTAGTGCTGGAGATGGCTGTGTGAGGAGAACGAGACTCACAAACACACATGCATCCAGGCACGCGTGCACAAACAGAAACCTCATACCTTCACATCCTCCGTGAGCCAGCGGCGTGATGGACAGCAGTGGCATTTGGCGGGAGGCGTGATAAGGTGCCGGCGAAGAGTGGGAGAGAAAAAGCAAGTGACACAATAAGAGAGAGAGAGGAGGAGGATAGAGAGGGAAATGTGGAAGACTGTTGCCTAGTGTGTGTTTCTGTGGCTACATACCACCACATTGTTTGCTGCTTTGCTGGAGGGGGGGTGGTGGAGACTAGTGAAAGTATGACTGTGAGTAAGCAAAGGGAAGGGTGGGGGGAGAAGGGTGACGAGAGATGCATGGAAGTGCTATTTTTAACATTGGTGGGGGAGTGAGACTGGGCGAGGGTTTGTGTGGTTGTTGTGTTTAAGGAACCTTGTAACGGAGAGCTTCGGTTGTTCTCTGTAAAAATGGACTCACACTCATAGGATACCTCTCTGATTGTCGATCGTCAACACCGTCACTGACATCTGAACAGTGCCAGGATGAGAAACAACGCACTGATCTGTTTATGCCATCACTGATGAGAAGGACAGCACAGACAATGACATCATAATGCACAAAAAGACTAATCTAACAGATAACGGGTAGATTGGATTAAATAAAGTTTTACATAAGGCTGCTCTTTTATGAAAGAAAAACATTCAATTATTTTTGTCAACATTAAAACCATGATTATTTAACACAAGCTAACACTCTGCAGGGCTCACTAGACTCTATAACATGATCTGTGTTTATTTTACCAACGTTTGTCATTTCCATATTAGGGTAAAATGTACCTTCACGGTTATTGTGACCAAAATGATCACGGTTTTCGGTATTATCTCTGTATTTTTTAAAGGATGTTGAATATGTTCAACTAGACAACTAAATAAACCCTCTATATCAGGATAATATTGTCCTCAGTTTGTGTCCTTCCAGTGAGCTTTTCAGATTTGGGGAGATGTCATCAGGCAGTAATCATTGTTAAATTCATAATAATTCATAATCAATCAGAATTGACGACTGTAGATCGGTTGACCAACACTCTATTGTACTTCATGGGTCACCGTACTTGACAAAAACAACCTTGTTGCTATATTTACCTGTTGCAGTTTACGCCAAGGTGGTATTATCTCTGCACTGCTCCCGCTCCCCACAGCATGGCTACCGACCAGTTATTTTCTGCTAAGCTGGAGTTCTGGTGTACTTATTTTGACATGCTTCATTAAGCAAGCATCAACAACGATCAACTCATAGCGTCATTTTAATACGGAGGTGTCGGCGACTCAGTTTATTTGCTGGCAGTGGCGCTGTGGCTGTACTCATTGCATTCTCCCTCTACCCAAAGTCCTCACATCATATTTCGGCTAAAACGCTAACGTACCTTCCCATGACTGTAGAGTTGTGGGTGATGGTCACGCAGATGTGTGTGATGAGACTTCACGTGTTGTTGCAGTTCGCCGACACTTTTTTCCGGCACGTTCTGCAAACAACTGTCCCTCAGCATTCTTCAAATATCCAAAATATGTCCATACTTCTGACTTTGTCTTCTTTGAGGGCTGATAGATGCCCTCAGCGCTGTTTTTTACTCTTTCCGCCATCATTTTATCTTTAGCTTTAAAAAGTTTCGGTTGTAAACACTACAAAGTGCGCATGCGCGGAAGCTTCAGCAGATGGGACGGTGGCTGAATTGGGTCACCGCGCCTAAACCGCGAACACGGTTTATTCACCGAGATAATATAGTTTTTTTAAAAACATGACTGTAATTATTATTGTCAACATTTTTACCGGGGTTTACCGCTATACCGGTAATCATGACAACCCTACTCCATATAGTATCATATTTGAATGAATACCTTTTATAAATATAGGCTTTGGTCACCATTAGGCTTTGTCTTGAACTAAGTTTTTGTAGCAGATGTTTTCTGATTATGTAAACCTTAAAATAGTTCACATTTTAAGAAGACTGCCGTTTCCGATAACAGCAGCTGCTGCAGGAGCTTAGGTGTCCAAACAGGGAGAAAATACACATGTGCTTTTTCAGGAGTGTTGATGATTTGAAATATGAACAGATATAGTTGGATGCTGCACCACTGAGCATGTGGATGTCATAACTGAAAATAATAGACGAGTGTTTTTGAAGTGCCATACGTTGCCGGTGTGTTTTGCCTTTATTCTGCCATCTTTAAGCTTTGGAAGGGGAGGAATAATATCTGTTTTTTGTTTATTACATTGTTTTGTGATAATTTGCAGCTAAAATTGATATAAATGATACAAGAGTACAGTTCATTTTCTCTTAACTGATGCCATAAAATAATTCTATAACTTCAGGCCATCTCTGATTTAGTCATTTTAACTCATTTAAGTGTTGGCAGGTTTGTGTTCTGATGGTAAAATGATTTGATTTATACTGACAAACACATGCACTAAATCTATATAGTTATATCCAGTGAATATGACTTCATCACATAGCCTAATAAGTTCTTATAATGCTTTTAATTTGTTGTTATTTGTCAGAGACTGACGTTAATAAGACCTTAATCAATCAGCCTCAACATTTACATTTCTTAACAAATGAACTGATTAAATTTGAGCATTTCATTATAATATAATAATATAATATCCTGGTGGTATCCTTAAGTTCTGTCATAAACCTGGGTTCTATTAGAATAATTTAATGATGTCATTTTCCAGCTGATCGTTGATGTATCGGGACAAATCCAATTGGTCGGTCAGACACTTTTTTTAAGTGTCTGATAAATAGCTGAGTGACTAACC
Organism: Callopanchax toddi; assembly: GCA_006937965.1. Taxonomy (NCBI): domain Eukaryota; kingdom Metazoa; phylum Chordata; class Actinopteri; order Cyprinodontiformes; family Nothobranchiidae; genus Callopanchax; species Callopanchax toddi. The sequence continues at coordinate 596,319 of SSNR01000253.1, read as the reverse complement.
CGAACAATCCGCTGCTATAATTGAAATTGGCTTTCCCTCTGAAGAAGTGATTCTAATGATTAATCAATTATCTAAAGTAGCAGCTTTATTTTCTGTCGGTCAGCTCATTGGTTAATTGACTAACATCTCTTGTGCTCACACATTACCACATTACTGAACAAGTACTGAGATCCGATACCCTCGCTCACTGAACAAGTGGTACTCTTTGCAATTTGAAGATCTGTGGATCTGTAGGAGTTCTGGATCTGCTCTCAAACAGACGTGTAACTTTGAGACATCTTCGAGGCCTAAAGCAGGCGTTTGTCGACGTGTTGTCTGTGTGTGTTCGGATGCCTAGGAGGTATAAGGTGGAAAATTCCATCTGCTGTTCGTAAATCAGTCTCTCTTTGTTTCCTTGGTTGAACTGAATAGGGAGAAAACCCATGAAGATACTGGAAGTGACTGGCTGCATAATGACTTTTAATGCCTTGTTTTTGGGTGAAAGGTCAGCGTCGTGTTGGAGAATTAGCCCACAGGAACTTGATTTTGTTAGGAAGAAAGTTTCCAATCAGCAGGAAAGCTTCTAACTGTGACTTGTTTTCGTTCTGGTTTGAAGTTGCCACCAGTTCCTGTCCTGTTGCAGTTAGTGTTTGGTAATACTGCCCTCATGTGGTTCAGACTAAAACCAGATCCCAGATGGTCCCAATCTGTACCTCTAAGGTTGAAACTGTTGTTTTACAGTCGTCCATTGAAGAGTTTATGCTTTAAATTGTTTGTATTTACACATTTGGACTCGAGGGGACAATAAACTGCTCCTATAGAATATATAATTGTTTATTAGGAAAACATTTTGACCCAAATGTCCAATTTCTTCCCCTTTCCTGCTTCACGTCTCCCTCCTTAAACTCAGCTCCCCCCTCCAGACTCCCCGCAGCATCGTCTTCCTCTCTCCTCTGACTGATCGGGTTATTCCTCCAGGTGTGAACCCACCTTTTGCCCCCTCCCCTCTCTGATGTCGCTCTTCTGTCTTAAAGGGACCACCCGGCTCTCAGCAGTCCCCTCATGCACAGCCCCCCCCACACAACCCCAGCAACCCCATGATGGGACCCCACGGCCAGGTAAGAGGCTTTCTCTCAAACACTACCTCTGTTTCTCCTCATTCCCTCACCCACATTCACTCCTCACACACGGTCTTTCTCCTTCCTCCTTACCCACGAGGCTTTGCGGGCTCTAGTTTTGTTATCGGGCCCCTCCTTTTATGAGAGCCGAGCATCCAGAGGCGGCGGGGCCCGCTCCTCTCCAAGCCCAAGACCGGCTGTCCCTGTGCGGGATGAATAATTCACTCCCTGCCCCTCCCCCGGAGCAGCTTGTGGGGGGTTGCACACTTATCTTTTCCTCCAGTCTTAACACACACACACCCCTCCCCTCCCCCCCTTGCTTACTTGTTCTTGCATCTCATAAATAAGAGAGGGATCAAGCAAAATAAACACCGCCAATCTTTTACATTTTACAGATAAATGACAAAAGTTTTGGCTGCTAAAACTTTAAAATGTAGGAAAAAATCAAGAAGTTTAGTCCTCAGTCATCGTGTTTCCAGAGCAGTAGCTACAGATGCCACTGTGGAGGTAAAGCGAGGCTTCGCCCATTAACTGCGGCAGCTCAGCTCTTCATTCTTGTGGTTTCGAGTTTCTTTCTTGTGTGCGAGAGAGTGTGGACATGCTTCCGCTAAGGCTTTGAACCGTGTTGTTGGCCCGAGGTGTCTCCGACTAAGCCAGGCAGACCACAGGCCGAATCAGCTTACACCACAGCGAGAGCAGGCAGGCTGTGTGAGCGCTGCCTGGAGAGACACACACACTCACACACACACACTCAGATGAATACATGCTTTGACTGCATCTTTTCAGAATTAAAGGGTTGTTTATGTTTATACTTGCTTTCTTTTTGGTTGTTTGGCAGATTAGTGGCTGAATTAGCAGATTTTTAGTGTCATCTCCCATCCTTCAGCCACACTGTGTCCATCTCTGTGTCCTCACTGGTTTAGTGCTTGTGGATTTAGCACTAATAGAAATGTTTCTGTCCTCCTACCCATCATCCCCTTCTTTCTCTTTGTTTTTGTCTCCTTCCTGCATTTGTACCCTCTGCAGCCTTTCATGTCACCACGGTATCCAGGTGGACCCCGCCCCGCACTCCGAATGCCAAATCAGGTAATCAAAATTTTGAATCCATGTCAGGTTAAATTTGAGGCCTCTGAGAATTCATGTTGCTAACATTGTTTGCTTATTCTGGTCTCCTCTCAGCCTCCTGGGGGAATCCCAGGATCCCAGCCTCTCCTGCCAAACAGTTTGGACCCAACAAGACCGCAAGGTAAGACTCCTTGGACTGATCATTCCTAAAGGTGAAGGAATAATTTGAATTTGTTTAGGAAATGTGGGTGATTTAATCAGTATTGATTCATCTAGATATAGTTAGTAGGATAGAGCATTGTCAGAATTTGGGATTTTGTTAAAGATCTTATTTTTGGATTGACTATTTAACCTGTATCTGGTTCAACCAGCAGTATGTGGTGATTTTAGCTACAGATCACAGAGTCTTGAGGGTTAAAACTAACAGGATTAAGATGAAGAGTTGTCTGTTGTCTGAGACACGTGGATCTAAATGAGTGACTCGTGCTCTGTTCTTACAGGACATCCCAACATGGGTGGACCGATGAGAATGAATCCTCCCAGAGGAATGGCCATGGGCCCACAGGTACAACTTACAATACATTACCATATACTGTATAGTGCTGTGAAAAGCTATTTGAACGATTACTGCCAAACCTGTAGAATTAAGAAATCAACATCAATAGAACCTATCAGACAACATAAATTAGGCTAAAAGATCTCAAAAAGCAACACCATGCACCTTTCTAAAGGCCAGTTCATACTCGACGAGAAGAAAGAACTTTCTGACCCCCCAGCGAGAACAAAATGATGTCAATGGTCAGAAAAGGAGAATCAGCGTGGTTAGTGCCCGGTAGGGCCCGGGCAGTGGCGGGGGTTGCCACCCTCCATTCCCAGGTGCCCTTGGTTGGTGTGTTGGCTGCTGACCTGGTTCTACAGCTGACGAGGCAGAGGGCCCACTAGATGGCGTGTTGCTCATTACTGGAGCCATCTGAGCTCAACATAGTGTTTAATGTGGTTTTTATGTGTATGTGTGGGTGTATGTGTGCCTGGGAATGGGTTGTGGACTGGGAGGGGAGAGTGTCATAATTGTTCTATGTTTGTGAAAGGGAGGGAATGCGGGTTGTATGGGTCATTTTAATCTGTCAAGCACTTTGTGTTGCTCGCTGGGGCATGAAAGGTGCTATATAAATAAAGTTTGATTTGATTAGTGCGGGTAACAGTTGACGTTGTACGTTGATGTAACTTTTTCTTCGGCGCCTGCTGGGCTGCTTTGCACGGATGGACCTGCGGAGGCATTCAGGTCTGGATCGACCCGCACTGGTCCGCTGCTGGTTCCGGACCAGCGCGGGCCGCGAGGGTTTGCGCCATAGACCCATATGCCTCTTCAGGTCCAAGAGGATGGATCGTTTTAATCTGCACACACACCCTCCCCTCCACACACCTGATACCTGTTTGACACATCGCTATAGGAGTTCGGCAGCTGAGTTCTCGGGGAGTACTGATGATCCCTGCCGAAACGAACCTTTTTCTAGTTCTCTCCCCCAGTGAGAACAAAGTTCTTGCTTCTCGTGGAGTATGAATTGGCCTTAAAGAAAGAAGAACAAAAGAATCCAAAGCACTGCAGGCCGAGGTCAGAGGTCATGATTCAATAATAATAATAAGATGTGTCATCCTGATGATACCCAAGATTTGAGAAATATTCTGTGGACGGACAAAAAAGTGTAACTTTCTAGAAGGTGTGTGTCCCGTACTATCTGGAGTCAAACTAACTGTGTATGAAGGAGGTAGTGTGATGGTCTGGGGCTGCTTCAGGACCTGGATGACTCTCTGTAACTGATGGAACCATGAATTCTGCTGTCTACCAGAAAATCCTGAAGAAGCTTGTCTGACTGTTGACCTTAAACAGGGCGTTCTTGTAGGAAAACCCTCCAGTGTGGCTGAATTAAATGATCACAAATGTAGTTGTTGATGCCAAGTGTGTTACAACCAGTTACATTAGGAGGTCAGTCTCTTTTCACTTAGGGCCTGGTCAGTGTGAATAGCTTTTTTCCTTTATTAAATTAAATCATCATTAGAAAACTGTATTTCATGTGAAACTAGTTTGCTAATCAGAAACTTTTATATGTGGCAAAAACAAATCTGTAAGGGGGATGTGTTCTTTCACAGCACTGTGATTAGTTTTAGTTTAACAGACTTAAAGGGAGGAAGACACTGCCAGGTTACATTTGATTGCTGTCTTGAAAATGAAGATGTTTTTATGTGGTTATCTATTTTACAATTTTTAACATTGTTTTCTGTGTTTTCTCTCAGAATTATGGCGGCATGAGGCCTCCTCCAAACTCCATGGGTGGTCCCATGCCAGGAATGAACATGTAGGTCCAGTCGTCTGTTACGTTAGCTCCTTATATTGGTTTACACGTAGGTCATTTAAAGGGACAGTTCAGATCTTTTAAAGTGTTTCTGTTGAAATGTTTGAATATTTAATATTTACCTGTTGTAGATAGTTCTTTGAACGACCTCAGTTTGGGGAAACTCAGACTAGTTCTGACCAGATCAGTGAGCTAATGGCTAGTCACAGCTCCTCTGATTCCAACCTGCTCTTTTCTTGGCTTCTTGTCCAAATATTTATGGGTTTTTTTCTTCCTTTAGATTTTTTAGACCAAATAATTTACAGATGATCAGTTTCCTGCAGTTTTAATCAAACATACATTTTTGTAACATTATCTTGACTTTACTATTTAAAGGCGAGTGTATTAGATCTGGTTTCTTCTGAATCCTTCTCAGTACCTTCACATACTTTCCACCCTCCTTCCGTTTATTCTTGGTATTATTATTCTTCTCTCACACTCTGTGTTTTCCTCAGGGGTCCCGGAGGAAGGGGGCCTTGGCCGGGACCTAACGCGAACTCTGTGAGTCACAAAGCTGTACACGAGCACGCTGATCACTTCAGTGTTTAGTTAAATATGTCCTGACCCTTTTTGCTCTGTCCTCCTCCTGCAGATAGCCTACTCCTCCTCATCTCCAGGAAACTATGTGGTGAGTTCACATTTATTAGACAAACAACGCTGCTGTACAGGATCTTTATTTTAAACTCGTGGTTTGATTATTTCCCAGGGTCCCCCTGGTGGAGGAGGCCCACCTGGAACTCCCATCATGCCCAGCCCAGGTGGTGCGTCACTTAACTACGTCCCCAGCACTAACACTTGTCTCTTTGTGTTTTTATCCCCACTAAACTAACTGGAATGTGTCCCTTTAGTGTTCTGTCCCATCTAAGTGTTGTCATGTTTTGTCTAATTTAGAAGTTAGACATCGTTTATCCATTTTCTGGTTGCTAATTTTTTATTTTATTTTTTTTAGATTCAACTAACTCCAGTGAAAACATCTACACGATGATGAATCCCATCGGACCAGGAGGCAACAGACCCAACGTGAGTGTTTCTGTCGTTTAATAAGCACATTTAACTTTTTTCTTGTAAATCTTAGCTTGTTGTGTCGTTTCTATATTACAGATTGGTTTAATGTTAAAGTATTTATAATGATAGCGACGCAGACTAAATGTTATCTAACTAAACAGGGGTTCAGTGCTGTGAGTGTGACAGAAAAGGATGAATTAAATAATCTCAGTTTTGCCCCAAGCTGAAAATATCCCAGTCATATCTCTGAGTTCAGACTCCTAATGTCTGCCCTACATCCTGCCTCCAGTTCCCTATGGGACCAGGGCCTGATGGGCCCATGGGAGCTATGGGAGCCATGGAACCACACCACATGAACGGATCACTAGGTGGGTTTAAACACAGAACATTACTCAGCTACGATGGCTTTGGATTGGGTTTAATTTAACCTTTTGTCTTCCTCAGGCTCCGGGGACATGGATGGGTTGCCAAAGGTGAGTTCACATTAAAGTTTCTATCAACATCCGTTCTTCAAAACGTTTAGATTCTCTTCTCTATAAGTTACACGCGCTTGCTTCCCCCATCAGAGCTCTCCTAACAACATGGGAGGCATGAACAATCCTCCTGGAACGCCGCGGGACGACGGCGAAATGGGCGGCAACTTCTTGAACCCATTCCAAAGCGAAAGTGTAAGTGGAGTGTGTTGACATCTCACAACCCTTAACGGTCATCCTCGCTGTCCTGACATAAACCAGTGGAAGAATGCAAGCAGAGGAGGGGTCATTTATTCATATTCTGGATAAAGCTTGTGTTCTCTCCCCTTTTAAGTGATTTAATCCGTTATTTTTGTGATGTTGGTTAGTTTTAACCAATATGTAAATAAATAGAAAAAGGCAGGAGAGTTGACTTGATGCAGATTTAAACATTATTCCTCTGAGTGGAGAGATGAAACCAAGAAGTAAGAAACTTTAATTCAGCAAGAAGTATTACCCTTAGAGATTGTCTGAGTTTGGTTTGATTCTGATATTTTTACAGCCCTGATGCTGATACGGATTTATCTGAAAGAATTATAATTACCAGAGTACACTTTAAACATTTCTAATAAAACTTGAAAACGATGATTCTTGAAGAGCAGAACTTTTACTGGGAAGATGTTATGTTTCTAACGTGAATTAGCACTAAGTAGTGGACAGTTTTATGAAGCAGGAAAAACATTGAATTATTTATTACTGCTTGGCAATGGTGCATTCACAGACTGCAATAAAAAGAGGAAATAAAATCAGATTTTTGAGTTTCAGATTGGCTGAAGACCGTTGATGAATATTGGCAAATTCCAATCACCAGATGATTGATTTGGTGCATCTCTAATGACCCGTTCAGTTGTGTGTTCAGCAGCCAAGTTGAACTTGATAACTTCAGGATTCTACAGACTTCACATCAGACTAAAGAGTTTACTTCCAGAATCACGATTTTCAAGTTTTTCAGTTTAAAAACAAAATGCAATCTGTTCATTATAATTCTTTGACATAAATCAGAATTTGCCCAAATTGTTATCAGCAGGTCAGAGCTGTACGAGAATCAGAAACTGGTATCGGCCTTCCAAACCAGAACCGGTGCATCTCCACTCCAAATAGACTCAGCATGAATCAGAGACCAGTTTAAAGGGTTGAAATGTATTTGTAGCACATTAAAGGCTTTTACAAAAAGAGAGACATCAAACCGCTGTGAAGACGTTCTGCTTGCATTGTAGCCGCTCAGAAAGTCATTCTGTTTCCTCTGTATCAGTGATCACAGCTGATTGGATCAAAAAGCCTGATGAACTGTGTTTTATCTAATTAGGGGATCTGTGATTGAAACACTGGTGGAAGGGTGGGGGGGTTCTGTTCATAGTATTGTGTGATGGACTCTGACCCGGGTCCTGGAGAGCTACGAGGTGCACAGCTACCACCACCTAACTGGATTCAGCCAGCTGCAGGTCTGGACCCCCCTCTGGGTGTCATGATGTTTCCATCAGAGTTTTAGAGAAGTTGAAACCTGTCTGTGCTCCCTGTAGTTCTGCAGGCCTGGGTTTGAGCGCCCTCTGGTGTTTAAATGTTGTCGGTGACATATCCACTCATCTCTGCCCTCCCCCTCCCCCTTTCCCTCTTTCTCTTTTCAGTATTCACCCAACATGACGATGAGTGTGTGATTTTCTTTTCTTTTGTTTCTTTTTGTATTCCTCCCTCCCTTAATTTTTGTGACCCTGCACCTGATTTTTAAATTTTGTTAATTTTTTTTCTTTTTTTCAATTCAATCCTCACTCCACTCTTGGATTGGACCACCCCTTATACTCTCTCTCACACACACATACACATACACACTTTCTGTTCAATTCCCTGATGGGGCCCGTCCACTTCCACCCAACCCCGCCACCCGTCGTCCTCTTCTCACTCGGGAACTGTACGGCCACGCAGCCCTCCGGGACGGCCCTGGAGCATGCTGGGACTCTAATCAAGTCGGGCCCTCCTGGATCGTGCAAAATGGCTGCGGGTGTGAACAGGAAGCAGTCACAGAGCAACAGGAAGAGCCTCCTCTCTGACTCCAGCCTCCCCGGCTTCCTGTCAGGGTCCAGACAATGAGCGAGGGATGGAGGATGAGCAGAGGGAGAGAAGAGACTGGGAAACACAGCCCTCCCTCACAGGCAGTGGAAGCCTATCAAACACAACTTCTTCTTTTTTTTTTAAGTCATCTTTTTGTCGCTGCTGTTCCCAACAGATCCAGATGAAACGCCCCCCCCCCCCACCACCACCACCACCACACTGTTTTACCTGCGTGTACATTTGTAACAGAGGTGTTGTGATGATCAACCAACATGTTTTTCCACCATTCTTTTGTGTATGTATTGTATCATTATTTTTATTATTGTATTATTATTATTAATGATATTGATTTGATCCTTTTCAGACTAGCTTCTAATTTGTTTTGTTTTATTTTTACGGGCACATTATTATTATAATGAAGACAGCACATGTGCACATGAGTCAGAAATCATTTGCTGTGTAACATAAAGGCTTTTATTAACACACCGCCCCCTGCTGGTAGGAGTGTGTCTATCATGGTACTGATAAGCAAGCAGAAGCGCCTCCCTGCAGTGAAATGCACAGCTCTATTTATTTATATGCGTTTTATTTTGTTTATGATCTGTTTTTTCTTTTTTTATTGTGGTTCTTAACGGAACCAGCCGGACTAGTAGCAGCTGTGTAAACACGCAGATGTTCAGCTCTGTTTCGTCCACCGGTTTGACCCCGCTCGCCTCCCACAGAGGTCACCCTTCACTTCGTGGTAGCATCTGTCCGCTGACCTGTAGCGACCTATCGGATCATCTCTGTGTCTGTCAATTCGTTTTACTTACATGTGAAAGGATTTCTGCTCTTGACTGTAACGGGTGGCGTCCCTCCTTCCCGTCGTCGGTTCCCTCTGAGATTTCTTTTTGTTTTGTTTTTATAAATACAGCTCTCCATCTTTTTTTTTTGTTGTAAATACTGTAAAATGCATTTTGATATCATTGACATGTTTTGATATTTCAGATCACAATTTAGCGGCTGATCAGTAACGCGCTGATTCAGGCAACTTGTGTGTATTTGTTCAGAGATATGACGCGTCTTTTTGCTCAGAATTACTATGAGAAGCTGAAACTGGAGCTGCTACAGACTATGATGCTATCTCACCTCATAACGGACGGACGGACGGACAGACGTTAGGCTCTGCGCTGCATCACGAGGTCCAGCAGGACAAAGGAGGAAATGATACGTAGGATTTTGTTTTGTTTTTAAAAAAAACTCCTGATATTAAACAAAATTCTGCCTCTACTCTTAGAAATTAGTTTGAGGTGGCAAATAAAAATTTAAAAAGCGGAAATATTTTTGCAATATTTGTTAGAATCTGCAAGTACAGAGTTAAAGACGTTTTGTTTTTCTTCTTCCTTTCTGTTTGGCTCACACTAGGAACCAGAGTACAAACTTTACTATGAAGGATTTTTTAAAAATCTATTTAAAATGGGGCAGGAGAAATGTTTGTGAAAGTAAAAAAAAGAAAGGAAAAAGCATTTGTTACTGAGATAACAGAGAGTTCAGGAACATGCATTTCCTCCCCGTGTACTTTTGAAATATTGTTGTATAAAATGCAGTCCAACTTTTCTCTTTCTGTCCTGTAAGTAAAGCCGTCACAATGTTGATCATTTCTGTATTTCTATCGTGCTGATGTATAATACTGTATCCTTAAAGGGGGTAGGGAGGGTAAAGAGACGACTTTTGAGGGGATTGAGAGCAAAGTTCAGTTCCTCAGTTTTCCTCTTGGTGACAAAGCAGTATTGAATATGAGGCAGTCTGTCCCTGGAAAGTTGCTTTTTATCATGTTAGGGTAGTTTCTGATCCTAAATGTCTTGTGTAGTAAAATAAGAGGTTCCTTTGTATGTTTCTTTATATTGTAAAGTTGCTTTAGACAAAAAAAAGTTGCTTATTGGGGAAAAAAAGGTTGGAAATCTGCATTGATGATTAATGTACTTTATTTTGTTTGTTTTCGTTTTAATTTTCATCAACTTGTCAGTCGTTTTTTGCCTGTGTCCCCCTTGTTGTAGATACATATTAAAAACAAATAAAATGACTTCACTCCTTTTGCCATGAAATGGTTTCTTTTCTGTCGCATTTTTAAAGTTTTTGTGAAACTTTATGGGTGTTTACCTTTAAAACGTTAAACTTCTGGTCACCATTCAGTCGAACACGTTTCATATTTTAACAAAGTGTGTGCTGAATATAGACGGAAAACATAAATATTATATATCCATTTTTTATTAACCTTAAATTACATTTGCCCCATGTGAATAAAAAGTGACTGTTTAGTCTTGGTGTAAACTATAAAGGTGCCCATTTAAATTCTAACAAAGTTTTTACTCTTGGCTATAATTGGGGGTGTTGGAAAGCATGCTTTTCTTTTTTATTTCTTAATTTAAAAAAATCATAAAATTGTTGAATTTAATCTGCTTCTCAACAGTTTTTCTCCCATTTGGTTTAATTTATTTATTCCAAGTTTGTTTTTCAGTGACTCAAACAAATAAAATAAAAATGCTGAAATAACAAAAGTTTTAAAAGGTCAAAGATTAAAAACTGCTGCATCCTCGCACCAAACTGAACATTTGTGAACCTGATTTCTAATGGATTGGTTCAAGGACAGGGCCGTTCAGTCTTTGCCTCTGAAACACTGTGGAGGTTTTTAAAAAACACTTAAAAACTCAACCAGGCTTTCCCTCACTGAATATGTAGACAGATTGGATGTTGTTTATACTTTTGGTTTTGTTAATATTTCTGATTTTGTTTACACGTTTGTCTTCATTATTGTTTTTCACTTATATGTTTTATTATTATCCTTTTCTACTGATGTTGTGCAGCACGTTTGTGATGTTTATCTGTTAAAGGTGCTATAAAAATTAACTTTCACTTACTATAAATTCATTCACACATCCCTTAAAGGACTGGAACTAGTAAAAACTTTAATCCAATTTAAAAAAAAAAACTCAACTCTTAATATTTTACATATGCGCGTCTTTTTATTTGTTTTTTAATTACAAACAACTCTTCCTCTTTTAAGTGTCAGATAGGTTGAATATATAAAGATTTAAAGTAAAGTAATGAATAATGTTTGCTCTATAAATGATTAAATTGATTTCAGGTGGAAAAAAAGATGCTTTCACAAAGTTCACTGATGGAAACCAGCTGAGACTTTAGAGGAAAAAAATAAAAACATCTGACGAAGCCTTAATCAGAAAAAACAACGGGAACTTAGAGGGTTGGTTTTATTTAACCCGTTTAACTAGCAGGTCACCACTAGAGCACATTTTAGTCCCTTTTTCTTATTGAAGCATGAACTGAACTATAAATGATCTAATAAAATAGGATGTTTGACTGAAAAGTTAAACATTTTTTCCTCAATGGTAATGTTATTATTTTTACATTATTGTTCCTATAACCCTAATTGCACCAAATGAATGAAAAAAACATTCTCAAAGCATTTTTCTGCCTGTCTAATAATTGATTAACATAAAGGTTAATTTTTTTTTAATTCAGCAACATTCGTCTAGTTTTAAACCTTAAATTAAAAGTAGAAACACAAAAACAACAACTGTCTGTCCAACATGTTCAGCTTTTCCATTATTTGTGATTCATAAAATCCAGAACTTCATGTAACAAAAGTCAACTTCAGATTATTGAAACATCAGATTTTTGTTTAACCCTTTAAAAGCTGCCCACTGAAATCTATGGACACATTTCAACCACTGAGTCATAAAATGACAGTCTTCTGTTTTATTTATTTGACCTTTTTTATGTTTGTACTTTTTGTAACTTTTTTCACATTTTTTAAATTACTTTGTAAAATAAAACAGGCTGCAAATCAAAATAAAAGCACACCAGTTATCCCATATGGGTTAGTATAGTGGGTTGTGAATAATAAAGCAGAAACTTGGTGATAATATTTTTAGCTACCTAAGGGTTGTAGTTGGGGGGTTTTGAATCACCTAGTTAAATTTGCATGAATTGGACAGAAGATAAAGGTTTAAAACAACAACTGACAAACCAGCTCAGAACCTGCGTCTCTAAAGGTCTAAATGGGCTCCTCTGATTGGTTCAAGCTGCACCGAGTGACGACGCAGCGACCTCCTGCTTCTGTCGCTGTACCAGCAGGCAGGAGGAGCAACCAGGGAGGAGGTGGAGGAGGAGAGGGGTGGGAGGGATGCTGGTGGGTGGGGCTGGAACACCGCTGCTCTACGTCTGGAGGGTGAAACCTGGCTTGGCACCTGCAGGTGAGAGTCTGATTGGTTCATTATAGAAGGGAGGTGAAGTGGAGGTGGGACCACCGTGAGGGAGGGGAGGGTGTTCCTGCGGAGCTGCGAGGAGCAGGAGGGGAGCTCCTCATTAATGTCGGTTAGTGAGACGACTGAAAGAGAAACTCTCAGATATGAATCCTCACTGCAGGTGTCCTCCTTCCTCCAAACATCACCTCTCTGCTCCTCGTCTTCGTCCTCTTTACTTCCTCCCCTCTCCATCCTCAAACCCCACCCGCCTCCCTCCTCCTTCTGTCTCCTCTCCCTCACACCTTCCTCATACGTTCTGTTCAGAGAGGCCAGGTTCTGGATGGCCAGCCAGGGTTCAGATGAAATCCTTGGTCTGGAATTTAGAGACCGTCGCTGACTCAACGGACTCAGCTCACAGGATGAGCATCTGCTGCTGCTGCCGCTTCCATGTCTGCCTACAGGAACCAAACGGGACAAATCTATGGGTCGAGCTCACACAAGGTTTAGTTTTCTGTAGAATACTTTCCCCTGAGGCGCCTCCTAGACCTTCCTCTGTCAAACTCACTCGCTCCTTTGAAGTTGAAGATGTTTTCCCCCTCTGAAGAGTTTGGCGAGCCCGTCTTCAGGATGATGTCCGATGGGGACATGCAGGACACTGGTGAGGAGTCCGGGGACGGGGGGACGTTCAGGTAACGCCTGGTCACTGGGTTTCCATTAACTCCCATCTCTGTGGCGATGATGATGATGTCACGACCTCTGGCTCGGCAGGCATCCATCAACACCTGAGGTGGAGGAGTTTCATGATGACCTTTGAAAAATGTTTCCATTTTTCACCACAGCTTTCCTGGATGAGGCCTTCTACTCACCTGCACTGTGGGTTGATGCTGTGCGTTGATGGCGTAGACCAGCGCCGACGCTCCGGAGAAGTCCTCCATGCAGGGATCGGCTCCAGCAGCCAGGAGGGTCTGTGCCACCTGAGCTCCTGCTCGCTGCAGACAGGCGTACATCAGAGGTGTGCGTCCAGCATGGTCTCGTGCATTAGGGTCTGCCTGATTTGGACAAAACATCTTGTTAATTAATGTGATATTTTGGTCATTTTGAAGTGACCCAAATATCCCTTTAAGACCAGTCCAAGTCTCAGATCTTAACCACGTTGCCGTAGACTGACCTGGTTCTGGAGCAGGTACCTGAGGAGCTTCACAGCCTCAGGCCCAGCAGGCTCCCCCCTCAGGGCCTTGCAGGCAGCCAAGAGAGCCGTTTCTCCTCTGGCGTTTCTCCCATTCACCTGAGCTCCACCTTCCACCAGCAGACGGACCAGACGAAGCTTACCAGAGGAGGCTGCATTGATGAGGGGACTGCAGTCTCTCAGAGGATCCTCCATCTCCTGGAAGGCAAAAGTCTAGAAGTAGTAAACCCTACTCACCTCCGTGCTCTCCATTCAGTGGTTGTTTACTTATTGATTTTCTAGAAAACATGAAGAAAACCCATCATCTTGAGTTCCTCCTGATGCTGCATGACAAACCTCTGCTGGAATGATCTGAATCCGTTTTGCATCCCGATGCTCCTGGAGCAGAAAGTGAGAGCAGCTCCCTTTGTCCTCACCCGTCCTCTCCTTTCCCGCTGACTCTCGGAGTAGGGAGGGGGGTTCGTTCAAAGTCAGGAATGATATTCAGTCTGAAATGTCACCTGTTTCAGCCGCTGCTCCACAAAGAGCCGGAGGGCTTTTGATGAGTCATCTTTGAATTGTGGCCACAGTCTGGGTTCAAACAGGGAGACACAAATAAACTCACCACAGCTTGTTTGGGCTGTGTTTGGCTCTTTGCGTTGGCAGTCCTGAAAAAGGAGGCAATGATCAAACGTGTGTGAAGATTTTCAGGCCGTACTTTGAAGATGAGCCTATTCAGATGACTGTGGCTCAAGAGGGAAGGACGGTTGTCCTCTGATCAGAAGGTGAGTGGTTCAGTCCCCAGCCTCTGCAGGTCACATGTCCAAGTATCATTGGGACACATACATAAACTAACTACTGCTCCTCAGAGATGGGTCACATGCAGCCATCATTGTTATTATCATCATCATTTACACAGAACAGACTCAACTCAATCTGCAATAAGAAAGTCCGTTTTCATTTTCTACAAATCTCTAATTCCAATATGCAGCACAGATATTGTCATCTATTTTAGAATAAAACTCAGGTCTTCAACAGGAGTCGACTGTTAAGTTTCTAGTTAAAGTTAGTCATCTGTCATATTTTTAACCAACAGTGGAGGCGTTACTGGTTTTGTGGTGGGAAAATGAGATAAAATGACACATCTTCACCATGAAACTGCTTAGATGACCTTCTGATGTCAGGTCAAACTGCTTCATCAGGTCTAACAAGACTGGTGTCCTTGTGTGGTCTGATAAATGATGAATACGTACGTTCATTCACTATCTAAATGCAGACGTTTCTGCTGCAGTAATGTTCCATTTCCCGGGAAAATGATCTGCTTGACATTGTTGTGTCTATAATATGTGCGCATGTGATGTTGCATTAAAAATGAGGAGGATGCAAAATGACCTAAAGTCAGACATGAGTGCAAGAGATTAAACAGGCAAAATAGGGCACTCAATTTGCCCCCAAAAAGCACCATGTGCTGCCAGGTGTGTTCCAGTCTCAGGTGTATGACTGGCACCTGATTGGCTGCTCCTGGACTGGGACGCTACTCCACAGCAACATGTGACCAGACTGGAGGCTGGGTTTGGATTTTCCACATGCTACACCCTGACTGTGTGACATGAATAAAGTGGAAGAAAATGCTTTTTACTGTGAGACCGTGCAATCATTTGATCCACCGAGCCACTCAGAATAAGAGTAAACTCCAACAGGGAGAGGATTTTGGCACTTTATTTTGCAGCACTACCCACATGTTTAGCCGTGTTGCTCATTCCACAGGTGCATAGACCTTACAAGTTCTATCTCATCGTAAAGGTGACTAACTAGGCCTTTCAACAAGAGTTGTTTTATATTAGTAAATATTTAGAAATGGAAAAACATAAACTTAAAACATGTCAATTGGACTTTTTTGTATAAGGGTAAAGATACTGGCACATGTTACAAATTGTTACGCCCTTCTGTAAATGCCCTGGCCCAGTTGTGGTGCAGCAGCCTGCTAGCCTAGTATACTAGACCTCAGTTCTGCTCTGCAGACTTTATATATCCACATATACAGTATAGTCTGGTTTACCAGGCTAGCAATCTGCATGACTCTGATTTCTTAAACGGGCTGCTCCTGTGGCTGCTTGGTGAGGCCTGAGGCAGAGCACCATGGGGCTGACACCTGTGGGCTAAACTGGTTAATGGGTGAGGTTTTTAAGAGACATGGCTTCTTTTAATAAAAAATACGTACAACACCCCAACATTGTGTTTAGTCTCCACTTTATGTTGTGGCCCAACGAGCCGGGTCATAACAAAATATTCACACTCCTGTAAAATGTTCAGAACATTTCAGATTCAGATCTAAAAAATAACTGATAGAATCCAGAGATTCCATCTTTTATCAAAATAAACAAACAATATCATGACAGACCTGAAATACTTAAAACATATCGTTTTAGTCGGATTGATTTTTGCATCTATAAGCTGACAGTTTTTGGTCTTGAACAGCTGAATCCTTAAAGTTCTTTATGAAATGTGTCCACAACCAGATCCTCCACCTGATGCAGACGTTTGTTTATGCAAATAGGAGTTCATAGAGACAGAACATAGAGAAGAACCAGCTTGTTCATGGTTTTTATTTGTTCTAACTCAGCTTAATAAAGCTACAGAGAACGAGAATAAATATCAAAACACCTGAACTAATATGAAATATACTACTGACATTGGGTGTTATTGTGTGTGTGTGTGTGTGTGTGTGTGTGTGTGTGTGTGTGTGTGTGTGTGTGTGTGTGTGTGTGTGTGTGTGTGTGTGTGTGTGTGTGTGTGTGTGTGTGTGTGTGTGTGTGTGTGTGTGTGTGTGTGTGGTGGGGGTCAGTGTAGCATCAAAATGTAAAATAAAGTTTAACACCTTAAAGTTTGAACAGCCTGATCAGGCTGGAGCTGATTACTACACTGGTCACTCACACTCATACACAGACCCCCCCCCCCCCCCCCCCCCACACACACACACACACACACACAGAGTGTTCAAGCTACCTATAGATCCCTATCAGAGACAAGTAGCTGAGACTGTTGTTCTTTTTAAATTTAAACCGATTCAAACTTTTTCCTAAACCAGAATCAAACGTTGAGATCTCCTGGTGGTGATAAATCACGGTTAACCTGAGGTCAAAGAAACATTTAGAGTCACAGGAATGTTGTTCAGCAGGTTTTATCGCTGTCCGCCTTCATTCAGTGATCAGTAAAACAGACCAGTTTACACACTCGCACAGATTAGTAAACACATGAGGAAAGAAAACAAAAGGTTGTAGAACAGAGAGTAAATATGGTTATGAATGCAGGCATGGATTGAAATCAGAGCATTAGTAAATGTTTAGTTCCATAAATAAATAAAGAGGAGATAACTGAAACAACAGTAGGTTTCAGCTCATGTTATTTGTTTAGAAAATGTCCTTCGTGTCAGAGTTTTGGGTGTGATTTGGGTCCATGTGTTTTAAGGTTGATGCTTGTTAATAATTCTCATAGTGATCTTGTTCGATCTTGTTTAATGTTTGTGGTTTTTGGCTAATTCTTCATACATGTTTGTAAAATTATCAACATGAAACCTTTATTTAAAAAATTCTAAAAGGTTTTCAGTTCTTGTTTTTGTATCATTCAACAAAAAAGCTTGTAAAGACTTGTTTACTGTAAAAACAAATTTGAAATCCCTCAATAATTAATTTAGTCAACTACTGATCAGTGATGTCATCTGCAGCCCATGCATTGCAAGAATCTCTGCTATAAATTCAGATGGTAAACAAAATATGTTGATCTGAGAAAAGCACTAAACAGTTATTAAAAACTCATTTAACATATTGAATATAACTAAAGAAGCAGGTTGATAAATTATTTTAATAAAAATAATTCATAATGGTTGTAAGAAACAAGAAGTTATGAATAAATTGTTTTCTCAAACAGATCAAATCTTAATAAATTATTTAGTTCTAAGGCATTTTTCTCTCTTTAAACAACTTAGTTGTGTAGATTTCAAATCTAATATCAAATTGATATGTATCAACTACATGTTGAAAAGCTAAACTATAAAGACAAGGAATCTTTGTGTCAATTTCCTTTAATAATTAAATTTTCCAGGGTCAGCTGGGAGGCTAGATATGTGATCTGCTGACATTCACGTGTTGACTGTAACCAGTGTGTGTGTGTCTCCAACAATAGAATAGACTTAAATAGAGTACAAGAGAATAGGATAGGATAGGATAGAAAAACAGGGACAGAAGAGAATAGAATGGAGTTAAATAGAATAAAACAGAAGACGATATGAAATAATATAACAAAGAAGAATAGAATAGAATAGAATAGAATAGAATAGAATAGAATAGAATATGCAATGTATAGGAAAGAGGAAAAAACTAAAGTTGATGTGGTTGTTATGGTTACGCAGCAACTTTGTTCAAGGTTCCTGGATGAGTATTTTGACCATTTCTCTCTCTTATATGTCAAGTTTTTCTACATGTTTCATAATAATGAACCCTGTTCTCTGTACCCTTTTCTTTTTAACACACGTTATTTAGTAAATAATAACATTACTATTATTATTATTGTTATTATTATTATTATTATTATTGTTATTATTATTATTATTATTATTGTTATTATTATTATTATTATTATTAGTGATTTTGTTTTCGTTTTGATGAAGAAAACGTTTGGAGTATGGTTTGATGACGTCACAATGACCTGCAGGGAAAACCAACAGAAAGATGCGGGAAGCGGTTACGTCAACCACACGTAACGACTGACTCATGTCTCCGGACCAATCAGATCCACCCTTGTTTCAGCCGTGATGACGTAATGCTCTGTACTCCAGAATAGCGCGCAGCAGCTACGGACGCGGCTCCGCGGAGCTCCTTCGTCTGGCCAATGTTTGCTCCTTTAATTCGGACTGCTTTGGGTCGGAACCAGCCCGAGTGGCGGGAGGGAGAGCGGCGGGATGTTGGGGCTGAAGGAGAACCAGTGTTACGGACTGTCCGGCGGTAAACTGAGCCCCGGCGGAAACAACGTCTCCGTTTTTCATGTAAAACTCACTGACAGCGCGGCAAGAGCTATTGGTACCTTCCAGAGCAGCAAGGTGGGTTTTTATGTTGTTATTAAACCTCCGTGAACACCTATAAGTCCATTGTGTAGCTCCACTCTGTCAGGAAGACGTTCACTTTAAAGGGAAGCGGTGAGACGCTGCGGTTTGAATTTCGGCTGAAGTTCAGTGTCTTCCCCGCCGGTTGTTGTTTCCTACAAGCCCCCGTGTAGCCATGAGCTGGTTGTTGCATAATACAAGGCGGAAACGTGATGTGAGGCGTGTTGTTGACTGTTAGGAATGCTAACCAGGGTCAATGTGGGGGGTGGAAGACTCCCAGCTGCTCTCCCTCTCTACTAATACTAACTTTAAATATTATAATTCTTCAGAAAGCCTGAACAGGGAGCAGTCATTTACTGAACACTTCCTCTAGTCAGTAATTCCTTGTAATGATGGCAGGAAACTCCACCGTGATGAATTGATGAAAGGTGAAAACCACAGTGCTGCAGTCAGTCATGTCAGGGAAAAACTGCTGTGATGAGACAAAAAGCACAGAAGGGGAACCACCTGACACAGAGCTAGCACAGCTCAGCACTACTGGGCTTTTAGCAGCTGTTCACAACACACTTAGCCTGAGCAGGTCCAGAAAGGAAAAGAAAAGAAAAGAAAAGAAAATACGTCCTCCACATGTTGCAGGTCCAGACTGTGTGCTGGCTCGTCAACAGGTGGGTTCATGAGTCCTCTCTGGGGGTTTATTATCCATCCTTTCAGTTTCCTGCAGGTGAATTCACACATGTGAGAGACGCAGGCTTTTATTTCCCCGTCTTTCAAAGTGTTCTCATGTGACATGTTGCTGTATCTGAACAGCAGAGCCACCTTAGCCAGAGCTCAGTTTAAAGGTATAGACAGGTGTCTTATTAAGTGTTTATTATTATTATTATTATTATTAAATTTGTTGATTTAGATTACACAGACTTGTTGACCATCATCGTCACTATCTGTCCATTTTAGTCCTTTAAATGTGATGACAGATGGAAATTACATTTATTTAACGGAGTGAGAAATATCATCTTAACTCTCTAACTTCCACACCAAAAATAAAAATATGTGACTTTTTTTTCTTATTTGCTTTTTTGTTCGGTCGGACTCCTGGTAATAAGGGTTATAATAAAATGTCTATAACTGGCTGGTCAATAGAGCATATTTTAGTCTTTAAATCTTATTGAAGTATTCCCTGAACTTAAACACTAAACAAAAACAAACAAAAAAAATCCAAAAATATAGGGATGTTTTAAAAAAAGGTTCAACGTTATTACCATACATTGTTATTGTATTAAAATTAATATTATAATTCATACATTTTTTACCTTACATTATGACATTTTCTGTCCAGAATGAACCAAAAAAAATCAAAACATGATAGCTTTTTTTGGTGTGGAGGTTAAATGGTTAATAAATTTCAATCTTAAGTTAATATTAAAGTAAGTTAGTGATTATTTTTATTCATTAATCTTCTTATGTTTTTACTTTAGTGGGGTTTTTTTCACTTAAGTTTGATGCACGTTTCAATGAGATATTAATATAAGTAATAATAATAATATCTTAGCATTAAATTGAGTGGTTGACCAGTCAGTTAAAGGGCCTAAAGGACGTGGATTTGATAAGGCTGTAAGGATTCTTATGTCATTAAAATGAAAGGGATAAATGTTTCACATACAAATGAACAGATTCAGGACGTTTCTGTGGTTATTAAGACCATAATGTTGCTAGCTGATTTTATAAGACCCACTGTAATAATGCTGCCTCCAAACTGAACACTGGTTACCTGAAGTATTGACTGGTTATTTGATTGGATCTGATCCAAACCACATAAATGTTCTGGTTTTTAGAGCCGATACTGATTTCTGTGCAGCTCTGACCTGCCAATGATGATTTATCTCCAAGAACTATGATTTATAGATTACAGTTTTTATAAACACTGGCTGATTATTTAGAAACAGATGATTCTGGGGGGTGAAGGTGTGTTTCGTAAACACCAACAGGTTGTTGAGTTTCAGATGATCTGATCACTGATTATTCTCATCATTCGGCTGATTCTGATCAACAGCTGATTTTTTTGGTAGTGATTTTTTAACTGGCAGGTCAACAACTTGTAGAGCACGTTTAATTCATATATCTCACTGAAACATGCACTAAACTGAGATTTAAAAAAACCTACTAAACTAAATTATTTTTATTCATGTACATTATATTATAACCCTTTGTTTCAGGTTGATAATAAAGGCATTTCATTGATTTTTGTGTGTGGAAGTTAAAGCATTAACATTATAATAAATACCTACCTGTTACTTATAGCTTCTTGAATAGCCTATGTTTGGAGAAATGGTTTATGTCCTTCAGAACTGATGAGCTTATCGCTAATCAAAGCAAAAACCAACGTGTATTGCTGTCATCCTAAAATGACTCAAAAGTTTCACACTGGTTGATGCAGTGTTTTATAACCTTTACGTTACCATTGATTGTGAATTACGTGATTATTTCTCAATAGATTCCTGAATGGATGCAGAAGAAGTGCCACATTTTGCTCATACTTGTGATTTTTACATTTGTAAATGTCTTCACAATTCCACGTAAATAACTTGAAGGCGATGTAATGGTTTAACTTCTGAACATTCTACAGATTGGAGCTGTTTTATGACGACAGTAAGACCACCTGTCCTAACACTTTCTGTTTGTCCTCAGGGCGGGTCTTCCCATCTGTCCATCTGCTTCAATGGAAATCAAGGGGTGAGAAAAACCTCCTGTATTGTTGACATTCATCCTTCATTTATCTTTATTGGTTTTATACGTCTGGATGTTAAATCTTTCTTTGTTCCCTCCAGACAATCTCCATCCCTTGCTCAGATAACAGAGAGGAAGTGAGGATTTTCACCTTTGGCGTGACTAACGTTGCCCGTGCTAATCCACACGGGAGCTTTGACTGCGTCAAACAGCACAGCATGGGGTAACAACGTCAACTAAAACACAAATATAACACTGACCTTTACATAAAAGCTGCCCTAGCTTCCTAATAACCACCCGTTAACAGTTTTCTTGCATGCATCAACGCCACTGATTTCTGTTAATTTTGTACATTTGAATGGATTCTTTATATGAGTTTTACTAGTTTAAATATCTGTCAGAACATTGCCCTGTTGGTAACTTAACTGCTGGAAAGATGTCATGGTTCCTGACAGCACAAGGCATGAGAAGCTGGGGAAATGATTCAAATATGCATTGAAATTTCACCTTCTTAACAATTAGTAACAGAAAAGTGTTTTTATCAGGTACATAGGTGAGACGTAGAAGGAGTCGTGAGTGTTCTGAAGTGCCTTCTCCTCCTCCTCCTCTCAGTGTTTCAGAGGACCTGTCGTGTCTTGGGGTGATTCAGAAGAAGATGACAGTCAACGCTACAGATGACTCGTATGATAAGGCTCGTCAGAGCATGGCTCAGGCTGAGGAAGAGACGCGCAGCCGGGGGGCCATTGTCATCAAAAACGGAGCACGCTACCAGGGTAAAGAAGGAAACACATTTCCACTGAGTGTGTGTGTGGTTATACAACAAAGTCCCGCTGAGGGAAAGCACTGGCCTTAAGACAGTTTTTGTTCTGTGCTTATAATATCCAGGAAACAGTCAGCCATGATGCATCGGTTGCTTTGGCAACAGGTGTAGTAAACAGACATTGTAAAGGTTTGCTTCGTTTTCCCCTTCTAGCACATTTACATTTAAAGACATACGACATGTGGTGTGTTTTTACAGGTTTTGTAATCTTACAGTGCGGATTTGATACTCCGCTGATTTTTCGAGCTTTTCCATCTACAAAGAGTGGACAGGCCTGTGGTTTTCATCGTAGGAACACCTTAACGGTTAGAGACAGAATTCTTGCTGGTTGGTAGGTGATCACATACTTCATATTTTATGCAGTAAAATGCTAATTAATTATTGAAAAATCATGCAAAGTGATTTTCTGGATTTTATTTTTAGATTCTGTCTCTCGCAGTTAAGATGTTCCTATGATGAAAACTACAGGCCTCTCCACTCTGTCTGTGGTTGTATTATAATCCCCACTGTACACATAAAACCAGTGATTTTTATTTTTTGCCTTCACTGTTTTTTTGCAAACCAGCCGCTGAAGCACATCTTCTGAACAGATACGATGTTAGTCACAGTCAGCACACAAAGCTTCTCTAATATCGTTCTACGTGTTTGTTTGTTGAGTCTCAGTTCAGAGGAAGTTTAAAACAAACTTACTCGTAACAGGCTTGTGCAAATGTGTGGTTTTCATGTGGAGAGAGAAAGTCCTCTACCTCCTCTGTCTAATGTGTTTCTGAGGACATTTATGTTTTGGATCATTGCTTTATTTTCTTGTCTGTTTCTGTGCTTCCATCTCCCGTTGAACCATTTGGTTAGTCTGTCCTGTCAGAACCAAATCAGTTCCTGTGTTAAACTACTCCTTAGATTAATGACAGCATTAGTTCCTATGGATGAAAACTCCATGTTCATCTGCTCCATCTAAAATAACTCATGACCTGTCCTAATTCTGCAGTCAGACGTAGCTCAGGGTGCTGTTTAACACCATCAGCAACATTATCTCTGCTGCTTCACCTACAGTTTGATTCACTCAGTCAGATGGAGGCTGAAGACGTTCTGTCCTTCACTGTAAATAAAGTCAGAAGTCAGTCAGGTTAGGCTTCCTCTCTGTCTGTTCTGACTGCAGCTTTTGATACCGTTGACCATCACCTGCTACTTGATAGGCTGAGACACTGGGTAGGTCTATCAGGGTCTGCGCTGACTGACGTAGGTCTTTTTGTATCTGTCTGAAAATTATTTCTCTGTGACCGTTTCCAAGTACAAGTCCTTCTCCACCCACTTCCTTCACCTATGGTGTCCCACAAGGTTCTGTGTTGGAGCCTCTGCTGTACCTTCTTTTTTTACTCCCTCTTCATCACATCCTGAGCTCTGTCACAGAAATCTCTTATGCAGATGATATTCGATTGTACGTCTCCTTTAGGCCCCATGAGATGCCTAAGCTACAGTCGCTGCAGACACCTTTAGACTATTAAAAACTTGGATGGCTGGGAACTTTCTACAACTAAATACATCAAAAAATGACGTTCTCATCTGTGCTCCAGACAACTTGTTCCCAAAGTCAGGGATTTCTTTTGTTAACTTGCTTCATTCACCAAACCCTCTGTTAGAGATCCTGGTGTGACCTTTGACCCGGCTCTTACACTGGATACTGAGGTCAGTTCGCTGGTCTGCACATCCTTCTTTCTTCTCAGGAATAGTTTTAGGTTGAGTTCCATTGTATCAAGCTCTGAAGTGGAAATCATTATCCATGCTTTCATTACTTCTTGTCTGGACTGCTAACCTCGCTCTTCACCTGTCTAGCAAAACGTCTTGAATCAGTTACAGATGGTTCAGAATACTGCTAAGTCCTCTAAATACACCCAGGGCCTAGTTCTGGTTTATCAGGCCCTACATGGACAAACACCAGCTTACATCAGTGACCTTTTACATCCTCACACCCCCAGCAGGTCCCTGAGGCCCAGTGGTCAGAGCCTACTGGTTGTGCAGCGTACCAGGCTGAAGACTAAAGGAGACAGAGCTTCTGCTCTCTCCCCCTGAGCCTGAGATCAGCGACTCAGTCGTCTCTTCTAAAAAGAAGCTCAAAACTCATCGATTCACATGAACTCCAGTGCATTAGATGTAGTTCCTGCTTGTATTTCTATTGTCAGTCCTCTGTGTTATTCTGTCTACCTTTTTGTGATGCAAAGCACTGTGATCTTTTTTGTCTTGAAAGGCGCTATACAAATAAACATTTACTTATTTACTATTGTTGCCTAATCTAGCCTTGAATGACACCGATTATTTTGGTTGTAAGACTTTCTTGTTGCTGATGTTTTTCCACCTCTCTTGTAGGTAAGAGGGTGACGGTGCGAGCTCCAGCTCCTGCTCTGGCTAAGCTGACCAAACCCAAACACACCCCTCATCCCCTCCTCAGCAACATTAAGAAGGGGGTCGGTGTGTCCAGGCTGAGGAAGGGTCCATGTCCCGCAAACAAGAAGAGCGACGTACAAGAGAGGCCCCTCAGGGAGAGGGTCATGCACCTGCTGGCTCTGAGGCCCTATAAGAGGCCCGAGCTGATCCTGAGGCTGCAGAGAGACGGACTGACAGAAGGAGACAAAGACATGCTGGACTCTGTAATGATGGAGGTAATCTAAATAACACAGAGCTGGGTTAGATGCTAAGAATTAAATAAACAAATAAAGCTCAACAGGATGAAAGGAACTGATTCTTTTGTCTGTCTTCAGGTCGGCCAGCCGAGCAGCAGAGACAGGACGTTTGTTCTGAAGGACGGGATTTTTAAGGAGCTGCAGAAGGACTGGCCCGGGTACAGCACAGGGGACCAGCAACTTCTCAAACGCATCCTTGTCAGGTAATCACACACGAGTGGCCAAAAACAACAACCAAACTCCTAGAATTCAGTGTCAGAGCCAAGCAGCATGGCTAGAACTGATCATTTAGTAACGTTTTGACCGACGTGTGAGAGCAGCAGACTAGTGGAAGCAGTAAACTGGTCGGTTTACATGCTTCTGTTTCACAGTCTTACATAGTTATTCAGAGTTTTGTTTCAAGTGATGAAAGTTGTAAACGTTCAAGACTAAACTGGAAACTTGCAAAAAAATTGAGCAAGTTTCCATTTCGTCATCATTCAGTCGTGTTTCTCCAGCACTTGACAAGAATCCTTTAGAGGTCTGAAACGTTTTTGTCAGACTGGAGACGAGTTGTGTGGTTGAACCCAGTGTTAGCCGTCTGCAGCAGTTTTCTCTTCTAGTGTTGATTTTTCCTTTCTTTGCATATTGTTCATTTATCATTAAAAACCTACTTAAAGCTTCTGTTTTCTGTTATTAGTTTCATGTGTTTCTTTGTCGTTTTTCTTGCATATTGAATAAAAAAATGGCAGTGAAAGTTCTTGCTGTCGTTCATGTGCCGTTCATTTTTTACAGGCGGCTTTTTCAGCCACAACAAAACCACCTCACTGTTCCCGAGGCCCAGGTCAGCCCGCTTCGAGACACCCCCAACTCCTCGCCAGCACACCGCCTGAGAGACACTCTGCACGAGGAGTCCACGGACCCCGTGGCCAGCAAGAAGCTCAGAATATCCCACCTGTCGAGTAAAGCAGCCGGTGAAAATGTAGGACCGAGGCCGTCTAAAGGCACAGCTCATAAAGACACAGAAGTGAAAGCGGAGGACGGGAGAGGAAACTCACTCGATCCTAAAAGACTCTTTGACTCCCTGTCAGCAGTTTGCCAACAGGAAGCAGAAGTGGCTAAAAGACTCGAGCTGCCGGGTGCTGCTCATGAGGGACATGAAGACCCAGAAAAACGCCCTTTAATAAACTCTGACCGTCCTCCGTCTCCACTGATAGTTCCTGATCTGAGCAGACACACAGTCAGAAGGAAGAGCAAACACAAACACAGAGATCCTGTAAGGAACGCGTTACCATTAAATGGATTTCCTGTTTTATGTCACACTGATAAATATGTTTCTTCTCTGTCATCAAGAACAAAGATAGACGGAGAGACCGAAATGAAAGAAGAAAAGGTCAAAGTTCAGAGGTTACAGAAGATGGAGTTACTCTAGACTCTACAGGTGAGAGCTGAGCGATTAGCTACCTGATGTTTTTATTTTTATTTCTCTTGCTGACATTGTTCTATTTCTCAGAGCCAATTGAAGTATTGTTTGACTCTAAAGTGCCTGAAGTGGACCCTGATGCAGCAGAGTATTTATCGTAAGTTTGGCTTAATTGTAGTTTTTAGTGCCGTCTCTTGAAGGAATGGTCTGAGTTTGTTTTCTAACTTTAAAAAAACGACGGAGGTTTTCATCTACATCCTTTTTTGAGGGTTTAAGTTTTGCTTTTGAATCCAGATAAGTTTAGAGGTAAACGTTTGTGATATTAAAATATTTCATCAGTACAAATTTAGAAGAGTGAAAACCTCTGAACAAACGGTTTTTAACGTCCTAACTGGTAGTTTTTCTTGCTCTGAACAGAAAGTACACAGTGATCTGCAGCCACGACCAGAGACAGAGCTATAAAGAGGACTTCAACAAGGAGTACAGCGAGTACAGAGATCTACACGCTCGCATCGACGGCGTGACGCGGCAGTTCATGGAGCTGGACACGCAGCTCAAACAGCTTCACCACGAGTCACATAAATACAAGGTAGAGAAGTACAGCCACGGTCCCATCAACAGAACCTTTAAATCTTATAGTTTAATAACTTTCCTGCAGGTCTGCACTGTATGTTTGTTGTTTTTAACGAATTTTGAAAAATAGTTTGTTGGCTCTGGTATGACTGCTGTGCTATGTCTGACATTGTTTTATTTTTTCAAGCATTAACATACATGAAAATGGCTTAGTGATGGAATAAAATAGTTTTTCATTTATTCTATTTTTAATTTTATATAATTGTTTTTCGGCTATAATTACTATACTGCATCCAAACCTGATGTCAAGCTTGAGATTTTATTCATGTTTAAATTAGTTTGCTGGTTTTAAACCTAACAGAATCGGTCCATTTTCAAGTTTTTTCACTTTATGTCTTTAAAAATGTCTTCCTGTGAATAAGTGGTCTTACTTTATACGTTTCCTTCTGACACAATGCCTTTCATTTATTATTTTATTTTCTCTCGCAGACGATTCATAATAAAATTCTTCAGGAGTATCGGAAAATTAAAAAGGTAATCATCTCGTTTTAAAACTGCTGTTGGAACAAGCTCCTGTTTTTCCGATAGATAAACGTGTTTTTGTTTGCTTGTCTTTAGTCCAACCCCAACTACAATCAGGACAAAGTTCGCTGTGAACATCTTCACAACAAACTAGCCCACATCAAGAAGCTCATATCAGACTTCGACCAGCAGCAGCTCTCTGCTCTTCATTCCTGCCAAAAATAAAACGTCTGGCTGAATTTGGCAACAAGAAACATCCTGAAGCTGCTGAGCTCAGCATCGTCTGAGGAGATTCACTTTATTTACCAGAAGGATTGAAATGAAAACGGTTTCTTAAAGAGCTTCTACTTTAGCACGGTACTGCCACAGGCGATGGGACAAACAGTTCTGCAAATGCTCCTAAAACTGGAAGCTTATGTGGAGATAAGGTGCTAAGCCTAAAGAGAAAATGTTGATTCCCATCAAACATGCTTTTTTATGTGAAGTATTGTTTATGCGTTCTGTTATTTGGGTCAGTGTTGACGTTTTAAGCTGAGAAAACTGCATGCTGTACATATTCAGAAGGAACACACGAGTCAGGGTTTGTTTTAATGGCAGCTAGAATGCAGATGTGTCCTGAGGAGACGTCCGGTCTTTAGTATTTTTGGGGTTTGGTGAGATTATCAGTGTTGCGCATTATCTGTTCAGGTCAAATGACTCCTGTGTTTTTACAAAGCATCCAATGGTTTCTATTTTAAACGGGATTCTTTGTTTTTCACTGGTTTTATTCTTTATTTTGTTTGTTTTGTTCTTTCTCAGATAGTCACATAGTGTTAGCTTTAAGTGTATTCAGAACAAATTTATAAATACTGTAGGTTGATTGGGAGGAAAGAAAACCCTGAGATGTGGGGGGGGAAGAATGCATGCTGTGTCCTCTACAGAAAGCATGATGGAAAACATGTTCAATTTCAATAAAAGAATTTGTACTGATGTGCAATTTTATTTTTAAGTCATGTTGCAGTTAATGTATTCCATTCATTTCTATGTTCCCTCCAGATCTTCAGATTTCACTGCTGGTATAATTGTAGTTTTAATTTGAAAGATTAGTTTATAAAAGACATTAGAAAGTTAAATTTGATTCAAAATAAGATTCATTGGTCACTATGGTAGAAACGCAATGAATTTGGGACAACAGCCCTTTCAGTGATACATAATATGGACAATTTACTGTTTAAAGAAGGTAACACGTGCAGTAGTAATGTTTATTTTAAAATAAAATATACCCAGTTTTACATAATAAAGGTACATTTTAACCCCATAAATCATGGCAGGTCCACTTAGTAGACCACATTTTAATCTGAGCTGAAAAAATACAATTTAGAATATTCAAAATATATATATATGTGAATGTTTGAATAAATAGTTAAACTTGTGATTAAAATATTATTTCACATTATAACAATCCAAATTGGTCAAAATTAATGAAAACTTTATATTGTAATATCAAGAATAGATGATTTGTTTCAGGCGACTGTAAAAGGGTGAAATCCAAAAGGCCATTATTGGTTGCTGAATTGCAATAAAAGCATCGATCCCATTGGTTCACTTTGCAAGCAGTTCGCTGATTGGCCCATCCTCTAACCCGGTTATCTTTAACTCCGCTCACAACTTCCGGTGTGTGAGACGCTGGTTGTAAACAAGCTCAGGTCATTAGGTTACTGAATTGCTTTTGAACTTTATGACAGACGTTGCGTTGTGACATGCAACGAAAAAGCAAACCTCACACGGACGAGGAGTTTTGTGTGGTTACGTGAACATTTACCGTGAGTAAAAGACGATACTGCTTCAAAAAGTCATGCTAATCAATGTGACACGAGCTAAGCTAACTATGTAGGTGACAGACTTGTTAGAGACTAAGCTTTTTATTTAGCTCGTAGTGTGTTTGATCAATTGTATAAATAAACATCTAATATTTGATTTAACCAACTTTATTTCACAGCCTGTCACTATATCGCTCCAGTCATGTTAGTTTTCCAGAGAACTTCGAGGCTGATAGCGGCGCTATCCATCCACTGCACCGCCTCTCCTACAGCACACCTTTCACCTGCACACCTCCAGAGGCCAATTCCCATCCGGGATTCTGCACAATGTGTTTACTTATCTCGTAAGCTGCATGTTGGAACAAAAGGGCCCAGGTCATCTCCTGGTGCAGCTCCAGAGAGGCTGCCTTTCTCTGAAGTAACAGGGGAAGATTTAGCCTTTTTCAGTCAGGTTCTACCAGGGAGAACCATCACTGACCCCGACCTGGTGGAGTCCAGTAACGTGGACTGGCTCAAGTCTGTGAGAGGTGAAGCCTAGGCTTGAGTTATTAAATTACATCATATTATTGTGATTTAGATTTAATCCTTTTGTTCTTATGTCTCCTGCAGGGTCAAGCGAAGTGTTGCTGAGACCTCAGACAACAGAAGAAGTATCACAGATTCTTAGGTACATTACAAACCGTTAACAGGTTAGAAAAAAGTGTTTGTCTGTTCAGCAGGGTCTTGATTTTGTCATGCTTTTTTCTTTCGGTAGATACTGTAGCACTCGCAATCTTGCAGTGAACCCTCAGGGAGGTAATACTGGTCTGGTGGGAGGCAGTGTGCCTGTTTATGATGAAATTATCCTCTCCACCTCTCTTATGAACAAAATTATTTCCTTTGATAAAATTTCTGGTAAGTTTCAAACTTGTAGCAAAAAGATGTAAAAAAAATAAAATAAAAACTTGACAGATTTCATTCTCCTCAGGTATTCTCACCTGTCAGGCAGGCTGTGTGTTGGAGAACTTGTCCCTCTTCCTGGAGGAGGGGGACTACATCATGCCACTAGACCTTGGGGCAAAAGGTAGTTGCCAGATTGGGGGCAATGTGGCAACAAATGCAGGTGGGCTGCGGCTGCTGCGTTACGGCTCCTTACACGGGACTGTGCTGGGTCTCGAAGTGGTGAGTGGAACATAAAAGATGAGACTTTGACCGTCTTTATGGATTGTTTACGACTCGTCCTAGCTGACCCATCTGTTTGTGAACTAGAAGTGACTGAAAACAAGAAGGTGGAACACACGACTGATTCTTAAAATCTTATTGGACAAAAATGTGTTGCTAATTCACAATTTTTTTTTGAATGAATGAATTTATTTTGATTACTTACAAAATCGAATAACATTAAAAAAATAAATATAAAGAAAATCCAGAAAGAAAAGAAAAAGTATCCCATTGACATCACCCTGTAGGCAAGAGGAATAGGTTGAAGCTGGAGCTTATTTACACCTATCCCACTACAAACAGCCTGACTAGCATTCTTTCCTCTAAAATAGTGTGTTAGCCTCAGTGGTAACTGCTTTGTTACATTCGCATTTGTAAGTTGCTTTGAATAAAAGCATCTGCCAAACACATGAACATAAACACATACATTTGGTTTTATATTTATTGATAGATAACTTTTTTCGTCCAGTCACTTTTAACCTTCCACCTTTGAATTTCTACAGTTTTTATTAACTCATTATCTTCCTGAGCAGAATAACTTTGTGTCATCTGCCAACATTATATGTTTAAAACCGTAAATACCAAACAAATGTCGTTTATGTACATTAAACATAACTTGGGACACCACAGGTTAATCTTCTGTGTTCTGATTTTTTTGTCATTAAAATCTATTTGTCATATAAGTTCTAAACCAGCCATTTGTGACACCTCTTATTCCATATTGTTCATGTTTATAAAGCAGTAATGAACGATCAGTCATATCGGAGGTGTAAATTTCTTTACGTAGATCAGTAAACGCTCCTACAGCGTAATGAGGTCTATGTGACCTTCTGCTGATGTGGGGACCTTTTTGTCCTGTGGTTTAAAACAGGTGTTGGCAGATGGACGGGTGCTGGACTGCTTATCAACGCTGCGGAAAGATAACACGGGATACGATCTCAAACAGCTGTTTATCGGCTCCGAGGGCACTTTGGGGGTCATTACCGCCGTCTCCATCCTTTGTCCACGAAAACCCAAATCTGTTAATGTGGTTTTTTTAGGTAGGATCTTCTATTTGTTTCTCAAATCTGTCAGTGTAAAAAGGTAGAAGTTAAACTAAATAACCTTGAGTCCTATGTGTCTGTGCTTCTTTTTTTTAGGATGTGAAACTTTTGAGCAGCTGCTGAAGACGTTTCAGCTCTGCAGAGGCATGCTGGGAGAAATTCTCTCAGCTTTTGAGTTCCTAGATAGTGACTGTATGAGGCTGCTGAACACGCATCTCAAACTGTCCAATCCCATCTCTGGTACATATCCACACTCATTGACACATATATGATTAGTATGACATAATCCAACTCCTCTCTATGTTCTGCAGATTGTCCGTTTTACATCGTCATAGAAACGTCTGGATCCGACCCGAGTCACGATGCACAGAAGCTCCACAACTTTCTCGAGGAGGCGATGACATCATTATTAGTTACTGATGGAACTGTAGCCACTGAGGATTCAAAAATAAAGGTAACAAAGTGTTTTTATTTAAATATTTTGTGAGGCTGAAATATTTCTCCACCATACTGCTCGTCGTGTCTCTGAGCTCATAAAAACACATCAGGGATCTAGTCTTGCACTTGTCTTCATCCTGATGAACTCAGACACGGGTCTATTTTGAGTCAGTCCCACACACACTGCTGCGCTGAGTGGAAAGCCAAACCCACATGCAAAAATAGTCCCCAGACACAATATTCACTAATAAGCCACTCCATTAAAACCAGGAACAGGTGGAGTGAATGACAACAACTTCTTATGACGCAACAACTATTTTAGGAGATGCTTATCTGTTTCACAAATAGTACATTTTTAAATTTGTCCAAACAAAAGTGTTCTCTTTAGTTTCTTAAGCTTTTGGTCATTTAAAGAATGACTTGGCACAATATGCTAGACTCTGCCATGGTTCTCAAACTGGTATAAGCACTAGTGGAACTCAGGATCATTTAGTGGTACTCTGCATGAATTTTGGTATCAACTAAGCTAACAGATATCCTAATTATTTGTCATAATCTGAACTGTGATGTAAAGCTTAAAAGAAAGAAGCAAATTATTACTGCCATGGCAACCTTGAACCCCTGTGGAAACCAGTGGATGACTGCTAACTGGTATGCTAGTGGCTACTGAGGCCAGCATCTCACTGAACTGCGACTTTAGGCGAGAGATTCATAAATGTTTTTATTTCCCCTCAACTGAGCTGAAGGGCTCTGCTCTCATGTTGCTAGAATTTTTACAAGCTCAAAATATTTGCAAGACAAAAGTTATGATGAACTAGTTTGAGTTGTCACATGAAATGCAAAACTTAATTTGTATATTCCTGTTGGCCAAGATGGATGCAAAGCATCTGTCATAATGGTGATGCTTGGTGTTTGCAGAGGTGAAACTCCTAAAAAGTTTGAGAACCAGTGAGTTACAGGTTTCCTGCTGCAAGGGCTGCACGTTTTCCAATTTTTGTTTAACTGGCTATTGAAGCTCTTAACGGTTAATAACCGGTTAATTGTGAAGTTACGCCACCGCCAACAAGGTAGGAAACCAGAAAACTGGATAGATTTAGAAGATGTAACTCTCGTACTGTCCTTATTTTTGGGCCCATGGAGTTTTCTAGTCGTTTGGGGTCAATTTGACCCTCTAAGACAACGCGAGGGTTAAAGAATGAGCTCTTTCAGAAAAAAAAAAAACTTGCCATGTTCTCTTGAACATTTCCTTTCCAGGCCCTGTGGTCAATGCGTGAACGCGTCACAGAGGCGTTGACTCATGACGGCTTCACCTACAAGTATGACATTTCCCTTCCTGTGGAGCGGATCTACCAGCTGGTGACAGACATGAGGCAACACCTGGGAAACCAGGCCAAGAGCGTGGTGGGATACGGACATGTTGGTAAGACCCCTTTAACCCTGTTTTTACCTGATCCTCACCTTTCATCCCACACAAATCTACCCTAATCCTGTAGGTGATGGAAACCTTCACCTGAATATCACCTCTCCTGTTAAAGACCCCGCTCTCCTGGCTGCCATCGAGCCATTTATTTATGAATGGACAGCTAGGCATCACGGCAGTGTCAGTGCAGAACATGGACTGGGTCTGAAAAAGAGGAACTTTATTTACTACAGTAAGTCGAGCCAAGCTGTGGCCCTGATGGGAAACCTCAAGACCATGCTGGACCCTAAAGGCATCCTCAACCCTTACAAGACGTTACCGGATGAGCTGACATGACTGAGGTAAACATACAGTGTAGCTATACAAAATCACAGCCTACAGGTTGCTGTTCTAATTTTAAAATACAGCCTGTAGTAAAAATATAATACAGCAGCAGATTATACTTCATGATAAATAATAGCACATGGCAGCTAATCGTTAGGCAATAGTGCAGTAAATGTTTTTATTACATATAAAAAAGACAAAGCAACTTTTTTCCAAAACAAAGCCAGCACTTGTGAACTGATTTCCTTGTACGCTGAGGCACCGCTCAGTTTCAAAAGCAAGTCTAATAAAATGGTTCAGTAAAGATGGAGTGTTTCGTCTCATTGGGGTAAATGTTACGTTGCATCACTAGACGTCCAGTTTGCTACAGTACATCTCCTCCACCGTCATATATCACTAGTAAAGAAAATTACTCTCCTTTATGAGAAAAATTCCTATTCAGAAACTTCTTGTGTTGCATCCAGTTTTTGTTTCCCCACATGTCAACAAATCTATTTTGTCAGTAATATTCAACAACCTGTTTCCTATTTGATGTCATTAAGTGTACAGAAAGTCCAATAATTCCTCTATAAGTTTACAATCATCATACACCAGTCTTACATACATATATCCTCAGTAGTGTTGTAACAGTGGAGATTTAATACATAAATATCATCATTTTTAAAAAGGTTTAAAAACGCGTTTGATTGTAGTGGCTCTTTTCCTCTCCTACGTGAACATTTCGTGTGTTTGTGGCAACAGTTGGCTTGTTCTAATAAAGCTAAACGAGGAGGATCTTCTGATTGTCTCTGAGCAGTTAGCGCCATGTGCCAAAAAAACATTGGCTGGAGATCAGAATCACAGGAAACGCTCAGTATGTAGTGTTTGGTGTGAGAAGGCAGGCCGCACCCAGAGCGAAATGTGCATTAAAGCAAACGATCCTACGATACAGTTCACGTCCCCCAGCAACGGCTGGCTTATCCAGCCTGAGTCAAACGCAGAGAAAGGAAGAGAAGGAGACGCTCAGATGATTCTGTTCCTCCAGTTCTTCATCTTCTGATTAGCTTCTCTTCTTGTTTGAACCAGCACAGAGTTCTTATTGAATCCCTGACATCATGCAGCTGCCTCCAGCACTTCCCTCACGACTCCTTGCCCTTTTCCAGAGAGCTGTGAATCTTGTCTAGAGTCTTCTTGATGCGCAGTGCTGTAAGCCGAGCAGACGGGTTCTGGTACCAACACTCCTTCATCAGCTTTACCAGAGCAGAGAGCGTCTGTGGGACACAAAGTACAAAAGATGAGGAAACGCCACAAGGTGTTCTGTTGTCACTGCAGAAAATCCTCTTCACAAAAATAGGATAACTCTCCAGACATGTTGGTTAATTATTTCTGCTAGCTTGTGGGTTACATTTTTGATAAAGGCTACCATAATAGTGTTCACAAAACCTGCTAAACTGGCAGACGTGGGAGCGTCTCAGGCAGGACGTTTAGTAGGACAACGTACCAGTGTGATGTAGGTTTGTATCTATTTAATAGTGGCTGGCTATTACAGTGACCTCTGATCTTTACATATTTTATGCTGTACTTGAAACATGGTAGATAAGAATTTTAAAGTTACAAGAATAAGGTACAAGTGTGACCTCAAATCACTAATATTACCAATGACAGCAAGCGAGACACAACTGAGAAGGGAAACAGGTTGGTCGACACGTCCGGTGCTTTACATTTTTTCGTCTTATTAAAACACATCAGTAAAGTCTGATGTGTTTTCACAAACACCGACATATCATGTGACAGAGACAAGTGGTTTTTCCAAAATACAATCTTTCAGACACGATAATCAATAAAATAGTTTTGGTAAAAAACTAAAATGACCCACA
The DNA here is from genome assembly GCA_006937965.1 of Callopanchax toddi. NCBI lineage: Eukaryota > Metazoa > Chordata > Actinopteri > Cyprinodontiformes > Nothobranchiidae > Callopanchax > Callopanchax toddi. The sequence continues at coordinate 560,904 of SSNR01000253.1, read as the reverse complement.
GACCGATACCGGCTCATGGCCCGGTGTTTGAGGGCCTCTGGTTTAGAACGCCGGTTTTCAGATAGAACCAATAATACGTGTAACCAACAGACCTGAAGTGTTGTAGTTTGTTTAACCAAAGTGATTTAATTAAAAGTTTTTTATTATATTTTAAATCAGAAGTAAGCAAAGTATTTACAGTGGGGCAAAAAAGTATTTGGTCAGCCACCGATTGTGCAAGTTCTCCCACTTAAAATGATGGCAGAGGTCAGTAATTTTCATCATAGGTACACTTCAACTGTGAGAGACAGAATGTGAAAAAAAAATCCATGAATTCACATGGTAGGATTTTTAAAGAATTTATTTGTAAATTAGGGTGGAAAATAAGTATTTGGTCAATAACAAAAATTCAACTCAATACTTTGTAACATAACCTTTGTTGGCAATAACAGAGGTCAAACGATTACTATAGGTCTTTACCAGGTTTGCACACACAGTAGCTGGTATTTTGGCCCATTCCTCCAAGCAGATCTTCTCGAGAGCAGTGATGTTTTGGGGCTGTCGCCGAGCAACACGGACTTTCAACTCCCTCCACAGATTTTCTATGGGGTTGAGGTCTGGAGACTGGCTAGGCCACTCCAGGACTTTCAAATGCTTCTTACGGAGCCACTCCTTTGTTGCCCGGGCAGTGTGTTTGGGATCATTGTCATGTTGGAAGACCCAGCCACGTTTCATCTTCAAAGCTCTCACTGATGGAAGGAGGTTTTGGCTCAAAATCTCACGATACATGGCCCCATTCATTCTTTCCTTAACACGGATCAGTCGTCCTGTCCCCTTAGCAGAAAAACAGCCCCAAAGCATGATGTTTCCCCCCCATGCTTCACAGTAGGTATGGTGTTCTTGGGATGCAACTCAGTATTCTTCTTCCTCCAAACACGACAAGTTGAGTTTAGACCAAAAAGTTCTACTTTGGTTTCATCTGACCACATGACATTCTCCCAATCCTCTGCTGTATCATCCATGTGCTCTCTGGCAAACTTCAGACGGGCCTGGACACGCACTGGCTTCAGCAGCGGAACACGTCTGGCACTGCAGGATTTGATTCCCTGCCGTTGTAGTGTGTTACTGATGGTGACCTTTGTTACTTTGGTCCCAGCTCTCTGCAGGTCATTCACCAGGTCCCCCCGTGTGGTTCTGGGATTTTTGCTCACCGTTCTCATGATCATTTTGACCCCACGGGATGAGATCTTGCGTGGAGCCCCAGATCGAGGGAGATTATCAGTGGTCTTGTATGTCTTCCATTTTCTGATAATTGCTCCCACAGTTGATTTTTTCACACCAAGCTGCTTGCCTATTGTAGATTCACTCTTCCCAGTCTGGTGCAGGTCTACAATTCTTTTCTTGGTGTCCTTCGAAAGCTCTTTGGTCTGGGCCATAGTGGAGTTTGGAGTCTGACTGTTTGAGGGTGTGGACAGGTGTCTTTTATACAGATAATGAGTTCAAACAGGTGCCATTAATACAGGTAACGAGTGGAGGACAGAAAAGCTTCTTAAAGAAGACGTTACAGGTCTGTGAGAGCCAGAGATTTTCCTTGTTTGAAGTGACCAAATACTTATTTTCCACCCTAATTTACAAATACATTCTTTAAAAATCCTACCATGTGAATTCATGGATTTTTTTTTCACATTCTGTCTCTCACAGTTGAAGTGTACCTATGATGAAAATTACTGACCTCTGCCATCATTTTAAGTGGGAGAACTTGCACAATCGGTGGCTGACCAAATACTTTTTTGCCCCACTGTAAGTATAAAAACACATTTCTGATGCCAAACTCTTAAATTTTACACATGCTCCTTAATTTTAGGCTTTTCAAAAACAGGTGAGATTAAAAGATAACAGCTTTAACATATTTTTCCTTACAGGATCTGAAAACCAGCGGTTGGGAATGAAAGGCCTCTGCTGCTCCACACACACCACCTTCCTCATGTCCTCAAAGCTGGGGTCGTTTGGCACCTGATCGTAAAACGGAGGCTTGTACTCCTCAACGATACCTGCAACAAAAACAACAACTTTATAAGAGTTCAAATCTAGAACTGACATAGAGCACTCGGGACTATTTAATAGATAAATAGAACAAACTGATAGTAAGGTTTGTGGACAGATGGTGATACTATTTTTCACCACGGCTCACCGTTGCTGTACGTGCGTCGTGCTATCTCCCACAGCACCAGTCCAAAGGCCCATATGTCGACTCTCTTATAGGCATCGAAGCAGTCGGTCTGAATGCTTTCATCCAGCACCTCAGGGGCCATGTAGCGTTTGGTGCCAACCTTCGGGTTGTTGCCCACATCCAGCAGGTTGTCTGCCTGCGAGTGGGTCACTGCCAGCCCTGTAACATTTATTTATAACATTTAGGGGAAAAAAGAGACCTCAGCTACACTTTAAATAATATTAGTGATTTACAAAGAAAAACCCGTCTAAACACTAACAAACAAAAGGTAAAAGAGTGAAACAAAAGCTGACCGAGGTCTGCGATGCAGCAGCGCAGCTCTTTGGTCACCAGGATGTTTTTGCTCTTCAGGTCTCTGTGAGCGATGGCCGGTTTCCCCTCCGTGCCAAAGATCTCCGTGTGCAAGTGCACGAGGCCGCACGCTATGGACGCCGCCATCGCCAGGCCCTCCGACGTCTCCACCGCCACACGCTGCAGGTAGTCGTAGAGCGAACCGTTCTCGTGGTAGTGAGTGATGAGCCACAGCTGAGTGCTGGAGTTTCGAGAAGTCATGTCTGACGCCATGAATCCTGAGGAGAACAGATCATGGATCGACTCAAGTTCTGCTAAATCCACAGCAGTGACTTGATTCATTTGGACTGCAATGTTCAAACAAATATTTAAAAAAACACCGATCCAGATGAATGAATCAGGATGAGTGATCGTGATCTAACGCTGAACTCACCCAGTATGTTTTCATGACGGAGCAGCACCGTGTTGTAGATCTCCGTCTCTCTGAACCAAGACTTTTCATCTCTTGAGGAGAAGATCTTCACGGCGACGTTCTCCCCCTGCCACTGACCTCGCCACACCTCTCCATACCGCCCCTTACCTGAACAAAAACACAAATAAAAATACTGTGACACACTTGTGTCTGATTGCAAAGATGATGAAACTATGAAAAGCAGCAGCAGTTGGTGTTACTGGTACCTATACACTCCACCAGGCTGATCTGCCTGGCCACAGTCCTCTGGACGAGGAAGGGAAGACCTGAACCGCTGCCTGATGTGCACGAGTGGTCCAGTAAGTCCTGGAGACAGAGAGGATCCTGTGTTAGTCGTTTGTCAGGACCTGGACACAGGGTCCCAAATTAAAATTTTGACTTACCAGCCAAGTTGGCTGGTAGATGATAAAATCTACCGGCTAAGCATATTTTACCAGCCAAAATTCTAAATGACTTAGATCTACCCAAAGCTCGTTATTCTATAATACGTTATGTTAGATCCAAACAGAGGAGTGACAACATAATTAAAACATCATTAATAAGAAAAACAACTGTTTAGTCATTTCAGATTTTTTAAATTTTTTTAGAAATGTTTTTAATAAGCTATTTTATTGAAATCTAGTCAGACGTCTTGTTTTCTCTATCCATGAAATCTGGCCTCCTGCTTCTGACAGTCTTTGTGCCACAGCAATGCAGCCTCATTTGGGTCATAGTCCCTGTAGCTTCATCGTCTTATTTCCTAAGACAAATGAGTTGTTACGGTTCTTCTCTCTAGCGCACTGGAGGCAAAAGGCTCATTTGCGCAGATTCCGGTGTTGTGCGAAAATCTGTTCCCCTGAAATATTATGTTCCCCTGTGTCAGGGAGCGCATGAAACACTCAGCGATTCTGTCAGTGATTAAAACAAAAAAAATGAATAAAAAATGTCAATTTTAAATTTTTATTCATTTATTTACTAGGAATTAAATAAAGTATCAACTCTGACATGACTACGTGTTGTAGAAATCTTTTAGAAGTGCTGTGAAGCCCGAGGTTCAACATAGGGGAACAGAAAAATTCAGGGGAACAGATTTTCGCACAACACCGTCATCTCCAGTTCGACACTTCATTAAATCTTCTGGTTGTCACTGGTCCTGGTGGTTTTTCTTCTAGTTCAAGGAGTCTTCTTTTTGAATGATGTCTGACTCCAGTTAAAAACCGCCACATTTCGCTGCTAGTTTTAACACGAAGCTAACTGCTACCTTGATAAACAGTGAACGGGATAGGTGGAAATGACGTAGAGTGCGGCGCTCACGTTTCGCGTACGCTTGCATACATCGTATGCAGACGGGAGAGGAGCGTCACAGAAATCCATCGAAGAGGACTGATAAACATAGCTAATTTGGTGCAAGCATTTACTCGCCATGTGGCGGATGGCGCTCCAAATTTTACTCGCCACATAGAGCAATTTGCTCGCATTTGGCGAGTGTTAATTTCGGACCCTGTCTGGACATGAAGTCACCCTCCATTCTTACCGCTAAGGTGCTGTCCCCCACATTAGAGGTGATGAGACCGTCTCCCTGCTCCGTGTCAAACTCCTGCAGCCTCTGCAGGCGGCCGTGGTGGAGCCTCCTGCAGGCCAGCACCGACACCACAGAGAGCAGAACCAGAACGACCACCGGGCCGAGCACAAAGAGAGCTAATGTCTCCACACGATACTGAACTGGTTCACCTTCAGGAGCTGTGGCAACAAGTATAAAAGAAAGAGTCATGATAAAAAATACCTACTCAAATGAAAATGTTTATTTTCCATGATCAGGGTAAGCTCATTATGAGCTGCTCAACAACCTGATGGTAGGAGAGACATCAGCGCGCTGCGGGTGGTGTTGCTGTTGCACCGGTCCTGAGAGCAGCAGAGGATGGCCTGATGGACGGACGGCGAGGTGGAGCACTGCAGACGGATCTTCTCAGGTCCTTCCAGACAGCCGCGCTCAAACACGAACTCCCCGTTACTGCCTTTAATAGACGAGAAGCACTGGGTGCCGTGACACTGTGAGGCCTGGAGGCATTTTGAGCCTTCGCAGACACACACCAGGTGTTGATCTGTGAAGGCAGGAGGAGAGATCACACACACTTTAAATCATTTCAACTGTTTTAAAAGAAAGCTCAAAATGAGTATTTTTCCTGTTCAAAGCTGATGTTTGCACATGATTTTTTCTCAAAATATTTCAACTTAAATGAATCAAACTGGAAGCAAAATGAAGGCAATACCTGAGCCCTCGGCTGACGCCAGCAGAGCCTGGAGGACGAGCAGCAGGAGCACATGGAAACTGCTAAAACCCATGTTTCAGTGCACTAGCAAGACAGAGGAGGAAGAGCCAGAGAGTTCAAGTGAGTTCACTGCTGCAAAGTGGATAATCACATTTAACCCTCTCTTTATGTTTTCAGGGCTTCAGACAGACCAGAAGAAACGACGTCTGACAGCTGATCAGTTTTCTATTCATCTTTTATAGTTCAGAAACAAAACACGGACATCTGAATTCTACTATAGGAGTTTTATGACCTCGGCAGCCAAATCTAGCTCCTTCTAGACAAATCTATTAAAACTTAGTATTCATTCAAGATATTTAAACATTTTAAATTGGTTTGTTAAAAAAACAAACACGCAAACAGGGTTGGGTTTTCTTGTTATTCCATAAGAGCTGCAGCTTGTTCGTGCTTTCCTGGATCAGAGGTTCTGAAACATTCCTTCTGTTTCGAGGATCACCTGACAGAGTTTAACATGCATGTTTGACAGATAAGCAACAGCCTTAAGAGTGAGCCTCATTTCACCCTTTATCTCAACCACTTAGTTTTATTTAACCCTGAAGATGAAAACTTGGTCGTTCGTGCTTTTGAGCAATTTTTCACCAGGGATTTGGCTGTTTTGTGTTCTTATAGTGCATGATTGAATAACTGTCCAAATATTGATAACAGCAAGTCTTCACACTCAGTGTTTCTGCAGAACAAGGTTGTGTGGTTTATTTTTCTACTATTCTTGGGACATTCACAAATATCTGGGCAGCACATGCTCTCCTGCTGAGGCTGGGGGAGCCTAGTGGACAGGTGAGCTATTTACTGTACATCAAACATGAAGCAGATGAGGAAAGTATGACCAAGTGAGGTCTTGTGTTGGTGAAGTCACATGATCCTGTTTTCAAGTGCTGCCATCCATGTTGTGTTTTTTTAACCAGAGTTTGCGCAACAAGTCCCACGACTACCCCACACACTGTCATAGTGGGTTTTTTTTTTTAAATATCAAATAACTACAGAGAAATGTACTGTATAGGAAAAAAATGAAACCAACCACAAGGGGGTGCTGTTTTAACTTTTCCATTACAGCTATTTGTTTATCATTTTAGAGTCTGGTCCTTCAAAATGAGATTTCTCAGCTTCACACTTACAGTGGGAATGGGATGTGAAAGTTTGGGCAGCGTTGTTAATCTACATGAGTTTCTCTTATAAATCATTGGTTGCTAGGATAAAAAATTTCTGTTAAATATATCATATAGGAGACACAGTGATATTTGAGAAGTGAAACTAAGTTTATAGGATTTACAGAAAGTGTGCATTAATTGTTTAAACTAAATTAGGCATGTGCATAAATTTGGGCACCACAAAAAAGAAATGAACTCAATATTTAGTAAATTCTGCCCAAACCATTGCACCCCACTGTAAAACTAGGTTGTATTTGTGGTGAACTCAACCAACCAAAATTACCCCAAGAGCTGCGACAACTCATCCAAGAGGTCACAAAAGATCCCAGAACCACATCCAAAGAACGGCAGGTCACTCGTCTTAAAGTCAGAGTTTATGACTCCACCTTAAGAAAGGGACTGGGTAAAAATCACCTGTATGGCAGAGGTCCATGATGAAAAACCACAGATCATCTCAATTTAGCCAAAAAAAAAAAAAACATCCTGATGATCACCAAGACTTTTAGGAAAATCCTTTGTGGACTGACAAGACAAAAGTTGTTCTTTTAGGGAAGCATGTGTCCTGTTTCACCTGGTGTACAAGTAACAGCATTTCTGAAAAGGAACATCATGCCAAAGTAATATGATGGTGGTGGTGGTTGTGTGATGGTGTGGGCCTGTTCTGTAGCCTCAGGGCCTGGAACAGAACCATGAATTCTGCTGTCTACTGCTTTGCTTTCTTCCGCTTATCCGGATTCAGGTCGCTGGGGCAGCATCCCTGGTAGGGCATCCCACAAAACATCCTGAAGGAGAACATCCAGCCATCTGTTCACAACCTCCAGCTGAAGTTCACTTGGGTTCAGCAGCAGGACAGCTAGTCCAGTCTGATCCTAGTCAGAGGCCTGACCTGAATCTGACTGAGATGCTGTGGCATGACCTTAAAAAGGCTTCATGCTGGAAAAGCCTCCAATGTGGTTAAATTACAACAATTCTGCAAAGATGAGTGAAGTCAGAATTCCTCCACAGCCTGTAAAACACCTACCTCTTTTAATAAACACCTTCACTTAGAAACTGCATCCTGTATTTACTTCTATCCTTCGTCTAGGATTTAACTACATTTGATCTGAAACATTTAAGTGTGACTAAACATACAAAAACAGATAAATACATCGGAAAGGAGGCAAAGACTTTCCCACGCCGCTGTATTCACGTTAATAAATGCTTTATAAAAAATAATAGTGGAGATATTTTCTACAAAGCAGCAGAAATCTGAACGTCTGCGTATCTCTGCAGTTGTAGCCTGGAGGGCAATAATACTCACTTGCAAGGCAGCACCTCATATTTCAACGCCAAACCTCTAGAGACTAAAATGATATCAGAACCCTCCTGATAGTGAACCTGACCAGGGGGGAGGCCAGGCCTGGTGTTTGTTTGCTGGGGCTAACAGGCCATTAACAGGCGGCTTGTATTGTCCGCCTCGGAGGCGCCAGGCTGTTAGCCGTTAGCTGCAGCACAAAGCGCAGACTGACGGGCAGCCGAAGGCGGATAAAAAGCGATCGATTAAAGAAAACACTCACCTACCTGGCACGAAGTACGGCTTCTAACTCATTCTGGGACGTCGCTATATCCGACAACTGTGCTTAAATAATTGTTTCTGTGTGATTTGCAACGTAAAAGAGCAAAAAGCACGACTCCAGCCCAACCCACCCACCGACTGTTTTTCCTTTCCAGCGACGCAAGACGTCACCAAAACATTATGACCCAGATGCATTGTGGGGCGGCAGAGTCCTCCAACATGACATGTTTATGAGTGTTCCTCATTTCTTCATCTTTTTCACTCATTGGCTGTACATGATTTACAGTAGACTGTTTCAGCTACTTGAATGTAAAAAAGTAGATTTGCCATAAGTCATAATTATCGCTTAATATGTCACAATTATGAGATACTCAGTCATAATTATGGGGCTGTCATAATAAGAGCATATGCATTTTGTTTTTCATATTTTTGTGAAACTAAGTCAGATATGCTAAGTCATAATGATGCTACTTTTTTCATCAAAGTAGCAGAAGCAGGTTTTTATAAGTGCATAAGTATTATTAATATTGTTGACAAGCCACTCATGACTCAGCAGGTAAAGACTGCTGATCAGAAGGTGAGCAGTTCAATCCCAGGTTCCAGCAGCTGACCATGTGCTGAAGCAAGATACTAAACCCTAAAGTTGCCCCCCAGTCACCGTCAAAACAGCAGCCCACCGCTCCTCAGGGATGGGTCAAATGCAGAGAAATCATTTCCACAAAGGGACAAAAGATCAGTTATTATTATAACTCTGACTTATGAATGTCTATGAATCTTTTAGGCTTAAAAAAGCTCTTAAAGTCAGGGGATTAAGCCAAAGTTGTGATAACTAAACAAATAAACCATTTGATCTTTAGGTCCTGTTGTCTGAAGACAAAGTTTATTATCACTTATTTATGGTTGAATCTCTGAAAATTGACCAAAGAGAACACAACTGGATACATTAGAATAGGATTTTTAGCACCAACCAGGTGAATTATTAGCTGAAAACTTGTCATTTAACAGATGATGATGTTTCAGGTCTTGACTGGACAAGCAAGTCTTTTCACTCAAGGGTCAAATTATGTCCCGAGACAGTCAAATCTTAAGTCCTAAGCTTTGAATTTCAAGTTATAAAAAAGCCATTTGACCAAATGTGTGAATACATTAAGGAAATATGTTCAGAAATTATGGATGCTTTTTAAAAGGTGGATTTATTTGACAGAACAAGCACAAACACAATTGAACTTGACCAGAAAAGGAAAACTGATGTAGAAGTTTCTACTAAATAGTTTTTTAAAATTCATCCTGTGTGAAATACCATGCTTTTTTAAGTCAAAAGAATCAAGTCCAAGTGACAAGTCATGTCCACAACCTTTTGTGATTTATCTGGATCTAAAATCATTAATTCTTTAAATCAAGTCCGATTCAACATCAAGTCAAAGTCATGTGACTGAAGTCTACACTTCTGCTGCTAGACGTGCGTTTAGGCTTGACCCTACTTCAGTCATCCTGCAGGTCTTTTTAAAGCACAGCCTGAACAATATGCTCAGAACTGACTGAAAATCTAAAGAATATAATCCAGTCTAAAGAAAAACTTTTTAAAAGCCTGTTGCTCACACAACCACTTTAAAAGATTACCCAGAGTCTGGCTCCAAGGAGGCAAAGTATACAAAAATAAGTGGTGATTCAAGCAGCTCTTAATTTCAGCTGTTTCAGTTTGGAAAATTCAGCTCAGAGAGAACACTTTGTTACAAACCCTCTTCTTTTATTAGCCCATTTATAAAAGGAGTAGTTTGCTGTAATGGGCACACAAGTCAAGGATCTTAATCATTTAAACACATTTGAGACAAATTTTGTCTGTTTTTATCGTCAGATCAAAATCTGAAAACAGCCCAGTTTTAAAATGAAGTAATTTCAGGAATAGTTCTGATCCTTTGTAGACTTTTCATCACTGTGCCAAACATTCAGGTTTTAGACAGACGGAGTGAGGTGGAGGGCGCTGGACTATAAATTGTAGATGATGGTTTTATTGTTTTTGCCTCAAGCTGAATACAATAAAAGACAAGCCTCGTGTGGCTGCAGCTCTTTATGGATGTAGGAACAAACACTGGAGAGGTGAATCAGGAGTCGTCAGAAACCAGTTTATCTTCATATCTTTAATGGTTACGACAGCGTTATTGCCCCTTTGCTTTGATATTTTCACCCATTTGCAGGAAAGCTTAGATTCCTTTTCACCTTTGAACTTGATAGAGAAGCTGAAGGACTTTAACTCTGCATGGCGTAAATGTGTTCAATCATCACACAAAAAGTAATAATGCACCAAAATCCATCTTCTCTCTGATCATTGAGATGTTAATAAGAGTCAAAGTCAAACTCCGTTTTATAATGTTTAATTATAGAGTGGCTAGCAGTACATGATCAAATCTAACACCATAGAAGATTCATTTCTAGCTGATTTTTGATTCATTAAATCATGATATGAATTAAACTAGAACCTCTTCATGAAAAAAGGGATGTTTACAGTTTATAGCAGCTTAAAAATCAAAATACTAATTGTAAAGTGTATTTTTTAAAACATGGCATAAGGGCTAACTATTTTCTGAGAAATACAAGGGCCAAAAAGACCTAAAATCAACTAAAGTCCAGAAGCATGGGAGCTTTTTTTCCTTCTTTTCTTGCTTTGAGACCTCCAACATGTCATAGACTCACCTTGTTACTGGATGAGGAGCCTCCCATCATCAGTGCATTGATGGCAGAAAAGCATAACACTAAGAAATCAACAACTGATCTCAGAACAAGCAAAAAAGCTACAAATGTGCACAGAAAACATTGAAGACGCTCACAGCCTAGAAGGTCTGGTTCCAATACAAATAAACCAAAACTTGATTCAGTTTTATAGAAACATGTTTTATCTAACTTAATGTAAAATCTCTGCATTATATAGAATATCATCAATGTTCAGTCTGTAAATCCTAATATTGTCTGAAGCAGACATGTTGTGATGTTGCTAAAGTTTTATATCTTCATAAAAAGAAAAGTGACAATATTAAAAACAAGCTTCACTGAAACAGTCTGTGAACTATCCTGAGTATAAATGCCCCTCTACAGAAATAATTAGAAATGGTTAAATCTCAAGAAACATTGGCCTGATCACATAAACAAACTTTGGTCTTTTGGCCATTAACTTGAGGTGTTAATAAAAAGACATAAGATCCATTTTTAAAATGAAAATTTTGCACGACTTCAGAAATCATTAGCTGGTTATTTTGTTTGGAAAAATGACCGAGGCTCACATTAGTGCTGTTTTTCAGCATTTCCTGGAAGAACTCCAGCAGGATGCAGGTTTAGATCAATTTAGAGTCAGAAACTGAAGAGCCCAACTTTCCTTCTCACTGTTTTTCATAAATAACATATTAAAGATGAAGAATTAAAACTGAAAGGCTCACAAACCAAATATTAAGCAAGAGGCCTTCACAAAGAGTAACCAGATAAGGTTATAAAATGTCTCTTGACATTTTATGATCCCCTCCCCCTCAAACACTAGAAACTCTTCTCATGGTCAGTTCTTTCTTAATGAACTCAGAAAACAATGTGGGAAATTAATTAGGCTGTACTTAACGTCTCTGGCATGTCTAATTTTAGCCAAATTTAACCAAAAAGCAGAGACTAAAGTTGTGTTTTACTGTCCCGTCTGACGTGCTCCACATTTGTCTCACAGATGTTGAAATTCAGGCTTTCTGACTTTGTGAACAAGACGTCTTTTCACCTTTCAACCCATCATTTGTGTCCTTGTTTTGGTTCCTTTCCATTTTCAGAATCAGAATCAGAATCAGAATCAGAAAACTTTTATTGCCATTGTCATTGAATGTAATACGCAGACTAGGAACTTTTTTCGGCGATATGGTGCAGCATACACAGACAGAATAAAAACACAAGTAGCAGCACAAAACAGTGCAAACATGCTGTTAAAGTGACAGTTAATGAGCATGTTGCTAATTGCTATTTTCTGGTGACCTTTGACCTTTCCAGCATAAAAGAGGCATCTAACTGAACTTTTTGAATATACAATACGTTTAGTTTGTGTGATACTAGGAAAGATGAATCAACTGAGGAAAAATTAAACTTACACGTTCAGTGTCTGTACCTCTTTTTATATTTTCTGAAATGCCTTTATTGTTCCTCTGTTGTCAGTATTTGTAAATCCTGCACACGTTTTTAGTAATAGCACCTCAAAAATGACCTTTTGGTGCAAAGTATCACTTGAAACCTGTCAATCTGCTGTTTGTGGTGGTTTTTGTGGTTCGAATGAAGTAATTACACACACACTGAATATATGGAAGTCTTAAAACGCAAGCAAAATAAAGCAAAAAAAAAAAAAAAAGATTAAAAAAATTATATCCATGAAGAAAGAAAAGGACATGGATCATATGTTTCTCTTTCTAATTTATAACTTTTCTTATGTTTCAGTTTTCAATAAACAAGTTTTTGCTTCTTCAGAAATGATAAAAATATCTTTTTAGAAATCTCTTGTCCACCAACCCAAAACCCTTTTTAGGAGTTATAACGTCAAGAAGAAGATGATCACGATAAAAATTATTTTATTTTATTTTATTTATTTTGCTGGCCTTTCAGGACTTCCATGCAGCACTGAGACCTTCAATAAAAATGAATGAATGAACCTCACTGACTTCTTGCTACAGATGTTATTCTGGTTGTTTAACTTTTTATAGCTAAAAAATTTGAAGCTAATTGATAAAACTCTCTAAACCAGGCATGTCCAAAGTGCAGCCCGGGGGCCAAATGCGGCCCTCAGAGTGATTTTGTGTGGCCCTCAGCTGCATTTTTAAAGTTATATAATTTAGTTTTCCTGCAGGATTTTGATGCAGAGATATCCTTTATGACATTTTTTTTTTAGATTTTTACTAACACGAGACCCAACAACAACAACAAAAATCCAAGTAAATTAAAATCTTTTTAAATGAAAAATTTTCCATTCAATCAAAAATATTCAATTTTTTTTTTAGACAATTCAAGAGATATTGAGATTTTCAACTTTATTTCCTGGTAAAAAGAATCACAAATCCTCACTGACTTTTACCAAAACGCAGACTTGTGAGCTCTGTCCATAAAGCCTGACTAAATCCAGCAACAGGACTGAAGAAAGACCCAGATCCTGGTCTTGTTGCTGAGGATGGAACAAAATAGATTCTAGAAACCTAAAAACAGTCGACCAATCAGATCCAGTGAATCTGATGCTTTTTATTATTGAGTCAAACATACGAGATCCCTGTGTCGTATTGACAAAGACTGTTCTCTAAAATGTTGCATTTATAATGAATTTTTGAGCAGAACAAAATATTTTTTGCTTGTTTCTTTTATGAAATATTCTAACTTTTGTGGCCCTCGAGGACTTGACACTTAGTGATTTTGGCCCTCATGTTGAAAAGTTTGGACACCCTTGCTCTAAACATATTTTTTGTCCTAACTGTCAACTCGAAAGTTCATCCTTTAAAATTAAATGTAATGTAAAAAACTGTAAAAAGTTTGAATAATGGAATAACTGGTCGTTCATCTCCAGAGCAGCCATGTGAACAACACTGCCTCTGAACTGAGTCAAAGAGGTTTCATGAACTTTTCCTCTCACCTGTTGATTTGTGTGAATTTTGCTTGGTTCAGGAGCTGCTGAGGAAAATGTCAGTGAGTTTGGTGTGTGTTATTGGGGGCGTGCATGGAGAGAAAAATGGTGGAATTGTTTCTGATGTGTGTCCCCTCTCAGAGTCCCCCTGGACATGAACAATAGTCCTTACTTACCTGGACTCCACTGGTCTCCAGTGAGTCGGAGCGAGACCCAGCCGGTGTCTATTCTCCACGAACACCACTTCAACACAGAGACACATTGTCCACGGTGGTTTTTAATTAAAGACCCCTGGTCCAGACTCTGTGCCAGGTGACCTGAGCTGCTGCAAGCCCACACGTAGATCCTCTTCACGGGGTATGAGCCTCGCTGGATAATTGGATGGAGAAATGCTATCCTGCTATCGTGAGACGGAGGAAGGATTATCTAATAAGGATTTGGACTTAAAAGTCATGGATAGAGGAATAATGTTCTGTCTACATTCAATCTACCCGCCTCATTCTATACCTCCTTCCCCAGTCTGAAGGTTATGAGAGAAGGAGGGGGCTGATTTAGGTTTTTTTTTCATGAAATCCACCTGTTCCACATCTCTGTTGAAGGACACGATCAGTCACAAGCTGGTTTCCAACCACAGCCGACATGGAGAGAAGACTTCTCGTAGCTTTTCTGCTTTTCCTGCCTCTTCTGAGCGTCAGCTGTGTCTCCAGTCAGAAAACCACAGGTACACGTTTAAGATTTACTCACAGGTCAACATCATCCTCATCACTGGTGATTAGATTTACTCAGAAGGGTTTAAAAAGTGGTAAATACTCTGTTGTGATGTGTAGGGAAAAAAAGAATAATCACTTCATTCATAGCTTCATGTAATATCCATCTAATGTAAAGTCTGTGGTTTGTTTAGTCGCCTGGTGCGTTCTGTCGGATGCTGAGGAGCAGAAGTGTTTGGATTTATCAGGTAACGCTACGGCCAAGAATGTCAGAGGAACTCTGCAGTGTGTCCGAGGACTCAACACCCAAGACTGCATGGATAAAATCAAGGTACACAATGGATTTATATAGAGGAAAATATACTCAATACTCGACGTTTTAGGAAATACTTAATCTGCAAATATGTCATCATTTACTACACATACGGACTGACATTTGAAATTTATATAAGGAGTTCTTTTTATTAACCTTTTACTTTGGTTTTATTGTGATTTATTTTACTTAATTCATTGTAATTCTTCTGTAGTTAGATGGGAAAACAGCAATATAAAAAATGATAAAATAAAAAATAGATGTAATATTTCAAAACTGGCAAGAAGTAATGTTTAATCTTAAAGTCTATTTTTTGATAAACTAGGTCACAAACACCAGTCAGACAAATTCAATCACAGAAAAAATATTTTTAGAGAAATAAGTTTAAAAAACATGCGATAGCATTTTAAATGTTCTATAAAATGTGTTTATTAAAATAGTTTTTGGTATTTTATCTTATTTTATATGTTTTTTCAGTGTGTAATTTTATTATATAGACATTTGTTGAGTTTAGTGAGTTTTTGTACTTTTTTAGATGTAGTATTTTTTGTAAGAAGTTGTTAATTTTTAAATTTTCCTTAAATTGTCTGGTCTAACCAAAGATTTGATCACACATCTAAATGAAGTCATCCAGTTAGACCCTGTTGTGCCTCAGCCTTATAATAAACCATCACTCTGTGCTCAGAATGGAACAGCCGACGCCGCCTCCATGTTTGCTGATGACATCTACGCAGCGGGTTTCTGCCACGGTCTGGAGCTTGCAGCAGGAGAGTCTCACAACGGAGTGGGTAAGTCACAGTGAAAATCAGAGTCAAGTAGAAAACCTCCTAAACCTTCACACTTTGTGTACCAGATGGCATCAGCTACCACGTGGTGGCGATGGCTCGCCGCTCCTCCTCTGACCTTTCCCTGCTGGAGATGCATGAGCGCAGCTCCTGCCACCCCGGCATACGGACCACTGTGGGCTGGACGGTTCCCATCGGTTACCTGGTGAACACATCTCAAATCAGCGTGGGGGAGCAGTGCAATTTCCCTAAAGGTAACTGAGACAGATGGTGTTGGATGGGCTGCAGGACTCAAATACAATCAAATTAAGTATTTACTTTCATCTACAGTGTGAAAGTGCTTCTGAGCTTTTCATTCACTTGCCTCCTCCTTATTTCCAGCTGTGGGGAACTTCTTCGGCTACAGCTGTGTGCCCGGCGTTAAAGACTATCAGCACGACCCAAAAGGCAACAACCCAAAGAACCTCTGTGAGGCCTGCATAGGCGACGAGAACGACAGACACATCTGTGCCAACAACCACAGAGAGAGGCATTATGGGGAGGCTGGGGCACTGAGGTACAGCTCTGACCCCATTAACAGGAATAAAACGGCACCCTGAGGTGGCGCTGGCTTCAACTGGGCCTCCCTCGTATCCTCTACAACCAGGAGCACTTCCTCCTCTGATAGAATGCTTTGGTCAGCACATTTAAAAACAACGTAAAGGAAACAATAAAACACAAATCAATAAAATACAAATAAAACTGAGAAACACTATAGCTTAAAAACCCTGAGATTTTTTGGAGGAGGGGTGCAACTGATGCAATCTATTTTTGAAGACTGGGCTCTTCTGATTTAAAACAATGATCTAAAACACGTCATCAACATGTGTGTGGTTTCTACATACATGGATGTTTGGTTTTATTTACAGTGAAATAATTCTGAATTAGTCAGTAGTGGGCATCTTGGAGACAATAGAACAAATATTCTAAATATTGATCCCAAAGGCAGCAAATAAAACTGAAACAGAATGGGACCCATAACAAAGCCTTGGGGAACACCCCAGCAGATTGATGCTGAGGAGGAGGAGTACCGTATTCCCCTCATGCAGAAAAAGACCTCTCAGACAAAAATGATATAAACCATAACAGAATGTTTTGTTGAACTGTGTCACGGGCAGCAGTTAAAACCAAAACCACTAGCCTAGTGTTTCCCTAGTCTAGGGAAATCAATAAAACTGCTTATAAAAAGATGTTTCTGTGATACGACTGGATCTGATCAGTAATCACATGATGATCTTTTTTTTTTATATATGATTTATTTATAACTTTTTTTAAAAAGAAAGGCAAGAAGACAGAAGTAACCAATCCAAGTCGATCATTAACCCCAAAAAAACCCTAAAGTCATAACAATAACAGAAAAAAAAAGTATATACATATATATAAAAACAAAAAATGTTCAAGAATAAAAAAAATAAAACAACAATAATAATAATAAAATAAAACAAAACATAACCCTAAGACAAACAGACAATAAATAAACTAAAGGCGCTACCATAACAATTCCTGCAGGATGTGTGGGTACATTATGACATTCAGGGATACATCTGATAATATAGTTGATACAAATTATAGAAATCACAGGGCAACATCAAATGCCATAGACATAACATGGTCTATAAAAGGTTGCCAGACATTCAGATATTCAATATCTGATCCTCTAAGACAGTACTTAATTTTTTCCAGCTTCATGAAATACAGGGCATCTTAAATCCAGTGAGAGTGAGTAGGTGGATGAGAGTCCTTCCAGCGCATTAAGATGGCTCTCCTGGCTAGAAGTGTAAGGAAGGACACAAAGTCAGCAGCGTGTGATGGTAAGGGATTGCAACCTGGAACAATCCCAAACAGAGCAGTCAGAGGAGACTGTGGGACTCTTACAGACAAGACAACTGAAAGAGATTCAAAAACTGAATCCCAAAATGTAGACAGGGCCGGGCAGGTTAAAAACATATGGGTGAGATTGGCTGGACCCAAGTTGCATCTCAAACAGCTAGATTCAGCGCCAGGGAAAACCCGAGCCAGCCTGCTCCTAGACCGATGTACCCTATGCACCACTTTACACTGAATAATACAATGTCTGGCACAGATAGATGAAGAATGAATACGTTTCAGAATAGACTGCCATTGATCACTGCCAATTTCTATACCGAGCTCTTCAGACCAAGCTGCACAGAAACGGTCAGATAGAACTGAACATTTAGAAAGGAAAAAGTTATACATTTTGGATATTGCTCCTTTCTGGTGAGGCATAATTTCCATTAACATATCAATGTCAGTATTTTCTGGAACATTTGGAGAACCTGGGAAGTGCCTACTAATAAAATCTCTAGCTTGTAAATATCTAAAAAGTGAGCATTTGGCAAGTTAAAGTTTGTTGATACCTGAGCAAAAGAAATCAAAGTGCCACCCTCAAAAAGGTCCTTCACAGAAACGAGTCCCCGGCTCTTCCATAATGCAAAAGTTTTATCTATGATTGATGGGGGGAATAAAGGGTTTAAGTGAAATGGTGAGTGAAGGGGAATACCTTGAAACTCAATGTGCTTCTTCGCTTGAGACCATATTTTAAGACAGTTTTTAATTACAACATTATTAGAGTATGATGTGGCGGATGCTTTTAAAGGGAGGCACAAAAGGGAAAACAAAGAAGCAGAGTTACATGAAGCCTCCTCCATTGGCAACCAGCTTGGCTTGTTCCCATTGGCGTTACACCAAAATAACATAGTACGAATATTAACCGACCAATAATAATACAAAAAGTTTGGCAAGGCAAGACCTCCCAGATCTTTACTTTTTTGCAGGAGGTTCTTTCGCATTCTAGGAGGTTTTTTGTTCCATAGAAATTGTGAAATAGAGCTGTCAACTGACTGAAAAAAGCTTTTTGGGATAAACACCGGGATGCATTGAAAAAGATAAAGAAATTTGGGCAGCACATTCATTTTAATGCAACTAATCCTTCCTGCTAAGGAGAGAGGCAACATTGACCAGCGGTTCATGTCTTGCAACAGTTGTTCAAGTAAAGGATTGAAGTTGGTTTTAAAAAGCCTAGAAAACTCCCTAGTTATATGGACCCCCAAGTATTTAAAACTTTGTGAGGTTATTTTAAAAGGTAAACTAACCAGAGGGTAAGCTTCCGCCATTGAATTGATGGGGAGAATCTCACTTTTATCAAAATTAAGTTTATAGCCTGACACTTGGCCGAAATTCTCCAGCAGAGATAGAATTAGTGGCATCGAGTAATCTGGATCTGAAACAAACAACAACAAATCATCTGCATATAAGCTAACTTTATGATCTGAGCCCCCCCTTGAGATGCCCCGCATACTACTAGACCTGAGTGCTGCTGCCAGTGGCTCTATGGCTATTGCAAACAGAAGGGAGGAAAGAGGGCAGCCTTGCCGAGTTCCTCGACCTAAGGAAAAATATTTAGAATAATCATTGTTCGTACGGACCTGTGCCAGTGGTGAGGAGTATAGCAATTTAATCCAAGATATAAACGTACCGCCAAAACCAAAACGCTTTAAAGTATAGAATAAATAGGGCCACTCCACCCGATCAAATGCCTTTTCAGCGTCCATAGATATGACCATTTCCGGAGTGGTAGATGATGGGGATGCATATAAGATATTCAACAGACGTCTAACATTATGATATGAGTGTCTGGTTTTAATAAAACCGGTTTGGTCTGGGCTAATAATTAAACTCATTATGGACTCCAAACGTTTTGCAAGCATTTTTGCCAGGATTTTGACATCTGCACAAAGAAGGGAGATTGGATGGTAATTGCTACAAATACGGGGATCTTTGTCTTTCTTTAAGATGAGAGAAATCGTAGCTTGTCGAAGGGTGGGTGGGAGAATGCCAGATTCAAGGGCTTCTTCAAACATGGTAAGCATAAGGGGAGACAGTTTACTAATAAAAACCTTATAAAATTCTGATGGAAAACCATCAGGCCCAGGGCTCTTTCCACTCTGCATAGACATTACAGCATGTTCAACTTCCTCCATGGTAAATGGTTTATCCAGCTCTGTAGCAACCTGTGGTTCAATAGTGGGAATTGTAAAACCATTGAAAACATTTTCATAACAGCTTTCATCAAGTGGACTTCCATGATGATCTAAAAAGGTTTGGAGGTGAATCAAAACAACCTTTTCTAAAATTTGGTTTAGGTATTGGCCTGAAAGAACATTCTGGACGTTCTTCTTAATAACACAACAGTGTGTTGATTGATGATGACAGTGAAGCATTTAAAGAATACAAGGTTCAATGAGTTTCATCATTTTATTTCCAGTGTTCTTAATATTTCTTGATGTTTTAATCATTAAAGATAATATTTGAGTGTTGCTGCACATCTGGCATGTGAAACTGCTTTATTCCAATGAATGTAACAGTTTCTCACAGAGCAACAGAAGGTGGAGGTGGAATTATTATCATTATTTTACCGTTTATTTACTGTCACCAGATAATGAATGCCAACTTTGACTGAATTTGCTTGACTGTTCGTGTCTTTCCTCTTCAGATGTGTAGCTGAAAACCTTGGCGACGTTGCTTTTGTCAAACACACAACCGTCTTTGACAACTTGGATGGTCAGTGTTTAATGTTCTTACACTATTGTTGCACAAAAAAAATATCCTGCAGAAAGTGCAGTTCTCTCTTAAACCACAAGATGTCCCTGTTCTACAGCGTAACAATGCAGTTAACTGCATCTGCAATCTGGTAAAAAATGGAAAAACTACTTAAAATAATTGGTTTATAATGGTATCTTTGCTTCTGAAACTTAAATAAGCAGAGAAATAAGGACAAACAAAAAGGTAACTGGACAAATAAACAATAGTCCAGGACATTTTGTCCATCTAGTGTCCTAATTCTAAATTTGCGGCATCTGCTCCTTCGCTTTGGGCAACATCCAGAATTAATGTTGATCATTATCACCGTCACGCTACAGAGAGCCTGCTGGTACAGCTGACAAGGAGCTGTTTGGCACCAGCTCCACAAACTCACTGCAGCTGCTTAACGAAGCTTGTTTCATCATATGGTTCAGTCACATGGTTTAGGGGAGGTCAGAAAACAGATATCTGAGGTGGTCCTCCTCCTTTTAGGTAGATTCTTTAATCTGTCAAACATGGCATGTAAAATGTTCCACATCTATTGAATCAGCTCTCTGTAATGATCACTGTTTCCCCAAAACATTCCAGTTCTCTTACTTCAACCCTGTCTGACATTCAGGTAAGAACCAGGAGTCCTGGGCCTTGGATCTGGAGCTGGAGGACCTCAAGCTGCTGTGTCCAGATGGGACTGAGGCGGGTCTGGATCAGTATGAACACTGCCACTTAGCAGCAGTCCCTGCCAACGCTGTGGTGGTCCGCATGGAGGATAAATGTCGCGTCTGGAAATACCTTGAGCGTTTACAGGTGGGTCTGGACCTAAAGCTGGAGTCCCTAGGACTCTGTCTCCAACCTGGAGAAGAATTATTGATCTGCATGGCTTCCTGTGTGGGCCTCTGCTAAGAAGTGTCATCCTTCTTCTTTACAAGTGTGTGTGTTGAGGACTGATATGTTCTGTGCTCATCCCCCCAGCTGCACACGCACACAATCTCAAAGACACACATGCACGCAGAACACGCCAACGCACATCCATGCATGCCCTCATGCATTAAGCGCTGTCACACACCGTCTCTCTCTTGCAGAATGTGTTTGGCAACGCTACCGAGGGCTTCAGTCTGTTCAGCTCAGCGGGCTACGGCCAATCCGATCTGCTCTTCAGCGATGCCACCCACCACCTGCAGAGAGTTCTGGGTAGTTACACCTCCTGGCTGGGGCCCTCTTATACCACCATGCTGCAAGCCTTCGAGTGTGAGGGTAAGAGTGATGACATGTGCCTGTTTGACTATATTGTGCACAATTGTGTTTATGTGGTTTTGCTGATGAGGGGTGGGCGGCTAAGTGGCTGGATAAGTGTTTCTGCTTTGTGTGTGTGTGTGTGTGTGTGTGTGTGTGTGTGTGTGTGTGTGTGTGTGTGTGTGTGTGCTGTGCAGCTGCTCTCATTACTGCTCTTCTCCACCAACAGGCTTCTGCTGATGGAAGAGGGGGAAGATATCCAGCGCATCAACTTCCACCCCATCCTGCTGTCTCCATCCTTCCCTCCCTGCCATCTGGGTCCCTCCGTCTCACTATTTCTGCCTCTTTCTGCTTTGCTTTTAATATCTCCTCTCTCTCTGCATTTCACATCCCATTTCTTATATCATTTCCTTCAACTTAGTATGTTGTCCAATGTGCTGGCTGGCTGAAAAGGACAACGCTCAGAGCGGCTAATCAGCTATTAAAACGTCCATGAAATTTAGCATGTTATTCCCATTAAAGGAGACTAAGAAGGAAAGGGGGGTAATTGGATAGAACTATATGATAATAGAGTAGAAGAGAAGTTATTAACTGTCACGGTTTTAATGTTATTAACAGATAATCTATTTTCATTTTGATTTTAAATTTGCTCCCTCACTTTCTTCTATCACATTAAAATTAATTTGCATACAAGCAGACGTCCTATCTGCTCCAAAGTGACGCTTCACCCCTCTGCCTTCCTCCACCAGGGTCTGTCTCTGGCACTGAACAACCGGGTGCTATTAACTCTGACATTAGGAGTCTCAGTTACTGTAAATGTGTGTGTGTGTGTGTGTGTGTGTGTGTGTGTGTGTGTGTGTGTGTGTGTGTGTGTGTGTGTGTGTGTGTGTGTGAGAGAGGTAGAGGAGTACACATGCTTTCCCACAGCCATTATTGCCCTAATTGGCAGTCTGGCATATTATACCGTTAGTGTGTGACAGAGGAAATGTGTGTGTTTGTGTGCTTGTTGCTACTTTCCCATGGCTTGTGTTCCTTGCTACTTTGGATCACTGCTTTCTCACGTCTGCTACGGTGACCCAAACCCGTGTACGGTAACGCAGCGCGGTTTGGAGAAAGGACATTGAAGCTTTCACTTTTACATTTCTGATCTGTTTGCATCACTCAGATTTCACTCTCTGCTTTTCTCCACAGAAGTGGCAGATCTTCATCAGGAGGATGTTTGAGGCTCACCAGATATTCAGTTCAGTTATTTATGAATTCATAGCGGTAAAGTGTCACAGTTCCATTAGATTTATAAACCAGTTTATGAGCCGTACTTGACCTACTGAATCACGTACTGTATAATTCTGTGCTTTTAAAGTCACGTCCCTGTTATTTTTGTGTTTCCCACAATGCATTCCTGAGCTCAGAGCAACTGAAAAGCTAGATGAAGTGTTTTTGTAACTCCTCATGCTGGAAAAACACCCACAGCCAGTGTAACTCATGCAGCTTTTGTAGAACTTTAAGAAAACCTAAATAATTCATTTTTAATCTTAGCCAATTGTGTTCCTTCTGTCTGAATTCAACTCGGGTTCGTACCATTGGTGCTGTTTTATTGTTAAACTTCCTGAAATAATGTAAATAGTCCTCGCTGTCTGCATACGTAGAGCTGCACACTTTCTTTTTTCAACCAATTAAATAAATGAAGATAAAAAAATACCTTCCTCAGATCATTGTGACTTATTTGTATAACATGCTCCTTCATACAGTCTCATTCATCATGGTCCTTATAAAGAAATAGCAGAGCCAAAGCCTCTTGTGGTGCATCTTCATCTCATTTACAACTTTAATCCTTGTGAGGAAATCTTGATGGAGAAGAAGCGTTTAGTGATGAGTAGACCCTGTAGACTGACCTGCACTGCAGCAAGATGCTGCAATCACTCTTAATAGTTGGATTTCTTGCTGCCCATTTTGCTGTAATGCACCTACTAAAACAAGGAGCGCTGCCTCGGTACAGTCCTCCAGTGAACACAGATTATGAGTGATAAAAAAATCGCATATCCATATTTCAAAAATCTTCAGAATCAAAAACTGGTGCATTAAAAAGGTAAAATCACAAATATAAAAGCAATAAGAAACATCTTTACTAATCAGTTAGACATTTTAGTGTTCTATGTCCTGAAATACCCTGATTTTCACTTATCTATGTTCCTCCTTGTCATCAGATTTACACTTATAAAAAAGAAGTGCTGTGCTGTTTTCCCGTCTTTTAGCGTGAGCAAAGCGTGTCTATATTTAGAGTGAGAACTTTCAGTGTGCTGATGGGTTGTTAGTGGAAAGAAGCTTTAATACTTCAGAAGACACCTTAATGTTTCCGTAACTCTTTACAAAATTAATTTTTCCGCCAAAGTTTTATGACATGAAACTTTTTGTTCTTGTGTTTGAAGAGAAAAGTAAGATATGGAGCTCATCTGAGTATAACTGATTACATGATGTGAACGGGAAACTTACCATAAAATATGATTTTAGGCTAAATAAAGTTTGTCATTTTGTGATAATAAAGCAAATTTGTATGAAAAATTCAGTGTAGCATGCACCACAAGCCACTAGATTCGAGCTATTGTATGTCTTGTAGCGTTATCAAATACCCTATAACCTCTGACCTCTGACCACTTGAACATCACACAAACAATAATCATCTTCTTCCCAATAACTTGGATTACAATGACTCTTTTATTATGTTTTAACCTGAATCAACATTCCTCCAGGTGTCCAGATCGTTTTTCCGGAAGACCTCCACAGGACTCTTTAGTAATAATAAATTCTAAGACTCCTTGATGTTTCCTTCTAAATGACACTTTTAATCCACTGTCCAGAAATGTCTTAATGAGATTAATGCACTTTCTCCTACAATGTTAAGAATGTTTGATCCAGCTTCAGTATTATTCTTACTTTGCTAAAAGGTTAAATCAATATTATTAATGAAATACTTCCTTCACTAAGGGTACTGTGATTTTAAAGATCTGAGTCATGTGACTTAGTAAACCCCTTCTCATTGGTCCACGCCGACATGACTCCATCTTAGCTCTTCACTGCCGGAAGAGTCAGTTCTCATCTAGAAATGGATGAGTCAAGACGCTAGCTGCCACCTGCTACACAGCTCAACTATTTCCTAAGTTGCCGGCCTTTCCCCGTACGGGTACCAACCCCCATTTTGGGTCGATGAATACTGCTCCCCTCTAAGGCCCGACACCTTCAGTCTGTGTCTCTCTGACAACCATGGGGACGCCAGCCTCTGGTGCTCCCTGCTGGAAATGGAACCGCTAGCTCGTATCCACGGACATCTCCGTGCCCCGAGGTGGCTCAACCTGCCTCCGCGGGGACCAGACGATTGTCGGGGAATCCCACCCTCAAACGGTCCTCCATCCACGCCGAGGTGGTCCATGGAGCGGTCTCAGCCAGGTATCCATGATCTGGTAAAGCGTGAGGCTACTTTGATAACTAACACTCCATCTAATTTATCCATCAAGTAACTCCTCCAACTGCCCTCCGTAACTAAATTAAGATAAACTCCCTAGGCTTAGAACATCATGAGACTCAGGTCGTTAAACTCACAATAAGATCAACTTAAGAACACTCCATAACATGCTAAAAATGCTAATGCCACTGCTACCTCATCTGTTTGTACTGTTCGTCAGCTTTTATAATAAATTCTGTAAAGTCTTTATTCCTGACTCCGACTTCCATTCATCAACAAGAAGGTATGTATCTAACTCACTGTGAAATTTCCAGAACTTAGAAATCCCTGCATAAACCATTAGGTTAGTGAAGGTGCCTGAGCACAACTTAGAATAAAACCGACAAAACTAATCTAATAACCGTGCAGAAGTGTGCAGCTACAAACTTAATAAGTTTATAACGCTACAGTCTGTAGGCTGTCTCATTTTGCTGGTTATGTCTCAGGAATTTCACTCAGTCTGAAGAGTTTTGAACTTTGTACTCTCTCTGCGATAAGTTGAAAAAGAATTAGCTAACAGGCTAACAAAGCACCCACTTGACCTTGACAGTTAGCTTGCTGCTTTAAAGCAGCTTCAAGTGAATGGTGAAAGGCATTTTTAGCTATTATATTAATACATAATGCATTTGAGTGTTCTGCATAAAAGTCTTTGACATTTCTAACAAAAGTGGCCACACATCTTGTGAGTAGACTCTTTGTCAACCACCACTAAAAGGCTAAAGGCTAACATTAATGTTCAAATTCAAATTTTATTTGTTACATACACACTCATATACAGTACAATATGCAGTGAAATGCTTGTACGACTGTCGCTGAACCAAAAAAATTTATAAGACGCAAGTAAGAAATAAAAAGGTGTGGTAAAAAAAAAGAAAAAAAAGAAGATAAAATAAGACCAAGTTTAGCTTAAAAAATAGAACAAATATAAAATTACCAAAATATATATAAGAAATGTAAAGACTTATTTACAAGTGTAAACAACAATGTTAATATATTAAAAAGGGAGATGGAAATGGAAATAAATGGAATGATTAGTGAGTGTGCAATTATGTGCAAATGTGCATGTAGTGCAAGGATAATTATTTCTGAGTATTGATCTGGTTTAATTTAATGTTAAATTTAATATTTTTGCTTGTGTGTTAGCAAAATATCTCCTGAACCATTAGGGAGGTTTTGAAACTCTCAGAAAGTAATCATTAAATTAAATTATTAAATCATTAAATTAAACTGTTGTTTAATTTAGGAGTCAACCCAATTTCAGATGCTGCCACAGCTCACTGAATTTATCATCAAGCAAAATAGCTACGGCTTGGTCAGATTTACAGATCCTGAGCTAAATTATGATGAGGTAATAGCTGAGAGTCGGCCACAACTACACATTGTATAACATCTTGGCTAAAACTTTGTCATTAACTGTCTGTTAGCAAAATACCTCATGAACCACTTGATGGATTTTAATGTGAATTTCAGACAGTCTAAAATAAATGTACATCATGTACAGAAATTCAAGATGGCCTCTACAGATAAGGAACCTCAGCAAATACAAAAATGCTCCTACCTCAGTCAATTTAACAGATATTGAGCTAAGATTGTTTTTATTTATTTTCCAAATTTAGTTTCCAAAATTTCCCAGAACATTTGTGAGGGTTCTTAATTTCCTAGCGTGGTCCCTAGGGCCTTGTGAAGGCGTTGTCAGGATTTTGAACATCTAACATCAAATTAGTTGCTAAATAGTTGTGGGTGTCTGTAACCTGACCCGATCCCTTCTCTGCTTAAAGCGCTAAAAACATAAACCAACTTTGAGAAAGGTCAGTGAAAGAAAGTTGTGACAGACTGGAGATAATCATTTATACTTTATTGATCCCCTTGGGGAAATTCATCTCTGCATTTAACCCATCCTCGTTGTTCGAGGAGCAGTGGGCTGCCATCTCAGAATGGTACCCGGGAGGCAGTTGTTGGGGGTTCAGTATCTTGCCCAAGGATACTTCGACACATGGCCGGGCCGGGATTTGAACCCATGCTCTCTGACATGGGAGGCGATCTCTCTTGCCACACTATGGCAAACAAATGAAGACATAATCAAGGATGATTCACACCATGGCAGTCCAGGGGACTCCGTTTGGGCGAGGAAAGCCAAAAGAATTAACACCTTTGATTTGATTTTACTTCACCTTTGAAGGTGGCCCAGGCCACCTGGCCAACGTCATTCAGCTGCTTGTTTGTGGCTCTATTGCCTTAGAAGCATTGACCATGAATGGAAAAAGCATGAAGATGAAGAAAACCCAACTCGTTGATTGGTCAGGACTACAAAGTCCACCTCAGCTAGCTTGTTTAAAAAAAAAAAAATGGAGCCACAAACAGCCACAATATTAATCAGACCAGATAGCAGTACGCTCCTGGAACTCCACACATTCTACGTCCGCTCATGAGATGGTTTCTGCTTCGGATTTGCTCTAATGTTATTTTTTCCTTTTCAGGTCACATTCCTTTCTTGTTTTGCAGGACAGTCTGTTTGCGTTCACACTGTGAATGAACTGCTCCAGTGTTAAGGTGCTCAGTTTGCTCGTTTGGTCCACCTGAGTTCAGTGAGCTGTCACACCTGCTCAAACGAGGGGGAAGTCCGAGGAAACAAACTCTGGTCCAGACCAAACAGTGCTACTGTGAAAGAACTGTACAAGAACATTTCCATAACATTCATACAAATATCGCAATTTATTTGCAATTTTAAAAATCACATATTCAGAATGTAAATCTTAAACTCCTTGTATTAAAGGAGCATTCCTTCAAGGAAGGCTTGGCCTCTAACTTTGTAACATTTTTGATTTGTGTGCAACTTTTAAGACTAAAAACACGAGAAAATTTACCATCAATCAAAGTTCCATTTACATGTAGAGACCTCTTAGGCGACATATAATTAGACTTTTATATGAACAAAAAATGGGTGAACAGTGGTATAAATTGCACTTTTGAATTTGCATTTTTTGCTTTAAAAAATACAAACTTGTAGGGATTTCAGTTTCACCGTGAGATTTGCCCTGACTCATGTTTGTGTGAAATCATGCACACTCAGGCTAACAAGGTGACGCTCTTCAGCGACTTTGCAGGTGTCTTTATTTACGTTGGCGCTGGTTGGCGGAGCGGACGGGGCACGATTTGACCAGGGGTTGTGAGGCTTAGAGCGGCGGAGAAGAGAGAGATGACAGTGATGGAGGGAGAGAAGATAGGAGAGTGACAGGTAATCCATCAGAGGCCTGACTGTCATTATTCAATTACCACCCATCCTTAGCTCTCTTGATAACCCCAAAACACACACACTCACACACAGAGTCTACACACACACACACACACACAGAGTCTACACACACACACTCACACACAGAGTCTACACACACACACACTCACACACAGAGTCTACACACACACACACTCACACACAGAGTCTACACATACATTTGCAGTAAGAAGTTGGTTTGCAGATCCTCTTACAAGAGGTGGGTTTGTTCTGTGTGGGTGGTGAGGTGAGGCGGTACATGAAACTTGGCTCTAGTTTCTTAAATGCTTTTAGTGCAGCAGACCCTTAAATCTCCAGTCCTTCCTCAACATCTTTCATCACCCTCCCTTCATCTTTTCCTGTTGCCTTCTACATCTGACCCCTTCTTCCTCCCCTCCTCTCCCTCCATCTGTTCTCACCGCAGCTCCCTCTGACTCTCTCTCTCTCTCCTCTCTCTCTCTCCACAGTTTATTCCATCTCCTTAGCCACCAGACGATAAGGAGCACGGAGTATGATTAGATGCCAGTGACACCAGGCTTATCGCTGTGCTCCCACAATGCTCTCCTGATCACTCGCACAATAAAAACCAAACACACACACACAAGGCTGGCCATCAGTTCTGATTATGTATTTTTTGTGCTCAGTTTGTGTGACGGGGCATCCATAACGACGCTGTGAGGAATGACCCCGAGCAGCAGATTGTTTGGGTGTGAAGCTTTGGGAAGGTGGATGTTTATGGATATTAGTGGGTGGAGACGAAAAGGGGGTGTGACACGCAGACGTAGATGTGAAACACTAGATGGCGCTGCTCTCCCAGTGGGGCTCAGCATCCTGGGACTTTTTCAGAACATGGTGACTTTGTGATGCACGAAGGAACAGATTTTAGTGTATTTTTCTTTTTTTGGTCACGTTGTGTTTCTGCATCCTCCTATTCTAACACGTTTACAGTTTACCTTCATTCCTCTCTTCTCTTCATCTTTCCTCCCTTTTCCTCTCATCCTCCTAATCACCTGCTGTCATTTTTTCTGCTGTCCTTCCTGCATTTTACCTCTCTCTTCTTCTGTCCTCTGCTGCCCATCCCTTTCTCTTTTTTATTTAAGTTCTCCACTCTGAAGGGAAACATTTAAATAATTTTAAAGTTTTAGCAATAGCACGTGATAAAGTGATAAAAGATTTTCTGCAAGAATGAAAGGATGCAGCGATGCTGTATGGTGGAGACTGTGGCATTGAGGAGGAGACAGGAGGCAGAACCAGAGGTAGCAGAGATGAAAGTCCTGAGATTCTATTTAATATCAATGAAAGAGGACATGAAGCTAACTGGTGGAGAGTAGAGGATGTAGAGGACAGGGTTAGATGAGCCAGATGATTCACTTCCATCCATCCATCCATTTTCTGTAGCCGCTTAATCCTCCACGGAGGGTCGCGGGGCAGCTGGTGCCTATCTCCAGCGGTCAAGGGGCGAGAGGCGGGGGACACCCTGGACAGGTCGCCAGTCCGCAGGGCCACACAGAGACGAACGAGACAAACAACCACACACCCACTCACACCTAAGGACAATTTACCAGCCCAATTAGCCTGACAGTCATGTCTTTGGACTGTGGGAGGAAACCGGAGTACCCGGAGGAAACCCACGCACGCACGGGGAGAACATGCAAACTCCACGCAGAGAGGCCGCAGAGCCGGGACGCGAACCCATGACCTCCTTGCTGCGAGGCAACAGTGCTAACCAACTGCGCCACCATGCAGCCACATGATTCACTTCCTGAAGGGAAATCCTAAAAGGAAAAGAAGAAACAATAAAATGTGGTGATAATATTAAAGCAAAAGTATGTCAGACTTATTGTATTTTATATATTAGATAATTACTACTGAAACACGTTAAGGGTTTAAAAGCAGGAGGTGGAGCTTGTTTAAAATATTACACATTGTGAACAAACAACTGGGTTAATTCTGGGGATAATGTGACAAGGAAGCAAAAGAATAAAATAAATATTTACAACAATATATGCAATTTTTAGCATATGTAACAATCTTTACCCCTTCTTTCTTTAAAATGTTTAAAAGTTTTTGCATCGGGTTTGAGGTGGATGAGAGAATACAACGAACCAGCAAAAGGAGAGGAGTTGGAGGAAAAAGAAAAGATGTAAAAGAGACGGCAGGTGTGACGTAAAAACATATGGTGCAGGTGTATAATCAACTAAACAAAAATATGATCATTATTAATAATAATAGACTAATAATACACATTAATAATTCACATTAAATCCTGAAATGATTATCCAGATATTGACAGTTAGCAGTTCCATCATCATCATCATCATCATCATTGTTATCATCACTGACTTTATAAATAGTCCATATAGATTTATATAGTAATAACTAATGAGGACGTAAATGTCATCGTTCGTCCTGGTTCTCAAAACTTCAGTCAGCTCAAACTTATGGGTCACTAATGATCAGGGACGGAGCAAAGTCCCTCAAACTGTAACAGAAAGGGGTTTTAACATTAACATTAAATCTTCTGGGACAAAGAATTGAAATAATCATTTTGTGCATATATTTAGTGTTTATATGTGTAAATCATCATCAGTGGTAGGTGCTCGAAAATGATCAAAACTCCCTTTGGAAGTGCTTGAATTTGATTTGGACCTGAATCC
>SSNR01000253.1:517706-525206 GCA_006937965.1 Callopanchax toddi | reverse complement strand
GCAGCAGAGTGGTGGCAAATATGAAAATGGCCAAGTTTCTAACTCAAAAATCAATTAGATCAATTTTAATGTTCTAGCTTAAAGCGGTTCTCTGGAGGATTTTCCTCTGTATCAAAGTTTTCTAAATGTTTTAAATGATATTTCAGGTCTAAACTATGATCTATGGGTTGAGTTCCACAACATCTGTCATTCTGATGAAGACCCTCCTTCCTCCTAGAGACCCCTTTCCATTATTTCTTGCCGCCGACATTTTTCAGCCAATGAAATTCAAATTTCTGCATTCTCTCAACATGCACGCGCATCGACCAAACCTGTACCAGTAGGGGGCGCTGTCGTACAGGACGCTCCGTGTGTTTCTCTGCCGTCTCAGCCGTTCACTGAGGACTCACAGCTCATTTCTACTAAAAACCTACCCATTCCCCAGCTAAAGATGGATTTATTTTTATTTTTAAACCTTTCACCTCACAGAATGGCAAGGCTTGACAGGATTATGCGTTTATTTTGGTCAGAAAGTTCATCCAGGGCCGAGTCAAGTTCAGCTTCAGAGTCCAGCAGCAGCTCTCTGCTAACAGAGCTAATATCAGAAGCAGCAGGGACAGAGAGGGCTCATCAGACCCTCGTAGTATTGTTGGAATAAGATTGTGAACTGTGAGTGATTAAACCCTACACATTGAGCTGTACAGTTCATGTCCTAAGTATATGCGCCGCGTGCACGCACGCACACGCGACCGGACGCGCGTATCGAGATGTTTTGAGGAGGAGCCTTTGGACGCTAGATTCAAAAACTGCTCTCCTGATGAAATCCTCCGGAGTGCTGCTTTAAAGTGTAAAATACTATTTATTGTTGCTTTAAGATTGTTGGAAGGGGAGAATTGGAGGAAAAATTGGCCACGTGAACTGGCCTTAAAATAAACTTTCAACTTTTGTCTGGAAGTAATATCAACCTTTTTCTTGATATTGGCCTGAGTGTATAAATTCCCCAAAGCGCTGTACAACACAACAGTTATTCATCCATTTACACACACATTTACACACTGACAGAGGCGGGGGTGCCATGCATCGGCGCCCACCAGGTCCCTCTGACCACCAGCAGTAGGACAGGTGTGTGAAGTGTCTTGCCAAAGAACACAACAACAATGTAACCCAGTTAGAGCTGATTTGAGCTTCTCTCTTGTGATATTTAATTGAAACCCTCCTCTTTCCTTCCATTCATCAGCTTTTACTTATTTTTTAAAGATAAAGTTACAAATTAACATATTTTCTCAGTTTTTACCACCATCAAGGCATCCCCAGAACAGCTTTTGCAGAAATCGGTGCAAACTTTTCTGTCAAAAAGCAGAAAACAACTGGGAGCTACTGGAACAAACGGCTTATTCTTAAATAAACATGCAGTGAAATACTTTATTACAGCACTGGAAACTATATATTTACAGACGCTTCCCCCCCCAATTTTCTAACTCTGACTTCATTCACAACAATCATGAAACAAATTCAACATAACAGATCACAAAAAAGTTAATAAAAAAGACTTTCAGGAGTTATTCCAGCCATCTACACTAATCTGCACATTTTCTAATAAACCGCCTCGCTGACAGGGATATTTTTACTGCAGTAACTTTAAAGCAGGTATGTTGACGGAGCTAAATGGAGCAGCGGGAGTCGATGCAAGAACATTTTCTGCAGACGCCTGCAAGACGTTCAAACTGCTGTCTGATGTAACAAAAAATAAAGAGTTCTTTATCAAAAAATAAGTATGAATTTAAAGAAGAATGTGCAACCACTTCATTTAACTTCCCGTTAGTGGATCCTGATTGACAGCTTTGGATTATTGAGCTCAGATGACTTGAGATCTGATTTTAAAGACATGTCAAACTCATCCATACCTCATCAGACATCCCCAGTGACTTATTGACTTGTCTCCTCTAACTGATCTGTACGTCTGACAGAAGATCTGGCATCAAAAACACTGAAACAAGGACGACAACCTGAGTGCACGTTCAGCTATTTTGTCAGGCAGTTTGCAGTGAAATGAGCTCCACAAAAAGGTACACTAAAGCAAAAAGTTCTTCATGCTCCGTTTAAGTTACAAGGACTGTTTGTTTTTAGTCCCTTGCGTCGTCCTAATCTCTCAACTTGCAGGAAGGCATATTAGGAAAAGCTGCTTAATAAAGCTGAACCAATCGTGGCTCCTGATTACAAGCCCTGCTTCGCTTGTAAACGGGCTCTTTAAACATAAAGGGACCAAAAAAGAAACGCAAAGAAGTGAACTTTTAAACTATGGCTTTAAAACCAAAACTTTAACTGAGCCTTCACTTAATAAAACTGGCAGAAACGTTGTTTTTATGCCAATCTGTCAGCGCTCTTCATCTTTATGGTGAAAAGTTGTGATTGCAGGAAGAATGTTACTCAGCACAAACAAGTCCCAAAACAAAGCACACCCTTTTTGCAGTGCGCCACCCTGCTGGGTCACACGACACCAAACGAGCTCTCACTGAACTTCCTGCTGTAACCTGGGAGAAATGGAGCAGAATGAACAACAGAGTAGACGCTATCTGACACAACTCGCATTAATTTTATATCAGACCACGTCTAAAGGACCAGATCGGTGCTCACACCCGTCTGTTACACAGTAAGCGAGGCGCTGCTCATGAATATTACACACAGCCTCGTGTTGAAAGCTTCCTCTCTCTGTGACAACGCCGGCATGGCTGTCAGACCAGCGTCGGAGCGCGGGAGAGGGGTGTGGATGTACAGGATGTAACCGTGAATTGTGTGTCTGAGAGTGAGATGGAAAAATAAAAGTGTTATTGGGTGGATCTTGCCATCAAGCAAAGAAAGCTTCAGGAGGGAGTGTCCTAATGTGTTTTAGAGCAGCCTTATTGGCTTCTCCTTATACAACCTGCAGTGAAAACCCCTCAGTTCCAGCGCTGCAGACTTCCCATTTAAAAACTAAATAATTGCTGCATCTTATTAGTGGTCTCAGGCCATTACTCGTGCTCAGAGCTTGGTTCCATGTGGTTTACTCTGCTAACAGTGTTTCTCCTTGTGCCACAGATTCAACCTTGTCTTCATGTCTGCTCCCAGCCCAACCATCTGCCCGCCTGTCATCCTCCTCATCAGCCACACTCACTTCCCAACCTTCTGCTAGCCTCTCCACCAGCCACCATAAACCCCAAGCGCCTGCCTGCTCTCCACCAGGCAGCGTTCTTATTACTCCACCTGCTCAGCCACTAGATCACTCACTCCTCCTCTTTGCAGCACCTCCTCTCTGCTCTGTCAGCCTTCAGCACTCTCCATCCTCTGGTCATTATTCAGCTTCTGTCAGTTGAAGTCTTTTGCAGTGAACCTTTTAAGCCTTCCTGTGAATCAGTGTGCTGTGTTTAAGTCCAGTCATTACAAAGTGAGCAAACTGTGAATGCTTGGGTTTATATTGCAGCTAAAACTGTTGGAGAGATTTATCCTTTAGGCAGGAAAACAACTGCATCCTTAGGAAAGATGCATGAACCACCCAAGTATATACTGTATAGTATTGAACAGGTCACCAATTTTCTAAGTAAATCTATTTCCAGCGTCCTTTACTGGAACCTCAGTAGTTTAGAAATCCCTCTGTAACCAGTGCCACCAGGGTGTTCTTTGGTTTTACTCGTCATCAGATGTCTCTTGGTAATGAGACACCTTTTTAGAGACCTTCAGTGGGACTGAAGCAGCTGATACCAAAGTGACAGGATTGTTTTCTAGTTACTGAAAGCTTCCAGCTGATTCATTTGTTCACCCGTTCCCTGGGTCATTCAACTTTATTACACATAATTAAATCATGGACATCTATGGTTTGATTTCTTTGCTGATGGATGGATGTTTGCACTTGAATGTGTTGGTTCTTGTCTCAGATTTGGAAGTGGGTCAACTTGAAGGGAAGCTACCTGAATGCATCCTGTTTGTGTTTGAACTCCTTTCTGGATGAGAGTTAAAATACTATGGAGTAAAATCAGATCATGGATAAAAACTATTGTCTGTGTGCACACACTCACACAACATTCTTACATTTAAAGGCAGTTTTTCCTGTGAGATCTTGGTCAGGGCCCCAGGTTTCCATTTGTTACGTACTTGATAAAACCTTTTCATGCACACACACTCCGTTCTCCTTGGCGTCTCTCCTCCGAGGCCTCCTCTATTAAAGTGAGACTTCACCTCGTCTGCCGTCTTCTCTACTGTAAATACTCTCTGCATGTTCACACTCGGAGCTCTCTGCTCTGGCAGCAAAGCATATATTAGGTTCTTCAAGGGTGAGTGTCCTTGAACCACCGTTTTAGTCCTTCCTGTTCGTATAACCTCTAGCGTGGGCCACGGAATGAAAGCGTGGACATAAAAGGACTTTTTGTTAACCCAGAGGTGCTTTTAAAAGGCACAAAAGAATCTCATTTTCTTTTGAATGGGCCTTCAAAATAATGGTTGATTTGAACTGTAAGAGCAGCTCATTTGCTTCTGGTAGTTTTTAAGAAGCAGCTAAAAATAGCATCCAGATTTCTTTTCACCTTTTAAACATTTAGATGACTTAAACTCCTTTGGTAAAATAATTTATTACGGGATTCTTTTTTTTTAAATCACAATTTATGAAACTTTTTAAGGGATTTAAATTTTTATGCTGTAGAGGGAATATTTAATGAAGCCCATTCTGCACATGAAGAGGAATTTTATATCAGATTTGTTGATTTATACTTTGAATTCTGAATTAAAATACAGGAAGATTAAAGCGTTAGTTATTTAGAATCAAATTAAAGCTGCATTTAGAAACATGAACATTAACCCATCATCAGGCTCCCAGTATTAGACCAGTTATCAGACAGTGCTTTTATTCAAATATTTAACCTGAGTGATCAAAAATAGGGCTGAATCTCACATGGATGCGACTTGGTGTAAAACTGTTTTACTCTAAAAGGTAGTGCCATGAAGTCCATTTGAATATAAAAACAACTCCTGATCCAAACTATCCTGCATGTTTGAGAGGTTTTTGCACCTTTATTCAATCAGTGCTTGATTGTGATTAACTTGC
The DNA here is from genome assembly GCA_006937965.1 of Callopanchax toddi. Taxonomy (NCBI): domain Eukaryota; kingdom Metazoa; phylum Chordata; class Actinopteri; order Cyprinodontiformes; family Nothobranchiidae; genus Callopanchax; species Callopanchax toddi. The sequence goes on along the minus strand of SSNR01000253.1, from coordinate 520,156 downwards.
CAAACTCGAGTAACTGAAGCCTGAGTTTGCAGCCCTGGTTGGTCCGAGATTTGTTCTGTGCAGAAAGGATACTGTCCTGAAAGGAAACCACAGAACCACACAACAACGAAAAGAGATGCGTATGAGATTTACATGAGTTGGTGAAACTCTAGCTTTTAAAACAACTTCTGGAACTAATTAGACATGAGGTCACCTTCTTTGGTGCAAAAGACCAAAGACTATTTAAAAAAGTAATCTCTGGAGCTAGTAGCTGTGTCATGAACTAGGCAGGTGGGACCCAAAAATCAGGAGGAGGAGGAGGAGGAGGAGATGGTTTAAAGCTCACCAAAAGGATTTTATTAACAAGATCAGGACTCTTCTTCACAGACGGAGGCAAACGAGCAGCACACGAGGGACAGGTGAGCAATTAAACACACGAGGAACCCCTGGGTCGGCTGAAAAGGGAAGACCGGACAAAAAGGCACGCATGGGTGGGATCATGACATGTTAGAGAAACCATGGATGAGATTAGAAGTTTAATCAATCATGAAAAGTTCAATCTGAACTATTTAGTCTATTTAAACTTAAAGCACAACTTACTATGACCTTTCTGGTGAAAAAAGTGTTTTCTTCTGTTGTTTAAAATCCAAGGTTTTATGCATTTTCTTGGAAAATAGGACCTTATACGAAACCAAAGAAAAACATGTCTCCTCCTGATGCAAGTGGGTGACACTGTGATGCTCTATGAATATGATGAACACATTTAGACATTTATAAAGAAAACGTCTCGTCTCTCGTCTCGTCTTCTTCCGCTTATCTGGGTCCGGGTCGCGGGGGCAGCATCCCAATTAGGGAGCTCCAGACAGTCTTCTCCCCAGCCACTTCTACCAGCTCCTCCGGCAGGATCCCAAGGCGCTCCAGGGCCAAACCAGAGATATATTTTCTCCAGCGTGTCCTGGGTCGACCCGGGGGCCTCCTGCCGGCAGGACATGCCTGAAACACCTCCCTGGGGAGGCGTCCAGGGGGCATCCTAACAAGATGCCCGAACCACCTCAACTGGCTCCTTTCGACATGGAGGAGCAGCGGTTCTACTCCGAGTCTCTCCCGAATGTCCGAGCTCCTCACCCTATCCCTAAGGCTGAGCCCGGCCACCCTGCGGAGAAAACTCATTTCGGCCGCTTGTATCCGCGATCTCGTTCTTTCGGTCATTACCCAAAGCTCATGACCATAGGTGAGGATTGATCGGTAAATCGAGAGCCTTGCTTTCCGGCTCAGCTCCTTCTTCACCACAACAGACCGGTTCAGCGTCCGCATCACTGCAGACGCTGCCCCAATCCGCCTGTCGATCTCCCGCTCCCTCCTTCCCTCACTTGTGAACAAGACCCCGAGATACTTGAACTCCTCCACTTGAGGCAGGACCTCTCTCCCGACCTGGAGTTGGCAAGCCACCCTTTTCCGACCGAGAACCATGGCCTCAGACTTGGAGGTGCTGATCCTCATTCCAGCCGCTTCACACTCGGCTGCGAACCTCCCCAGCAAGAGCTGTAGGTCAGAGCCTGATGAAGCTAGGAGGACCACATCATCTGCAAAAAGCAGAGACGAGATTCTCCTGTCACCAAACTCAACACCCTCCACACCACGGCTGCGCCTAGAAATCCTGTCCATAAAGGTTATGAACAGGACCGGTGACAAAGGGCAGCCCTGGCGGAGTCCAACCCTCACTGGGAACAGGTCCGACTTACTGCCGGCTATGCGGACCAGACTCACACTCCTCTGGTACAGGGACTGAATGGCCCTTAACAAAAGACCATCCACCCTGTACTCCTGGAGCGCCCCCCACAGGGTGTCCCTGGGGACACGGTCATAAGCCTTCTCCAAATCCACAAACCACATGTGGATTGGTTGGGCAAACTCCCATGACCCCTCCATCACCCTAGTGAGGGTAAAGAGCTGGTCCACAGTTCCACGACCAGGACGAAAACCACATTGCTCCTCTTTTATCTGAGGTTCAACTATCGACCGGACCCTCCTCTCCAGTACCCTGGAGTAGACCTTCCCAGGGAGGCTGAGGAGTGTGATCCCCCTATAGTTGGAACACACCCTCTGGTCCCCCTTCTTAAAAATGGGAACCACCACCCCGGTTTGCCACTCAACAGGGACTGCCCCCGATGACCACGCAATGTTGCAGAGACGTGTCAACCACGACAGTCCTACAACATCCATAGCTTTCAGATACCCAGGTCGGATCTCATCCACCCCCGGGGCTCCGCCACTGCGTAGTTTTTTGACTACCTCAGCGACTTCTGCCCCAGAGATTGGACAGTCCGTCCCCAGGTCTCCCAGCTCTGGTTCCTCATAGGAATACGTGTCGGTGGGATTGAGGAGCTCCTCAAAGTATTCCTTCCACCGCCCGACTATAGCCCCAGTTGATGTCAGCAGCTCCCCATCCCCATTGTAAACAGTGTGAGCGA
>SSNR01000253.1:401671-515649 GCA_006937965.1 Callopanchax toddi | reverse complement strand
GTCGATCTCCCGCTCCCTCCTTCCCTCACTTGTGAACAAGACCCCGAGATACTTGAACTCCTCCACTTGAGGCAGGACCTCTCTCCCGACCTGGAGTTGGCAAGCCACCCTTTTCCGACCGAGAACCATGGCCTCAGACTTGGAGGTGCTGATCCTCATTCCAGCCGCTTCACACTCGGCTGCGAACCTCCCCAGCAAGAGCTGTAGGTCAGAGCCTGATGAAGCTAGGAGGACCACATCATCTGCAAAAAGCAGAGACGAGATTCTCCTGTCACCAAACTCAACACCCTCCACACCACGGCTGCGCCTAGAAATCCTGTCCATAAAGGTTATGAACAGGACCGGTGACAAAGGGCAGCCCTGGCGGAGTCCAACCCTCACTGGGAACAGGTCCGACTTACTGCCGGCTATGCGGACCAGACTCACACTCCTCTGGTACAGGGACTGAATGGCCCTTAACAAAAGACCATCCACCCTGTACTCCTGGAGCGCCCCCCACAGGGTGTCCCTGGGGACACGGTCATAAGCCTTCTCCAAATCCACAAACCACATGTGGATTGGTTGGGCAAACTCCCATGACCCCTCCATCACCCTAGTGAGGGTAAAGAGCTGGTCCACAGTTCCACGACCAGGACGAAAACCACATTGCTCCTCTTTTATCTGAGGTTCAACTATCGACCGGACCCTCCTCTCCAGTACCCTGGAGTAGACCTTCCCAGGGAGGCTGAGGAGTGTGATCCCCCTATAGTTGGAACACACCCTCTGGTCCCCCTTCTTAAAAATGGGAACCACCACCCCGGTTTGCCACTCAACAGGGACTGCCCCCGATGACCACGCAATGTTGCAGAGACGTGTCAACCACGACAGTCCTACAACATCCATAGCTTTCAGATACCCAGGTCGGATCTCATCCACCCCCGGGGCTCCGCCACTGCGTAGTTTTTTGACTACCTCAGCGACTTCTGCCCCAGAGATTGGACAGTCCGTCCCCAGGTCTCCCAGCTCTGGTTCCTCATAGGAATACGTGTCGGTGGGATTGAGGAGCTCCTCAAAGTATTCCTTCCACCGCCCGACTATAGCCCCAGTTGATGTCAGCAGCTCCCCATCCCCATTGTAAACAGTGTGAGCAAGTTCCCGCCTTCCTCCCCTGAGGCGTTGGATGGTTTGCCAGAACCTCTTTGGAGCCGACCGATAGTCTTTCTCCATGGTCTCACCAAACTCCTCCCACGCCCGAGATTTTGCCTCGGAAACTGCCACCTCTGCACCCCGCTTGGCCCTCCGATACCCATCAGCTGCCTCTGGAGACCCACAGACCAGCCACGCCTTGTAGGCCTCCTTCTTCAGCCTGACGGCTCCCCTAACCTCTGGTGTCCACCAGCGGGTATGGGGGTTACCGCCACGATTGGCACCGGCTACCTTGCGATCACAGCTAGCAACAGCCGCCTCAACAATCGCAGAGCGAAACAAGGCCCATTCGGACTCAATGTCCCCCACTGCTCTCGGGACGCGGTCGAAGCTCTGCCGGAGGTGGGAGTTGAAGACCATCTTGACAGGCTCTTCTGCCAGGCGTTCCCAGCAGACCCTCACTATACGTTTGGGTCTACCAGGTCTGCGTAGCATCTTCCCCTGCCATCTGATCCAACTCACCACCAGGTGGTGATCAGTTGACAGCTCCGCTCCTCTCTTCACTCGAGTGTCCAAAACATACGGTCTCAGGTCAGATGATACAACTATAAAGTCAATCATCGACCTGTAACCTAGGCTGCCCTGGTACCAGGTGTACCGGTGAGCATCCTTATGTTCGAACATGGTGTTCGTTATGGCCAAACTGCGACTTGCACAGAAGTCCAAAAACAGAACACCACTCGAGTTCAGATTGGGCGGGCCGTTCCTCCCAATCACGCCCCTCTAGGTCACGCTGTCATTGCCCACGTGAGCATTGAAGTCCCCCAGCAGGACTATGGAGTCCCCAGTAGGAGCGCTATCCAGCACTCGTCCCAGGGACTCCAAAAAGGGTGGGTACTCTGAGCTGCTATTTGGTGCATAAGCACAAACAACAGTCAGGACCCGTTCCCCAACCCGAAGGCGTAGGGAAGCTGCCCTTTCGTCCCCCGGGGTAAACCCCAACATACAGGCAGAGAGTCTTGGGGCTAACAGAAAGCCCACCCCAGCCCTCCGCCTCTCACCCGGAGCAACTCCAGCATAGAAGAGGGTCCAACCCCTCTCAAGGACTCGGGTTCCAGAGCCAACGCTATGTGTCGAGGTGAGCCCGACTATATCTAGCCGGTATCGCTCAGCCTCTTCCACAAGCTCCAGCTCCTTCCCCGCCAGAGAGGTGACGTTCCATGTCCCGATAGCCAGTTTTTGTGTCCGGGGATCGGACCGCCAAAGCTCCCGCCTTGGTCTGCCATCCGATCCACAATGCACCAGACCCTTCATGTTCCTCCTGCAGGTGGATGAGCCCATGTATCCAGTTCGGGCTGGGCCCGGCCGGGCCCCATGGGCGAAAGCCCGGCCACCAGGCGCTCGCTCACGGGCCCCAACCCCAGGCCTGGCTCCAGGGTGGGACCCCGGTAACCCTCCGGGCCGGGTACACTGGCTCGATGATTGTACTTGCATGAAGAGTCTTTTGAACCGCACTTCGTCTCACCCCTCACCTAGGACCAATTTGCCATGGGTGACCCTACCAGGGGCACAAGTGCCCCAGACAACATAGCTCCTAGGATCATTAGGGCACTCAAACTCCTCCACCACGATAAGGTGACGGTTCACGGAGGAGTAAAGAAAACGTGTAATAATGCAATTATTATATGCAATAATGGTCAGACTGAAAAATATGAGTTCATTTAAAACCACTGACTTTTTATGTTCAGACAAAAATAAAACCCAACAGTCAGGAAGTGTAAAAAAAATCATTTAAAATGTCATTTAAAAAGATGCACAAGACTTATTTAGTTAATATTCATAAAACACCAATGAGACTCACAAACATGTTTGTGAAACATCTGCTGAGAAGAGCTCATGATGTGAGTTCCAGGTGCTCAAACAGGTGTCACAGGAGGAAGAGGTTTATCCAAAAAAACTATCTTTAAGAACCATTTCTAAATAATACGATTGATTTTAATGTCTTATAAGCAGTGTGTTTTTGAACAATACTAAAACAATAAAGAATTACAATTTTTCATAAACTCTTCAGAAGCCTAAAATAAAATAAATCAATACTTAGTCCAGAACAGCGTGATCAGTTCTATTCATCATTTAAATGACGGTACTGCATCGTCTCTCACTAATCTCCTCTGTCAGCAGGAAAACATTTCAGTACCGTGTCAACCAGCAGAGTCCTCCAATGATCTGATTTTACTGAGGAACATAAATCCCTGAGGTCTCTGGATGTTCCTGCACTTTTTCTCCCCCCCAGCAGCTTTAAAGGTTAAGAGCCTCCTATAAATAAGCAGGGCACCCCATTAAGTTTTGGATCAAGATTAGGATACACGAGACCCTGGAGCTCGGTTGGAATGTGTCATGTTGCATAAATTCCCCCACTAAACTGACAGCGATTACTCCCTAATTAGTCTGCAGAGACAAAGAGGCGTAGTGAGGGTGAACCACTTCTGTCAGTTTAAACACAGCAGCGCTGTCGCGACGCTCCGAGGTGCAACCTACTTGTGTCAAAAAAAAAAGAGTGACTCACTTGTTTGATTATCAACAAGAAAGAGGCTACAATCACTTCATCTGGTTTCGTTTAAACCACTTAATGTATATGTTTTTTTATTGCCATATAGTTAATTTTAAGTTATTTGTTCAAGATGGTGTTTATGATGGTAGAAGTAATCATTTTTCCACTTGTCAGATTCACATGTATGTTGGGTGAGGGGATGTGATAGCATGTAGCATCCATCAATAAAAAATCTGTCAAATACAAGAGTTTTGTTTTAATTCTTCAAATGTCCTGTTAGATCTTGAAAGGCCTGATCACAAAACTTACTGAATTTAAAATTAGTAATATCAAACGCAATCAAACTAGATCCAAGAATGCATTGATAATCAGGGGTGCACATAACTGGTTCACCAGTGTGCATGCGCACCAGATATCATGCAAGTGTACTGGATCCCTCGGCCTGAACCTGATTCTGGAGCCCGTAATCAGAGACTGATGAGCGTTGCATCTTGTTGTAGTGCGCTGTGAAGGAGCACTCACACGGCCCTGGAAGTTTGCTGTCACACATGCGCTTCACCGCCAACACACATGTGCTGCACACACGCGCTGACCTTTTCATTTCATTTTGTGATCATATCTTAGTCTGGTTGACACTAATAGACAAATCTTATTTTCAAAACTAGAAAACAGCTGATCCAACAAATCCAGGGAATTTGATGATTTTATTTTATGAATGCAAAATCCCCTTTTATGTCTGCAAATATTTACAGATCCAGCCCTACAAAAACCAGCCAAATATTGTTTTGTCGTCCTTAAATAACATGCTTGTTTAATGTATTGATGATCAAGTAAAAAAAATTACAATAACATAAAATTTTTTTTTTTTTTTGCTAATTAAAAAACCCTATATTTTGTGGTAAGGCCAGGACACACAGGAGACGTCAACGCCATGGCGCTGTGGCGCTGCATCTTTGGCGAATCTTCTTGTCTCACAGGACACGTTACTGAAGCGGAGCGCCATTGAACGCAGTTTGCAAAATCATGCGATAGTCACTAGGGGTGGGAATCGAGAACCGGTTCCCACCCCTAATAGTCACAATATCTCTTGGGAGCTGAGAACAGGAAAAATCAAATGCATCTTTTGGTCTGTATCTGGTCAGAACTGCCATCATGTTTTGTGAGACTCTTATTCAACAATGTGTAAGCGAGCTATTTATTGAAGTAATCTGTTTCTAAAAGCTCAATTATGTAAATATTCCACAATGAAAGCTCCTCGTCCATGTACTGGCGGTTGTTTATGTTTGTCATATACTGTAGTGGTGGTCCAGCGTATTGTTGTACTGTCTGTGTCATAAAGTACTCCACGACGTCATGACACACACATCTCAGCCGCGCCACGGCGCTGAAATAGAACTGGTGTGTGTCTTCAGCGCCGTGGCGTGAACCAACGCTTCTGGGACGTGCTGTCACGCTCCCCGTGAGACCGCTCTCACTGACTATAACGGTTTTGCTTTGAAATCACGGCTCGGGCGCAATGCAGCGCGTCCATCTCCTGTATGGCCCAGCCTTCACTCAGGCACAACGCACAGTAAAAATGGACAACAGTGTTTGATTTTATTCTTGTAACAACTCCAAGTTCTAAACAGATCATACTGTTTTATATAAACCTCATACTGACAATTTTGTGTCACTCAGTTTTTTACTGAAATCCAGAGGTTTTAGTTGCACAAACAGCAGCAGCTGTCTCTGGGGCAAAGGGACACTTCCTGAAGGAATGTCAGAATATTTCTGCAGAATGAACTCAGACCAGCTGTAGCTCCTTAATCTGGTCAGAATTAGTGATCTTCTAAATGCTGATTTAACTACTTCCCTTTGAACTTTGTATTTTTTTTGTGAAATGCACAATTTTAAAAAATTATTGTGAAGTTATTATCAAGATCTCATCCCTACAGTCAGTGTAATCTCACATGTGTGTGAGTTTTGAATGTTGTGATGATTCATTTGTTTGTGACAGAAGCTATAATGTTTTCAAATTAAAAGTTTGTTTAATTTAAAATAAAATAAACAACAAACAGAATATCAATGACACTAAACACATTAGAATGAAAAGGAGCAGATAGAAGAAACTATCTTATAATTTCTGCTCCTTTTTACAAAAGAAAATGATTAACACATTCTGTATTTCGACTTTCTGACAAACAGATTCAACACTGTCCAGTTCTAATGTTCACATTAGATTAATTTACATTCTCATGTGGTACATTTAAAAATACATTAAAGAGACACTATGCAGTTTTGCTTGTTTTGGCTCCCCCTGGTGTCTGTTTTAAATCACTGCCATAGAAACGTTATCACCATTGTTTCTGCTCAGAAACACCTAAATCTAACTGTTGACCAGGGGCGTGGCTATGGGTGGGCCTGGGCGGGCCTGGGCCCACCCAATCAAATGGCTTCCTCAACAAAATTATATATATTTGTTTTATTTTTGAGGGATTTCATTTAAGTCATCATAAAATGAAATAGAATAGAGTAAATTTGACATCAACAGCATGAATGTGTTGTGGTGATTTCATAACTATTACATCATTCGTAAGTCTTGCTCTCATTGGCTATTTTGAATAATTTCGGAACTCTCCAGACAAGCTACGGTAACAGCGCAACTGTGCGTATGCTGCTGTGACTTGTAGTGTCAACCAAAGCATTTAAGAAATGGCAAAACAAATCTTCATTTCAAAATGTTTCAAAAAAACAAAAAGTGGAGGACCTGTCCTGTGTTACAGGTTTAATGTGCTGTTTGTTCAAAGATCTTTCTGTCGGTTTCTGACAGTGGTTCCTCTCTTTTGCAGTTCACATTTTGCAGCCTTGTACTTTTGCGGAATGTTTTGTGCAAATTTGCATGCTTTAAACTTTTTTTTACAGCGCAGTGTTCATGCGTTCTGATGATCTCCTTAAAAGCGTTTGGTCGATGCGCGTGCATGTTGAGAGAATGCAGACATTTGAATTTCATTGGCTGAAAAATGTCGGCGGCAAGAAATAATGGAAAGGGGTCTCTAGGAGGAAGGAGGGTCTTCATCAGAATGACAGATGTTGTGGAACTCAACCCATAGATCATAGTTTAGACCTGAAATATCATTTAAAACGTTTAGAAAACTTTGATACAGAGAAAAATGCTCCAGAGAACCGCTTTAACTGATTGACAGACTGCAGAATCAGAACCATGGACAGCAGCATGATGTCTCCAAACGGTGCGCTCTCCGCTTCTCTCTCTCTCTCTCTCTTTTTCCTCTCTGTCTCTCTCTCTCTCTCTCTCTCTCTCTCTCTCTGTGTGTGTGTGTCCGACCTGAAATAATGAACGTATTTGACCCGACCCGATGGCTCGGGCTCAAATTGAGACCTCTAGTGATAAACACAGAGCAGCTCTCAGATCACTTCTCTCAGCATCAGCTGTGTGTGTGTTTTTTTACCGCAACGAGCAGGTGACCGTCAGACGCGATCAGAAACATCAATGAAGTTATTTCTTCAGCCGTTCTGATGGTCAGGTTGTGTTTAAATGAGATCAGTGTTAAAATGTTAATGCCTGTCTGAGAGAAGTATAAGTTTGTAGTGAGGGGTTTTACAGCTTTAACACACCTGGAATAATTGTAAAAATATAAAACTGATACTTAGCGGATTTCACCGCAATTGCGGGTTATTTTTAGAACGTAACTCCCAGAATAAACGAGGAATCACTGTATAGACACATATCTGCTTAAACAAAAGTGACATTTACAAATACACTTATTTTCAATTACATTTTTGGGCCCACCCATTTTTTATTAGGCTCGGCCGAAAATCTACTTCTGGCTACGCTACTGGTTTGAACTGTCTTCATTGACAATGTATTGGTTTCTACATCTTAATTTTTTCAGTTTTATGTGGTGCTATTTTATCTATTTAATGTTCATTATATCTTGTTTTATGTTGTTTTTATTTTTGTCTATTGTACAGCACTGTGGTTTAAACTTGTGGTTTTTAAAATGTGCTCTAAAAAGAAACTGGATTGGATTCTGTGTCCCTCAGAAATAAAAAGGAAAATAAAAAAGTTTCCTGAAGTTTCCACCTCTGTAAGTTCGGTTACCAGCTGTTCGTTCGTCGGTGAGATGCTGGCTTTAGTAGAAGTTGTCAACTTCCCTAAAAAAAACAAAAAGGTATGAAGCATCTACGTCTAATTAGCTTCACACGGTCACCTTTTTTTGTCAGATTCCCTTTTGGCTCCTGAAGTTCAAGATGGCAACAACCCAGCTCCATCAACAGTGAAGACTGGAGTGAGTCAGAGCGACTGATTGGAAACCTGACTGCCGACTGGGTGCAATTATCTGCGATCATCTGTGAATAACTGACAAAAGCAATCACTGTGTGTTTTTGGAGCCAATATTTACATGCATTGTCCATTTTTATCAAACTGATGCACAGGTTTGCATTGTCTTTAGATACCAACGCTTTCTTCTTTTAATGTTTTGACTCACTGTTATTTAGTGTTTCACCAGGCCATCTTTTAGACACCAAAGCTCTTTATTCATAAACACCACTGCAGTATATCGCGCCTCAGGTTTTTACTTTAACTCACAATTTTTCCAACAATAAACCATTTTATGATCAGAACATTTCAGGTGAGCTCATTTTTTGTTATCACACAAAACCCCTAATATTCTGTGATTATGGGTAACTGTTTGCTGACCTGGTGGGAGCCTGACTCTGACTCCCTCCAGCAATTACTTCAGAAGTGGGTAAAATTGGTAGGTTGGACAAAAAACACTGGTTACATAAAAGTTTTTTTTTTTATGTGTGGATAAAAATGTAATATCAGAGTACAAACGGGTCTGTCAGATTAAATCTGATGATGTGTGATAATTCATTGAAATTGAATTCCTTTGTAGTATTTGGTCTCAGCTTAGTGCCGGACCCTTCTTTAATTATATTAGCCTTTAATTAGTATTTTTGTGTCTAGCACTCTCAAAAATATGGCTTTGAGCTGTATCTTAATTCAGATTTCAACAAATATGTATTACAAATTAATTGAGTTCTAATTTGCTTTCCGTTCATCTATTAAGATGAATGTGCCTGCACTCAGAGAGACTGGTTAATGGGGAAAACACACACACACACACACACACACACACACACACACACACACACACACACACACACACACACACACACACACACACACACACACACACACACACACACACACACCGGCGCTCTCTGAATCTCATTAATGCACACGCTCTCCAACATTTCCCCCGTCTCCCTGGTGGTGCTATCAGAGGGTGAATCGGTATGTGTTCCCTGCAGCTCTACATGGGCTCCATCTCCCCGCCTGCACTGACTGCTCTGAAACATGCAACACACACAGACGCTTCCCGCTTACTCTGTCAGACGCTTAGCTGCGGTCAGACGGAAAATCTATACAAAGAAGTCAGAGACTTGGGAGTGGTTGGGGAAAAAAAACGAGAGAACATCTTTGAACGTGGTGTAGCCCATTAGCTTTGCTCACAGCTACTGGCATGAAATCCACGCAGACACTTAGAGGAATGATGATTATCATCTCTCCTCCCCGTTGGAGGGGTTTGGGATGACCTTCTTTGTCCGTACCCTGGTGTCCTGCTGCTGCTGCGTGGTCGAACTAGCCAGAGGGCACACCGGGTCCACTGAGGCTCTGTGATGGATGGACTGCGCTTATTTATGGAGGGAAAACTCTGCTCTGTAGTTTGCAGTGCAGTCCAGTGTCTGTGAGTGTGTGTGCAAGACTAAAGCAGGTAAAGGAGTCTGTGAGGTGATTTTGAAGCGTGCTGCAACCTTGACCTTGCTTCTGGGCAAAATAAGGCCAAACTCCATGTGTGTGTGTGTTAGTGTGTGTGTAAAAGATAGAGAGAGAGTATGGCTGACAGGGTTTTAAAGGCCAGAGGATACGCTAACCTTGGCAGAGAATAGGTTGGACACCAGCCAGCCTCATCTTCACCTTAATCCCCGAGCCTCATAAATCCTTCAGCGGGTTCCTGTAGAGACGACGGCATATTTCACTTTATGACCTGATCTCATTTCTGATAAATTTTCACCATTATACCCCAAAAGAGCTCGCTGAATATCACCCCTGTGACTGTTCAGAGCCTGGTAGGGAGCAGCACTGCCTTCCTGCACCTGTTGATGGCACCATTGAGCTTCTGTACCCTGAGCTGAAATCTCCAGTCATCAATAGTCAGATAGAGGCAGGAAGGATCACCCAACAGCAGAGCGGTCCCCTCACACCAGCCCCCGAGGCTCTGATGGATGAGTTCGCCAACAAAACTACTTATGAAACGCATTAAACAACAACAATAATTTAACTTCTCGCTGTTCCTCGTAGCTGCTTTTTAGTCTCTCTGTTTGAAGCTGAAGGCAAATGGCAAAACCTCACAACTGGATATGAAAACATGCAAAATATGAGCACACTTATATATGCTGTCAAAGCAGCTCAAAGGGCCCAAAAAGGGCGATAAAGAAAACTCAAAAACATAAAAGATGAAAGGGCAAAAACTAATCTAACATAAATTATGTTTTCTTTGCTTCATTTATTTATGATCCATGAAACTTGAGAGTTTTTTCCACCTAGTTCTGGAAGTGAAACTTAAAAAATGTAGATAGAGTTACCTCTGCAGGAAATGCTGGCTATTTTGAGTCCAACTTCATCAAATGCACTGATGTTATAATTCAACATTATGCTACATTAGAGAATATCAAAAGGCTGTTTTGTCTGGTGTAATTATATGGATCCACCCTGGCAGTGGGCTCATATGCATTATTAATACCTTCATATTACAGCGTTCTGCTGCATGGGGCAACCAGCAAAGTTCTGCTGCACAGAAGAAATCAGATATGACAAATATGTTGTTTGTCACTGAGGCAAGTTCTCGATACAGACTAATAAAAGATGGAGGCAGAGCGAGCGAGGCGGGCTTTCTTTCCAAACAGGCAATTTTCCTCTTGCCTTAACCCTTACCCTGACCCTAACTCTAACCTCCACCCTGTCCAATACCGCAGACAAAGAGCACATATTTCATGTGTTCAATCATTGTCGCTGACATTATGGCCATTGGCTGTGCTGTCAGCCGTGACTATATACTGGTTAACCCTCAGGTCCCTGCAAACACAGCGACAGCAGCCCTTCAGCCTCCCACAGCGATAGCTGCCTGGGAAATAGAAGTACAGCCTCCCTGTGATCATTCCAGGAGCAATCCTGCCTAACAGCTCTGGGCTTTATTGCTCTGCTGCTTCTGGTGATTCACACTCTGTCATATAGTGCAAGCGCAGCTACACGAACAGGCAGATTCATGACATGCTCACACATAAACACCTACATGCAGAACCGATGCACACAAACACAGAACACCTGCAGGACTCATACGCAGGTACATGGAAAATCAAGGTGAGCAGGAAACACACAGCTGGTCACAACATGAGGGGAGGAGGAAACACCAGCTCAAGGCACAGACGACACGTTTCACAGTGAAGCATCCTGCTGCACAACAAACACCCGTATGTGCATGTCCTTGATAGGATCTGAAGGTCAATATTTGTCTTTATTTATAGCTGGGGTTTTATTATTCTAGAGCTGGATTTAAAATCATAAAAACAAGCTGATATGAGACAGAATCAGTCCAAACAAACCCAAGTTATCATCTCTGGAGCTAAAATTCAAACATCCTGTGACATCCTGATGATTCACACACAGACTGAGCGCTGGTGTTATCAAGTCTAATCTAAAACATCAACACACAACTTTTGTACTTTTCCACTTTTGCAGGAATTAATTAGTAAAATCTTAATAGACTTATATTGGTCCTCACTTTTTCTGATGCTGGTTTAGTTTATGTTATTATAAACATGTTGGGATGGATAGGTCTAAATAATTTGAGTATACTGAAAGCAAAACTACAACTAGGCCAATTTTTTATTTCACAATTTAGAAACATTTTTATTTTATTTTAATTAAAAAATTTTTTAATTTGTTGTCTTTCCTACATGTATTTATTTATTTATTTGTTGCTTTGAGACAGAATTTGTTTGATGACTTTTTATTTTAAATGATTCACCTGAGGCCTTTAATGTCCAGTGGCGGCCCGTCTATAGGGGGCGCTAGGGCGCCGCCCCACCAGTCCAAGAGGAAGAGAAGAAAAAGATAGAGTCACAAAATATAAAAAACAAACTTGAAAATAAAACTAAACTATCCATTATATATACAATAAGTACTGTGTATAACCTGCATTTAGGTGTAGTTTTAAAATGTTTTCTCACTTTTTTTTACCAGACAGAAAGGTCGAGTGATCTACTTCCTGTTTCTTTGGGGTCTACTGCGCATGTCCTGGGCACACTCAGTTTTACCAACAGACCTACGCTTTGTTTACTATTACTGATGCATGCACACTGGAACCAGCCTTTAGTGCAAAATATAAGACACCTGAAGGGCGCTAAATCTAGTGTCCCTGTCATGCGCAGAAAGGCAGGATTCTCAGACCGGGACAACGGTGACCCGGAAGTTCTTGCTCTTGGATTTTTTTCCCCTCTCCCTTTGTTGCCAAAATGTTTCCATAACAGTTCTTGGATTTATAATGGAGGTAACAAAATGGATATTTATTCAAAGAATCCTGCAGCTTGTGAAAACCTGGCCGATTGATTCCATTTGTCCCGATTTAATGAACTCGATGGTGAGTGACTTCGTTTGTTTGTTTCTTTTTTCTTAATAACAATACATCTGAAAACTGACTTGCAAAAATGCGCCCCACCCCAAAACAATTCCACCAGCCGCCACTGATTGAAATATCTGTGTGCTATTAAGCATTCTATCTCTTCATTTATTCAATTGTGAAAAACTTTGTGGTCATTTTGCTTGTCGACATACAGGTGAATTTATAGAGAAAAAGAAAAGATAAACAACCATTATCCTAATGTTGGTAAACTAAACATCATGTGATTATGGAGGGTATGGACTCAGACTACAGCACAGAGAAGGGGAAAAAAGCCTAAAAGTGAAAGAACAAACATCTGCATGAAACTAAATTGCTTTAAAAGTTGCATCAACTTTAGACTCATAGACAGAATGATGGCTAAGATCTTTTCCTCCCAAAGGAGGAGCCCTGAAGTTCATTTCCCTATCATTCAAAGAACTTAAACAGCTGTTATCACGGTCGACACTTGGATACTTTGGGGTCATTTCTCTTAGTTAGGAAGCTTCCTCAGCAAAAAGAGCACTCAGCTGGGCCGATACATTATTTTTACAGCCTCCTGCATCCTTACTGGCCTTGAAGTGGCAGTGCAGGAGTGTGTGTGTGATTCATGGCTTTGTTTAAAGAGCAGACACAAGATATGCCTGGTGTCCACTGCAGGGAGATCAACCTTTCATGTTGCTTCTTTTGATTCCTTTATTCTGTCTAAACTTTACCTTTTTGTCTATTAAAGTCAGTTTTGATTAAATCTCCCAGACCATCAGGTTGAATAATGTTGGGACTTAACATCCAAGATTATAAGAACCAGAACAAACATCAAGCCATGATCATCAGGAAGCTTCTGGAACTCATCATGTCAAAAACATGAGATAAAACCTCCGACTTCATCAAAAATGTCAAATTCACTGAAGGTCAATCAATGCAGCAGCAGCCTTCTGGAACAATCATATTTGTCACCTTTAATGTTGGTTTATTGAATTAGTCGGTTTGCTCACAGGATTACATAGAAAATTAACTGTTTTGCATAAAAATGAGGATAAAATATTAAGCAGGTGGTGCGGTCCATTTTAAGTCAAAATGTTTAATCCATGTGCTGGAAGTTTTTTTTAATAAAACATTTACAGTCTGACTTTTCTTGAATTATTAATAAACAATTGCATGTCAAGTTTGTATTTTCTTCCTCCTCCTTTGCTCTTAGATATTTATCAGACATCTGTCTCAATAATCTTAGAGAATGTCAGGAATGAGGTGACAAAGAAGAAAATCACATTTTCTATTCACATTTAACTGTTGATGCACAAGAACAAGCCGCACGCGCTGCCAAACTGGGGCTGCGAGAACAAAATGACATCATTTTTAACCCCTAGCGAGGACAAAGTTCTTGCTTCTCGTGGAGTATGAATCAGCCTCAAGGCTTTTGGTCAGGATGCCTCCCTGGGCTGGTGTGTCGGCCATGTCCTGACAGACATAGTGAAGTACCTTGAGATAGGAAATGTCTGGGTGTTTTCTGCTGGTCATGCAGCGCAGATAAGCAGAAGGCAGCAAGATGAGGCAGGACTGCCAATAATTTGACCTTTAGACTAACATCCCTTCCACAACTATAGCATGTGTCTTCAGACATGGTTGTTTAAGAAATGGGAGCCTGCATCAGTTAGGGTAAAATTTCATGCAGCAATTATCTTAAAAGTGAGTAAGTAATGTTTTTTTTGTATAGCACATTACAAGACATAAATCACAAGGTGTTTTACAAGTTAGACAAAATAACAGAACTGGTGATAGAAATACAAGCAGGAAAATCAACTACAGAATAAGTATCTGATTCATGAGTTCATGTAAAAGACAGTTTAAGAGATGAGTTTAAAAGAGACCAATGAGTCACTGATCTCGGGCTCAGGGGGGGGGGGGGAGTTCCAGAGTCTGAGGGTCACAGCAGCAAATGCTCTGTCTCCTTTAGTCTTTAGCCTGGGGGTGCACAACCAGTAGGCTCTGATCACTGGACCTCAGGGACCTGCTGTGGGTGTGAGGATGTTAAAGTTCATAAAACTACAAATCAGAACCAGAATCTAAAAATGAACTCTGGAAGATACAGGCAGCCGGTAAAGCTGGAATAGTAGTGGGATGACATATGGAGGACTTAGTCAGAGGACTAGCACTAGCATTCTGAACCACCTGGAACCGATCCAAGGAAGTTTTGATAAGACAGATACAGAGTGAGCTGCAGTAGTCCAGTTGTGAAGAGAAGAAAGCGTGGATGAGAACTTCTAGTTCAGAGTGGAAGATGATGGAACTCAGCCTAACAATATTCCTGAGATGACAAAAGGAAGAGCAAATCAGAGAACTGACCTGAGCACCTGGAATAGGAGCTGGGTCAAAGGTTCCACCGAGAATCCTAACAGATCAATCAAGTTGACCAAGAGAATCCCCGACTTTATTAACAAGCTTGTCCAGAGCACAGATGAGGATTTCAGTTTGGTCTTCATTCAACTGTAGAAAGTTCTCAGCACCCAGTTTTTAATAGTCTAAACATGTCTGCAACAGCTAGATAGCTCACAGGCTTAAAGGAGGTAGAGTAGGAACAGTGGAGGCCCCGACACAGAACCTTGTGAGACACCAGGTTAGGGCGGTGTTAGAAAAAGACACAGAGAAAGAATGATATGAGGACCAATGCAGATCCTGAAAGGCCTACCCAGTGTCTCAGCCTATCAAGCAAGGGGGAAGTGATTTGTGGCCACATACATATAAACAGTAAAATGTAAAATCTCTGACCCATCTCTGAGGAGCAGAGGCATGGTCGCCCCAGGTGACAGGTGATGGTCAATGGTATCGAAAGCTGCATCACAATGTCACTGGAGACTCTAAGTACAGTAATGTAAGGCTAGAGTAATGGAAGAGTAATTTAAGGCTCTTATCTATCGGAATTCTTAAATCCAGGTGGGGACTTTATTTATTTTTTGGACAGGTTCAGAGATGTGTTTTGGATTTTAAAATATTTACAAATAGTTTTTTCTTTACCAAAATCCTACAAACCTTGTAATTTTCATTAGAATACTTTGTATTAGCATTAAAGTTCAGTAAATAAAAATAAAATACTTCATGTGAAATCCTTCTGACTTCCTAGTAGAAAAATATTCCAAACCCTGTGGCCCAGGGGAAATTTTAGGCTAACAATTTTGGCCACAATAGAAAAAAAGTCTGGACATCACTGCTCTAAAGCGATAAATGCATTTTTTTAAATGTTAAAATAGAATACAATTAAGTGTAATAACTTTAGAATTAGAGCCTCTTTGCAGCAAGTGGGTTGCAGGTTCAACACCTGACATTTCTATGTGGAGTTGGAATGTTCTCCTCATGCAGGTGGCTTACCAGTTTCCTCCTACAGACCAATAATGTTAGGTTTATTGGTTCCTCTTGTCACTAGCTGTGTGTGAGAATGGTTTTCTGTCTCTTGTATCTCTATGTGGACCTGTGATAGATCCCCCCTATGATCGCTGGAGAAAGGCTCCTGTGACACTGCAGGACAAGTGGCCAAAAGTAAACAAAATCAGTGGGTGGATTGAGAATAAATGATTTATCTTTTATCCTGCTTTTTGTTTCCAAGTTCAACACTTTCAAAGTTGGCTGATTAATTGTCCAAAGTATGCCTCCCTGAAGGAATTCGGTCCAAAATACACCTGATCCAACACCAGGAAAAAAATCTATACACCTCACACATTCAGTCAAGCCTTTAAATACATGCAATAACACACACACACACACACACACACACACACACACACACACACACACACACACACACACACACACCCCTCGCCTTACCTTCCTCCACTTATCTGGGTCTGGGTCGCGGGGGCAGCATCCCAAGTCGAGCATCCCAGGCCATCCTTTCCCCGGCCAAGTCTACCAGCTCCTCAGCTGGGACGCCCAGGCATTCACAGGCCAACCTGAAGATGTATTTCCTCCAGCTTGTCCTGGGTCGACCCGGGGGCCTCCTGCCGGCAGGTCATGCCCAAAACACCTCCCGAGGGAGGCGTCCAGGAGGCATCCTAACCAGGTGCCCGAACCACCTCAACTTGCTCCTTTCAAAATGGAGGAGCAGCGGCTCTACTCCGAGTCTCTCCCGAATGTCAAAGGTCCTCAC
Source organism: Callopanchax toddi (assembly GCA_006937965.1). Classification (NCBI taxonomy): domain Eukaryota; kingdom Metazoa; phylum Chordata; class Actinopteri; order Cyprinodontiformes; family Nothobranchiidae; genus Callopanchax; species Callopanchax toddi. The sequence goes on along the minus strand of SSNR01000253.1, from coordinate 499,112 downwards.
CCTATCTCTAAGGCTGAGCCCGGCCACCCTGCGCAGGAAACTCATTTCAGCCGCTTGTATCCGCAATCTCATTCTTTTGGTCCTTACCCAAAGCTCATGACCATAGGTGAGGATAGGGACGTAGATCAACTGGTAAATTGAGATCCTTGCTTTCTGGCTCAGCTCTCTCTTCACCACAACCGATCGGTTCAGCTCTCTCTTCACCACAACCGATCGGTTCAGCGTCCGCATCACTGCAGACGCTGCCCCAATCCGCCTGTCGATCTCCCGCTCCCTCCTTCCCTCACTCGTGAACAAGACCCTGAGATACTTAAACTCGTCCACCTGGGGCAGGACCTCTCTCCTGACCTGGAGTTGGCAATCCACCCTTTTCCGGTCAAGAACCATGGTCTCAGACTTCGAGATGCTGATCCTCATCCCAGCCGCTTCACACTCGGCTGCGAACCTCCCCAGCAAGAGCTGAAGGTCAGAGCCTGATGAAGCTAGGAGGACCACATCATCCACAAAAAGCAGAGACGAGATTCTCCTGTCACCAAACTCCACCCCCTCCACACCACGGCTGCACCTAGAAATCCTGTCCATAAAGGTTATGAACAGGACCGGTGACAAAGGGCAGCCCTGGCGGAGTCCAACCCTCACTGGGAACAGGTCCGACTTACTGCCGGCAATGTGGACCAGACTCACACTCCTCTGGTACAGGGACTGAGTGGCCATTAACAAAAGACCATCTACCCCGTACTCCTGGAGCGCCCCCCACAGGGTGTCCCTGGGGACACGGTCATAAGCCTTCTCCAAATCCACACACACACACACACACACACACACCAAACAGAATGCTTGAATTTAACAAGAGAAATAAAACACATAGCTCTTCCTTCTTCCAGGATAACAATGTCTTATCATCAGTCTAACAGTGTTTTAGTTGCCTTGGTAACCTCGCGTTGACTTTAAGACCCTATTAAAATCTTCAAGATAGAATACAAAAAACACATCTGACAAAAATCCCTCTTAACCTTTACCGATGCTCCTCTCTCCCCGTCCTGCCTCCCCAGACTGCTATTCAGATTCACCTGCACCTCCTCACCCTCATGAACCTCCTCATTTTTCTCTCTATTTCCTCTGCTCCGACAGACCAATATAACTCCTCACCTCGTCTCTTTGCCTCCCTAATCCCTCGGCTCAGCTCCCCCCTACACGCCATCATCTCCACCCCAACATTTTCTCCCACTGCTCATATTTTCTGTAATACAGTCTCTTTAGCTGGCGGCTATCTCCTTCTGCTCCCTTTTCATCCCCACCCTTCTCCTTCATCTCTAACCCTGCATATACACAGAGATGGAGAGGATGGACCTTCCCTGTCTATCAACCCCCAGCTATGACATTTTATTCCTCTCATCCTTCCCTACTATCCATCTGTACCCCCCCCCCCCACTCCCTTCCTTTTGAATGCAGATGTGGAACCGCTGCATAAATAGCTGTATGTTTTCTGATTGAAGTCCAGCCATGACCAGTGCATAGATTATCTCCTCCTGGCGGCCGTGGATGAACAGTATCCTTCACAGTTTGTGTCTGCATGCCAGTGAATGATGCATTGTGATTTTGCAACATCAAAGTTGTTGAATTCATACATCTGCATTATCTTGCCGCCCTTGGCACGTGTCACCAGAGAGCGCATGCTTTTTAGTGTGTGTGTGAGGGTCGACACCGCCCTGCCCCGGCCGCTGTCACGCTGATGTATGACTGCAAATTAGAACGATAAAAGCCTGATGCTACTACTGTTACAGGCCCATTGAATGCATTTAATGCAGAGTGGGGGGTAGGCAGGAGGAGGAGAGAGAAGGGGGGGTGTGATGCATTGCACACTTGCTCGTGTCTGTTTCTGTGACTTACGAACTACTCAGTTGTCGCCATCCCTTTCGGAGGCCACCGCAAGGTAAATTGGATGTATCTACAACTGTCACAGTGTGGGTACAGTCTGCGCGCGCGTCTGCCGGGATAATAGGATGGCTGCCTGAGTGAACTTTCTCTATCGCTCTGCTCGTACTACCGACAATGTCAGCGAACGGCGTTTTGTCAGATGTTACAGCTCTGAGCGATGTGTAATTCTCTGCGCGATGACAGCAAAGACTGAGATGACTTTGAAGAGGTGGAGGAAAGGCGAGGGAAGACGGAAGGGGAGGGAAGTAGTATGAAGATACGAGGAGAGACTGAGGGAGATGACAGGAAGGCAGGAAAAGGGGGGGGGGGTGGAGGGTGAGCGAGACAAAGGAGAGATAACTGAGGATGCTGAAAAGTAAGCAGAAAAATGAATAATTACAGAAGGCTGATATTGAGCAGGTGATTGAATCCCGAATGATGTTATAACATAAAAACTCTCTGAAAACGGATTTAATTGGTAAAGTTTCAAACTTTTAGTTGAACAAGTTGTTTTTCACTCCTTCTTTGTCTGGAACAGAACAGGCTGCTGATTGGCTGCTCAGTCTCACCAACATGCAATAATTGGCTGCTCTGAGGACATATTACATAAAATCAAACTTCTCTGCTCTTGACAGGATTGATTTAGGTGTCTGAAGTTCATACTTACTTAAAAACTCCCCCAAAACGCACGTCTGGCCTTGAAAATCTGTTTTTTATTGACTCCTTCAGATTTGCAGGAGGGAATTACGACACGTTCCCTTCTCTCAGAAGATAAAAACACAACTTTCTAATCTTTAGGTTATAAACAAAAACAGGCTTCAGGTAACAAAAAACAACAGACACTTTTCCACTCTAACGCACTCTGTGGGGATAGATTAATTATTAAAACATCATCAGGTACAGAGAAAGGTAAATAACACCTCAAGTCCTAAAATAAAATTAAAAATATTAAACTCACGAGCAGGACAACAAATGCAGACTTTAGAGTTAAAATGACATAAAAAGTCATTTACTAAGGGATGATAAAAAGTTTTTCGTGGATCATGTGTCATAAGAATTTGTAACTTGTACAGTTTTTCCATGCATTGGTTGGGCATGTCTTATGTCATTAAATGAAAAAGGATGAATTAAAATCCAAACACAGGTACAGACTCTGCCTCTTTAATGGATTCATAAACACAAAAGACTTTGTGAAAACATGGGTGTAACAACACCAAACAATCTGATAATGAACTGCAAAGAAGCAAAGAAAAACAGGAGAAAAGCCTCACCAGCCACTTTACACCTGCTCAGCTGCTCGTTAGCATAAATATAATAATATAATAATGAAGAAGAAAAGAGATTTGAGGGTCTTTAAATGAAGTATGGTTGTTTCTGGGTGTCTAATGTCTGGTGCAGATTGGAAGTTGACTGAATGTGTGTGTGTGTGTGTGTGGGGGGGGGGTAGTCATTCTGCTGGGGTGGGGTGGGCTGCCTCAGACTCTGTGGGGCCATGTGGGGCCGCTACCATGGGACATGGATGAAGTGGCCTGAGATCTCCCTGCCCTGGGTGGATTTTGGGGAACAGGGGGGCCTATTAAGGCCAGCGGGAGAGCTGGCTCCCTGGGAGGGCTTGTCCCCCCAGTCTTTCCTCCCCTTCTCCGGACATTTCCCTCCTTCTGCCTCATTACATCACCACACACACACAGGCTTTGGGTTGCAGGTGCATCACAGATGTAGTATTCCATCTCTGCAGTCCTGTGGCTGAATTTTAAACACCTCCACTCACGACATTCTCACAGTGTACATCTAGGGTCTTTGGAGTGAGTACGGCACCCAGGGGGAGGGGGGTCTTGCTAACCAGCCTCACCTCCGGTGTCATTGTCCACCTCCATGTTGCATGTAGAGGGTCTAGGGATGGGGATGGCGTGCTGCTGTCCCCCACCTTTTTTAAAAACATGCATCCTACTACAACACGCATCAACACCATATTGGAGCTGGCGGAGGGATTTGGGGTCTTCCTACAACCCTGTTCTCTGCCCTGGGCTGGGGGCCGGTAGTGGAGCTGGCCGTCTGGTCAGGGTCTGTGGTGGTGGGCTACTCTGCTGCTGTGATAGGCAGGGCGCTGCTGGGTGACCCACGCAGGGTGATCCTCTGTGCTTCTCCGGGGGACGGGTTTGCGGCTGCCCCTGCGGTCTCCCTGGGGTTTCTGGGTGGACTCCGGATGTCTGTCAGCAGAAGACCACACCAGGTGTCTGTCTTGAATGCTAAGAACAGGAAACTGAGGCTACAATTCACACAGGATCCCCAGAACTGGAGACAGGAAAATGTTTCCTGGTCTGATGAATCTGGACTTCAGCTGCAGCATTCAGCTGGTCAGGTCAGAATTTGGTTTCAACATGAAAGCATGGATCCATCCTGTCTTGTGTCAATGCTTCAGGCTGTTGGTGGTCTAATGGTGTGTTGGTGATTTTCTTGTCCTGCTTTGGGTCCCTTATTGATCATGGTTTAAACACCACAGCCTGCCTGAGTATTGTCGCTGACCATGTCCATCCCTCTATGACCACAGTGGACCATCTTCTGATGCTACTTCCAGCAGGATAAAGCTCCATGTCACAAAGATCAGATCATCTCTAACTGGTTTCTGGAACATGACAATGAGTTCACTGGACTCCAGTGGCCTCCACAGTCACCAGATCTCATCTTTTGGTGGAACAAGAGACTCACATCGTGGATGCTCAGCAGACACATCTGCAGCATCTGTGATGCTTTCATGTCAGTTTGAATGTTTCCAAAACCACGTTGAATTAATGACATGAAGAAATTTGGAAGGAAAAAGGATTCCAGCGTAACAGTGTACCTAATAAAGTGAAATTAATGATGAGTAATACTCAAAATACAAAGGAGTATTTAAAAAAAAACATTTTTAAACCGAACAAGCAAGAAAATAAACTCAGTTCATAAATCCACCACAAAAATCCCCAAACTATAAAAAAGTGATTACATTTGATCCCAAACCTGTAGAAAACGACCTGAAAGAAAACCAACAGTTTCCTTCTAAAAGCAAACACTGTGTGAACACCACTATGAGCACACAGCTACAGAACAGGAGCATTTAATGACTTCTTCTCCTCCCTTGCTAATTTGATATTGGTTCTATTAGTGTTGGAGCTAATTGGCTTATTGTATGCAACAGTGTTTTATCTCTAGCATGTTAAATACGGGATGCCAGTGTGTGTGTGTGTGTGTGTGGCTTTGCTCTACAGCAGTAAAGCAACAGCCTTTTAATGGTCTTTTTTTTCTAACTTGTAGGATCTGTGATGGGTCTGTGTAGCACACTGGTGCTGAATACCAATAAGGAGAGAGGTTTCCATAGGAATGGCTTTATCAGCCCGCCACGCTGAGAGCTCACAAATCAACCTCTGCCTCAGCGCTATTTCACTTTTATGAGCTCTTCTGGAATGAAAGTTCAGATACAAAATTGCCTGAGCAATTAGGATCATTTGGATAATAATGAGATCTGATAAGAGAGAGGCTTCATCTTCAGAGATATGGATGTAAATTACAGATTAATGCATGAGGAGTCTTGACACGTTGCACAGTTTCACTTGATGAATTCTTTATTTGCAACAAATGATTTACTTTAGAACAAACCCAGAGGGGGGGGAAAGATGTTTGCGCAATCATAAAAATGAAAAACATCCAAATAATGCAAAAAATAATTAATGATTTTATATTAACAATAAACATGTTTTCACTCATTTGATAAATGAAAAAATTAATCTTTGAACATTAATAAACGCAGATGTTTATATTCAGACTTAAAACTAGAGATGTTTGATTAAAACTTTGACATAAACATTAAAATGCAATTCCATCTACAGGTTTTGTGCTTTATACATGTTTGCATGTTTTACCTGACATTTCATTAGTTGTAATAAATGCAAAAGATGGATGAAGTCTTGCAGGATCATCAGTTTTAGCTTCCAAAAGGCTAAATCATCTCACCGTGGTCAAAACTGATTCCTATTGGCAGCTGTAGGAAGGCTGCAGGTGTTACAACAGTCAGATCTTCACTCACTTTACTCCACTTTACTAGTGACGACTGTTAAAATCATCCTTTGAAGGTGAGAGATGCTTCAGACAACCACCTGCCAGCTTTTTGCCTGCAGAAACTTTCCCACATTTTTCTGCGTAGCTGCCATGCATTCCAGGTTATAACTCATAAAAGAGGACATTCGCGTGTTTTATTTTGACAGTCTAAATTAAAATTATTTTTATACACATTTAAGCTAAAATACTCAGTCTGACTGTTTAGTTGAAGTCTTTTATTATCTTAAAGACTAAATGTAAATAATGAAGATGTGGATTATAATCCTGCAGTGTGCATGCAGTCCTGACCCAGGAGAATATACAGTCTGGTTGGTCATGTGTGAGACTTCATGCAGAAAGCCATCTGAGAGTCAACTAACTCCCCCCAACATGGAGACTTTATTAAAGGCCCGACAGGTGACGGAGGTCCTGGAGAGATGGGCTTCATCGACTGAGACACACACAGGTGACACACACCCACACGCAGGCTCACAATTCTCCATCTCCCCGTCTCCTTTCACACTCATTGATTGCTGTCATTCTGTAATAACCTCCCTGTACCACCAATTCCATCCTCTGACTGCCATTGTCTCCCTCTTATTCTCCACTGAATTTCCTTTTCATTCATCTTTCTCATCTCCCTGAGCCACCTCTGTCTGCTCCTCATTCCTTCACCATCCCCCTCCTCTTTGACATTCCCGTCCCCTTCGCTCTACCTTTAAACTTTCTAACCTCCCGCTCCTCTTCCATTTTCTCTCCTCTTTCATGGCCTTTTCTACTTTTCTCCCTCGGTTTCCAGCTCTCCCTCTCTCTGCCTCTACCTCTGTTCTGCTGTTGCTGTAAAGGTCAGGTTAGCTCCATGAATAAGCTGTAGATTTATGATGCTGTCATCTCCCAGGAATCACTGTGACCAGGGCCAAACAAAAACAACACCGCAATAGACCGCAATAGATCGCCCGAGCCCCATTCAGCAAACGCTAGGGTTATTAATGAGGCTATGGGCCAGCGCACTAGAGGTTGGGGGAGTGGTTAAAGCACACACAACTAAAAACACACACTCACTCACACACATACATAAAGGTTTATGGATTATCACAGGGGGTGATTTTACTCCTGAGGACTGCCGTTTCAGTCTTTTATAAAGTCAAATGATCATATGGAAGAAAATTAAAGAAAGAACCAAACTAAAACCAGCACCTGCTAATTTTGGAGCATCTCATTTGGAATAACACCAAGATTTAAAGTTTTTTTGTGAGAAGATGAGCATATGTGGCCATTTTAAACAAATTGCAACAGCTGTGTAACTTTTCTTGTCTCAGTTCACCGGTTTACTTAACTATGTCTCAGTTTGTTGGCATTTTAGCTCTAGCTCTGTCTTAGGATGTCCCCTAGAGAGAGTGCAGACAGTGGGAGACAGAAGAACTCTGACAAAAATAACATCTGTGTTAGACAACTTCTCCCATCCCATGCATGATGCTGTTGGAGAACTGGAGAGCTCCTTCAGCGACAGGCTGCTGCATCCTAGATGCAGGAAGGAATGTTATCGTAGGTCCTTCCTCCCAGCAGCTGTAGAACCATCACTGCTCCCAACAAACTGCTTAAGTGTTCACATCCTGCTGTATTTGCAGTTTTTATGCACAAATATATTGGACATCCCTCATAATAAGAACCCTATTCTGCTTGATAGTTCTGTGATTTTATCTGAACTTGACTAAAGTGTTTACATCCTGCTATATTTGCAGTTTCTTATGCACAACCAGTTTTTATGCACATCCCTCATAACAGTAACCATATTCAATTTGATAGTTCTGTGGCTTTATCTGGAAATGACTTTTGATGATTGTACATTGTTTTACTAGTATATATGCTAGTATTATTACATTTTTTTTGTGCCATGACCTTTATACTTTTAGTTTTCTGTTTTACATACATGTATATCTTTTTCTTTTTGTTCTTGTGTGAACTTGTTTTTTCTCGACTTGCCTGTAACTTGCTGCTGGTGCACCTGAATTTCCCCACTGAGGGACAATAAAGGGATTCTCTATTCTATTCTATTCTATTCTATTCTATTCTATTCTATTCTATTCTATTCTATTCTATTCTATTCTATTCTATTCTATTCTATTCTAGTCTATTCTATTCTATTCTATTCTATTCTATTCTATTCTATTCTATTCTATTCTATTCTTTTCTTTTCTTTTCTATCCTCATTTCACTCAAACATTTGGCCTCCCACCCCTCCGAGAGTTGCCTCACACTTCTTGTATTAATTGAGTCAAATTAATTAACGAAGGGTTCGAAGCAGGTTTACAATGACCATAAAAACTGAGACTGTTTTTAAGAGAAAATTTGTTCAAAATTCAGAAATGTAAAACAACAGGCTTGAAAAGCAACAATAAAGATATTGACTGAACAGCAGAAAGGGTTGTAAATGTTATTCAAAGAAATCAAATTGACAAATAAGTTTGAACCTTTAAAAGGCAGGTCAACCTCTGGGTAGAGCACATTTTATTCCCTATATCTTATTAAACCACTAAAATTAGCAAAAAAATTACTAAGTTACTAAAATACTTTAAAAAATGTGAGGATGTTTCAATAGTAAGGTAATTATTTTGAGTTTAAGGTAATTATTACAATTTTTATAATATTATTCACTCACAGTTTGAGCTGATAAAATAAATAAACCATTATCTGGAACAACTAAAACACCCAGAGAGGTTAAATATAAAAACTAGAACACGAAACAGGGATCAGTTAACTAAACATCGATAAAAAGTGACTTTATTAAACAAAACACCACATCAAATGCCTGAATCAGGATGAAGCTACAGAAAATAACTCTTGTAAACATAGTAAACCCTACATGTACACCTGCAGCCCCGCTTTCATGCCTGCGAACGCTATAAATGTGTCTCTGGAAACACAAACAACCAGAAAAATGGCAATTATGAATATCGAGGGAAAAAACGGCCACGAGTTCAAACATCATCCTCCACCTGCTGAATAAAAAACATCAAACTGAAAGCAGAATTTACATAACTCCTCCTGATCATCACTTCACTCAGCTGCTGCAGATACTAACATCTTTTGTTTTTTACCACAAAACGCCGTGACAGGATGATGTCCCAGTTACGGTCAAATGTTTTGATTATATATGCACAAAGGAAAAAAGATGTTTCTCTCTGTGGGAATGAAATCTGTTTACGTAACAACAAATGTTAAAGTCTCAGTTCAAGTGCATTGGGAGAGTAGCTCGTGATCCCTTTGAGCTATTAAAAGAGCGACTGCTGCACATTTCTGGTGTACATGTTGGGACTTTTGATAGCTATAGTGCATTTTTGCTCACATACATAATGTTTTTTTCCTTGAAAACCCTTTAGAAGCTCTTTCAGATTATTCCAGCTGCTCCTGTAGTTAAGGGACACTCAGACACTGAAGCACTCAGACAGATAAAATTACCCGTCTACGGCTTCAGCCAGCCTCATTACTCTCTTCCTCCTCACAATTTTACTCACACTGCTCCTGCACCCACCTCCACCCCCGAGCCTCCCTCTGTGGATATGTTCACTCCCCAAAGTGTTGGGTCACTACAGGGTCAACCTCCAGTCAACAGTCTGGATTAAAATTTCACAAGAGCCTTCATGCATATTTTATTGTTCCATGTCCTCCATCCATCATGCCATGTTCTTCTGGCTGCCCGTCTCCACTCTGCTCCTCCATCAGTGATCCGTTTGTCAAATGTGTCCATCTCTAGAGGGCAGGACTCTCAGCAGCTCACTGTACTCATGATCTGGGAATGAACGAGAGTCCGCAGACGCTCTAATGGTCACAATGATGAATAAAAGGAAAGTTCTTAATAAAGATGTGTCTCGTCTGAACTGAAAAGGTTACCTGAGCACAAAATTAAAAAGCAAACAGCTTCAGAAAAGAATCAATCAGCAGAAATCAAAATATTCCTCAGAGAAGCCTTATTGCAGGCAAAAAGAAAAGAAAAAACAAAGAATGATTGCAATCAATAGCAAATGTTTCAGTCGCAGTTTGTTTTTTTTTCATCAGCTTTCATAGATTCATGGTTGCAGGCCATTTAAAATACACCGAACACAGGTGCAGTCAATCAGCCTGAGAGAGAGAGAAAACGAAACCCAACAACAGCACTCACAATCTGCACAAACACAGCTGGTTAATCAAGGATTCAGGCTGTGAAAACAATCAGAATTCCAACAGTATATACAGGTATATATATGTTTTTGCTGTAACTTTGTTTATGTGGGAACAGATTCTGTGCTTCGATGCAAATGTTTCTCCTTCAGAAGTGTTGCATAAACAAAATAATGGAATTACATAGAGCTCCCATAAAAAAGAGACCAGGAACGACTTGATGTTTACCTGGAACATTTATTTTCTAACTATATTTCTGTGCAGCATGGGGACAAAAAAGAATTGAGAGAAAAATGCTAAATATGATTTAAAAAATAAGTTTAAAAGAAACCCACAAACCCACAGCAGACATGTAGCAAACTCTGAGAATTATTATTATTTTTTTCAGTTTGCTTTTGTTTGAGAACTGGCTGTTTTGCTGTCGATCAATGGTCCCCAATGTTGGGGTCAGGATTTCTCACTAGGGTCCTACAATGAACTCATGGTAAATTTAAAAATCATTGTTAATCACACATTTTTGCCAAAATATTCACACAAACATCATGAATAGATAAATATACTATTTTTATGATGCAGGCATGTTCCTCCTCTATCTGTGATTGCTGATGCCCATCACCTGTCTGCTTCTCTTTATTGACAACAAGCTGCAGAAATGGCAAAATAAAATAAACGAGATGATACAGAGATGATTCTGCATCATTTAGGATGATCACAGTGTCACCACTGACTGAATAAAACCAGGGGAACATTCCGGCTTTCAGAGGCAGTGACTGCAGATGTGCTGAAATAGACAGATATCAGGATTTTGTTGCACATTTTACTCTGTTAGTTGGTCAAATCTGATACTAAATGATCTCCTTTCATATCTGTCTTCTCAAACAGTATAATAAATCACCTCCACCCTACACTTTTCTCTTCAAATAGTTCTGAATGAATCAGTTTGACACTGCTCTGTTCTGCTTTTGGTCGACTTGTTTTCAGAGGCTTAACTGCTGAGCACTTATGAGTGTGACTGTGTTGTGTTGGCTCCAAGTAGAAGAGACAAAAGCAAAGATCAACAACTCTAATGGAGATTTATTTACAACTGTTCTGAATGAGGGATGGTGGCAGAGGCATAGAGAGGACTGAATGGGAGTGAAGTGGTGAGAATCTGATGGCAGATTGACAACAAAGCAGACAGACTGATGGACACAGTCAGAACATCTGCAGCACAAAGAGTCACTTTCACAAGTCTAACAGAATAGACAGAGTGGAATAATGGTCTTTATTATTTGCATTTTTCTTGTAAATTCCTATTAACACTCCTTATTGGGTTTTTTTTTTATTACAGAAGGAAAATTAGCTTGATTTACTACTTGAACAAAAAAGTTACCCAGGGGAAAAAACATCTTTGGGTAGAAATTGACTAGAATTTTAAAACAGTTCTGCTGGAAAAAAGAAGGAAAGTTTAATTTATGACAATTTAAACGTTAGCATTCGATGCTGTGAAATCTTTAAGGTTGGAATTGTTTTAGGACACTTTCTAAGTGGCTTCATTGTAACTAGCTGTTAGCTCATCAGACCCAGGTCTCCAAACTGAGGTTGTTCAAAGAGCTATCATAACCACAGAAACCCACTTTGAAAGGCATAAACTTTTCCTTTAATTCACTAAGCTGACTGTACCTCATTAATAAATGTTTTAAGATACTTCTCATTAATATTTGATTTATTCTTCCTTTTCCTATTCATCCAAGTGACTCTTTTAACAATAAAAGATTCAATTTTCCAGACACATAAGCGTTGCGGTGTGCTCTAGTAGCAACACATATCAGCCAGCTGACATCAGAGTTTTCTGCCCTAAAGATTTCAGAGTCTTCCTCGATCTTCTTCACCTTCCTTTTTGTGGAGGAGGCTCTTTTGTCCACTATGCTCACAGATTTATGCCTCAACTCTGGGACAGAACCACAGGAGGAATCCCACTGCTGCCACCATGCAGAGGGAATATTTATTTTCTCCCTTTCTCTATTTTCAACCCTTCTGTAAGCCTTATTTTAGTCCATAAATTGCTATTGAATTATGATTTTATTTTATTTTGAATTTTATTTTATTATTTTATTTTGAATTTTTTGATTTTGTTATTATTATGATTTAGAAATTAGGATTTAGCTAAAAAAAAAAAAGACCCCAAAACTAAATAAACACACCATTTTTAAAATGATATAATAATACAATTTTTATTTTTACATTATTATTGCTTTACATTATATTATAACCCATATTTTACCCCCAAATACTAAAAATTCAGAAAATAAATATATGTATATTGTTTTTTCTTAATGTTGAAATTAAAGAGTTAATATTGTTTGAATTTTGTCTCTCATCTCTCTGTCTGTTCTTTCTGTTTCTCAAACAGATGTGGTCTAAAATGCTATAAATTTAAAAAATCAACCACACAACAGGAGGAGTATCACTAGAAATGCACTCAGATCATTTTATCTGCCTAAACTGTCAGAACAAACTATATAATACACTCTACAGTACATAAGGACATGTCACTAAAACTTATTTCTCCATCACAATGATCACTTATCTAATTATTATTTTTATTTATTCTCTTTATTTGTTTTTATCTCCTATCTAATTGCAGTGTCTCATAATGAGTAGAACACTGATACTGTGCTACTCATGTGTTGTGTTCTCCTGTCGGTCAACGCTCTATTTTTACAAATAGAAAAAGAAAAAGTCATGTGAAATGAAAGTAGCTGCACTTCAGGAGTAATTCCTACTTTCCAGACTTTTGACCGGAGATGAGTTTAATCTGATTATTTAGTGTTCCTGCCAACAGCTTGCCTGTATAGTTAGAGAAGGGAACAGCAGTTTTTTTTGTCTTTAAGGGTAACGGGTATCAGTGACAGTTTAATGTTCTTATGAAGAAGACAGAGGAAATCCACTTTGTCAAAGCAGGACTTCATGTTAATGATTTCCTGTTTCCTGAACGGAGCTCTCATCTTCGACTTTCATTCCCACAGGATTAGATTCTCACGGATTTAATTACAATCCCCTGAACACACCTTGTCTGACTCTGCGTGGAGAAAATCCACCTCGTCTGTCTGAACCGCAGCAGTCGTCACGTCTACCTTCGGCTGCCTGCTGCTGCTCTCTGAGTTACTGAACTCTGGCTGACCTGACAGTAGACTGGTTTAACCCAGCAGTAACCCCCCCCCCCCATCCTCTACTAGTCTCATCACACTCACAGTTGTGCACACACACACACACACACACAGCTTTTTCATTCAAGCATCATAGTTTTGGTAGAGTGAATTGCTTTGCACTAAATAAAGTTCTCATCCATTTTTAATCAGTCACGGAAGAAGTGAAAAAAGGGAGGAAGCTGTACCCAAGAATCCAAATTCTGTAAAAAAATTTAAAAAAAAGAAGAAACTCTATGCATTCAGGCAACAGCCTCAACGCTGTACTGAACATCAGAGTCAGCTTCAGGAAGGCTCATGGCGGTGCAGCATATGGTTCTTTAGAAATGGAATTCAGCCTCCAGATGTTTCTGTCCAAGTGCTCCCATTGAGTTTATTTCCTGGACATGTTATATTGATGTTGTCACAGCAGAAAGACTCCTCACCTCTTTGACAAACATGTCAAAACACCCAAACTCACCCGATTACAGCTTTGTGAGTTCATTCGTCGGCCACCAACCACATGGTGAGCTGGGGGTGTTTTTTACACTGAAGGGACAGAAGAGGCTGAAATCTGAAAATGTAATTGTTCAGTCTATCACTCAAAAATTACCATGAAGCGTTCTCCATTCAGCTGTCCCTATTTTGGTTTGTAGGATAATTTATCTCTTTGAAATGTAGCTCGTGTCATCATCTGAGCACTGAATCATTTGTGCTCTCCCAGAAATCCATGTCATCACAAACTGGGAGGAAAAAAAAAAAAAAACATTATCTGTCTCTAAGAAGAATGTTGTCAGGGTGCTTCATCTCAAAATGTCACCGCTTTTACTGAAAAAAACGAGAAAAAAAAAGATAAGAGAGCTGAGGCTTTTTGCACCCGATAAAAAAAACAACAGCTTGAAATTTAAAAGAGAGAGAAAAAAGCAGCAAGATCACAGGGACGGCAGCAGAAGCATGAATTAAATAAGCATTACGGTGAAATGACTTCTAACTACAAAAATTTAATGTTATACATTTAAAAAATATCACCCATCAGCTGGCCTCTTCACCGCCAGACAGCAAGCAAATCTGAGGAGATGAAGGAATAATTGCTGTTCTGTAATGGGTCACAAATAATATAGTGTGAAAGCTCGTAGTAATCGTGTCAGATGTGCACAGATGTGTGTGTGTGTGTGTGTGAGCGTTTGTCATTGTGAAAATGATGATTGCAGTGGGAGGTGTGTGCTTATGAAGTAACACACACTCGTTATACACACTGGAGACAAAGTGTGTGTTTGCATTTTGAAATGACACTGAGAGCATTACATGCCTGAGCACTTAGCTGACTCCCAGCAGGGTGTTTTAGACAACTTAGTCTCCTTTTTCTTCTGTAACACACCAATGCACACACAATAACACCTTCACTGGGTCACTGTGAGGCTGCTGTTGAGTACAGAAAACACAACAGCAACCAAGCATCACTGCAGACGGTCTCATTTCCTTTATTTAAAACAATAAATTATGCAAAATGTCCTAAATGGGTTATAAAAAATGATGTTTTGATGAGTAGAACCATAAAACAAAAGGTTTGTTTCATCAGTAAAAAGAGTGACATTTGCTCCAAAACTAAAAATAGAACAAATATCAGTAAATAAGTTCACAATCAGTTTCTTTTCCACAACAAGGTCAATATAATGAATAAAAATGATAATACAAGCGGCTGAAATGAGTTTCCTCTGCAAGGTGGCTGGACTCAGCCTTAGAGATAGGGTGAGGAGCTCAGACATTCAGGAGGGACTCAGAGTAGAGCCGCTGCTCCTCCACATCCAGAGCTGAGGGGCATCTGGTGAGGACGCCTCCTGGACGCCTCCCTGGGGAAGTGTTTCGAGCATGTCCCACCAGCAGGAGGCCCTGTGCCGCTCCAGGACAAGCTGGAGAAAGTACGTCTCCAGGCTGGTCTGGAAACACCTGGGGGGTCCAGGTGGAGGTGGTCAGGGAGAGAACGGTCTGGGATTCCTGACTTGAGACGCTGCCCCCGCGACCCAGATAAGTGGAGGAAAGTGAGGCGAGACAAGATGTATATACTAGCAAAAATAACACAAGACTGCTTCAATAGCTTCTTCTCAAACTTTACCCATAACAAACATAAAATATCCTTTTTCAATCTGTTCCTCCCAGACTATGATGATACACTGTGACAGCTTCACTTAGCTGACTGTGGATGCTTTTAAAAAGCGTCAAAAACATTTTTTAAATCAGGCTCCTGAGATTTATAGTGTTTTCCTTTTACTATTTGACCCTGTTTTTATTTTTGTCTCCTATGATGTTTTTATATTTTTTTATTGAGCACTGTTTTAATGTAATTTTTGTGTACAATGTGACTTTTTATCTGTGAAAAGCACTCAACAAATAAACTTTACTTACTTATCCTGATCCGTTAGGTCAGGGCCTCCGACCACAGGCTAAGTTCTGTGGGTCATTTGTTACCAGAATGCTCAAGAAAGAATAAAATCATCCTGGAAAAATAAATTCACTCCTCACAAAAAGATAGGGTTAGTTAACTTTCTGGTGGAGTATCAGGGTGAATCTAAAATGCCCTCTAACCTTTACAGGTGACCTTAATGTGACCTTCTCTAAGCCTTTAAATCCACATGTCCAACTGCTCAGTGTTTCAGTACTTTTTGCACAACTTGCTGTTCTCTAACCAGGAACTTAAAGGTAAAATTCGCAACAGGTCAATGAATCAATCAATAAATGTTCCTCATCATACTGTTCTGAGACCATGAGACCAATACAACACCTAACAACTCACCATTGAGGGGCTTCAAACAGGATGATCTCAGATGGAAGTGACCACTGAGCTCAGAGAGACTGGAAGAGTCCCAGAAAGGGGCGACCTTTGGCCACATCCCACACTGATGCAGCTTCATCCTGTGGAACCAGAGGATGAATGCCAAAGAAATCCAGGCACATTTTAGGGAGGGAAGAGGCATCCAAGTATCACACCAGAAAAAACCATTTACATCAGTGTGGTCTGTGTGCTAGACAACCTGGAATGATACCTGAGCACATCAGCAGGCATAAGCGTCTTCATCTTGCGTGGGCCAGGAAGCCTGGTGGACGAGGGACCGGTGGACCTCAGAGCTGTGCGCTGAAGGAAGTCGATTTACGCTGAGCAGAAACGACGGCCACCAATGATGTTGGAGACCTCAAAGAGAGCGAAACGTGAGTTTGTAGGTACAATTTTTGGTTGTTAGAGATCCATCCAGGACAACATAAAGCATCAATAGAATCAGAACGAACATTTATGTAATTATGAATATAAACTGAATTTCTACAGTACAGATAACCTGAACCAAAGCGTCTTGTTTCTGTTTGTTGCCGTCTTCTCTAACTGGCATGGCAATCATTCCACTCAGAGGCACCTAACATACTGTACTCTGTCTTGTTGCACATACTCTTAAAAACAGGCACTGAGTTGTTCTTGTTGTCAAAAATGACAAAAAGAGGAGAGCCACTCTAAAAATGACCTCCTATGTCCTGCAGGGGAAGGTGGCTCTATGAACGGGATTCAAAGTTGCAGAAAACACTGCTGAGACGACCTAGAAGCTACTTATTAGTTTCTGTAAACCTAAATTCATAATGCTTTTGGAAATGTGTCACTAATGGACACCGTGGGCCTGTTTCAGTCAGGTATCAGCACGCCACTGGTGGACGTACTGATGCATTTTCCTCCCTACTTTGTAAACAGCTCAGATAGAACACCAGACTGAATATCAAAAAGCAGACTTTGTATAACTTTGATATCTCCCTTCACTGCTCGATCCCACTGGAGGACACACATCAAACTGACAGGGTCAGAAAAGCCAGTTTCATTAAAGAAACAGCAACATTTTCTCAGGGCACCTGTGATGGATATTTTATTAATCATGATCTTTGCTCCTGCACTTTTGTGTACAGCCTCCCTCACACAAAAAGAACCAACCAACCCTCGTAAGAGCATTTGCATGAGCGCCTCTCTTTTGGGGTTTCCTATGTGATATGAATACGTTGATGGTCTTTGTGTGTATCACATTGTTAATTGATCTGAGATAAATACAGCCTGTCCTCTGCGTCAAACTTTTGATTAAATACATTCCTCTAAAAAAGCACCAACCGGTGCGTGATAAAATGGAATATATAAACACGGTGTCACAGGATGCAGACTCCCCACCCCTCCACCCCAAACACCAACAAACGCAGCACCGATTCAATCCAGGGAGATTGCTTCTTGCTCTTTGAGACGCCACAAAACTCAGTGCAGAGCATGAAATGTTCTTATTAAAATGCTAAAGATATACTAGAACAAACAGAGATGTCTTTAGCTTTTAATGCTGATTAAAATGCATAAAGAACAGCGTTTTGCAGCGTACAGCGGCCCTCCTTAGACTGCTGCTGTTAATTTTTAAAGGAAGAAGCTGTGAGAAATTTAGAGCGGAGGGTGGTGTTGGTAAGAAAGGAGGGATAGAGAGGGGGAAGCTAAAAAGAGGAAAAAAAGACAAATAAATGTTTGATCGCTTGAGCAACGAGAATGAGGAAGACAAAGAGGCAGAGAGACGAAGAGCGATACGTCCAGCCGCTGTTATTCGTTTTCATTTGAACCTCTGAACCTCAAATGACTTCCCATGAGTACAAACAGCTTGTCAGCGCTGCGAGCATACTGGTGTGTGTGTGTGTGTGTGTGTACAGCAAAAAGACAAAAGGAGTGTGTCCTCGCTTACATCAGCAGTTCAAACCCCTCATTTCACCGCCTCAGCACCCCTCAGTATTGCACCCTGTTCTCGTTACGCCCCATCTCTCTCCTTCTATTTCGCCTCCATGCTGCCATCACCCTGCGGTGTCACCAGGACAGCTATTTACTCTTCCAGGGTGATGCTCAAAATACTTATTTCTCTGTGTCTGCCTTTTGCTTTTTACTGGACTTTAGTCAGTCAGCTGGTGAGTCAGTCTGTCAGACTTATTTGACTTTTCAAAGTGTTTTCAGGACTGGCTGACAGTCAGTCAGTTAGTCGTTATCTCTGAGCCTTCATGCCGGTCCGCTTGTCAAGTGCTTTTGTTGTGACAGAAATACAGAACATATACATAATAACTAGAAACATAAGAGGACAGCCCTAATGGGATGTTGATTTTATAGCTGGGACATTACAGGTGAACTTTCTTGGTAGAAAACTTGAACAGAAACTCACATGATCCTTCCAAATAGCTGAAGGAGCTTCACCTTGTATAAAGTGGGTTCTTCCTGTTTAAAAAATGGGCAGACCTATTCATACCTGGACAGCCGTCTCAATCCAAAGAGGTGCTCAGACAGGGGTATTTCTGGGTTTCACATGACGTAGCGTTGATGTCACCAAATGCAGATGTGGGTCAGGAAGTAATGGCCGCTGCACAGAACCCTAATGTCTCTGTTGACTTGGTTCAAAATGCCCAAATCCTGTGCGGTCTACGGTTGTTGCGACCACTCTAATCAGGAGAAAGACAAACGTTTTTTTCGTGTGCCACAAAGGACTTAATTTTAAAAAACTTACTGAAAGAAGACGGCAGAAGTGGATCAGTAATCTCTAGAGTTTGCAGCGATCACTTTCTAACAGGTCAGGGTTTACTAAATGTTATTTTCTAGTATTTTAGTGATCATTCACTTAGAAACACATCTATAAAAATGGCAGTACGAGATAGTTTGTTATGGTTGATTGCCTCAACACTGGGTAAATCCTCCAGACTGTATTTAACGTCAGAATTTTTTTTAACTATATGGGTCATAACCTAAATGAGGATGTATGTTTTCGCAATATCACGTCTATGCCAGCCCATTTAAAGCCTTAGTATAGTCGCTTTCATCCATCGCGCTGTGTTTTGTTGTGGAGTAAAACACTTCCTTCCCCCATTTGCGACTTCTGGGTCACGTGAGTGAAACCAGCAATATTGAAGGCACACTATGCAGATTTGGCTTGTTTTTAAATCATTGTTGTAAAACGTTAGCATTGTCTTTCCTCAGAAACACCTAAATCTAACTGTTGAAATGTCTCCTCAGTAGTCTTCATTGCTTTCTACTGGAGCGGTTCATCCCTCATTCAAAGAAATCAGAGCTGTGTTCAAGCGGGGAGAGATAAAAGAAAAACAGGAATCATGAGCTAAAAACACTCCAGTACTAAAATAACAGCTAGCCACATTGAGTTAGCCTAACCCTCATGAGACACGTGACTTTGTGAGACTTCAGGGCAGGGAGACTCACAAGTTGCAAACGTGGTATTCTGTACACAAGCAGCAGATGGGGCTGAGTGATTTTTCATTAACCCTGCAAAAGGTTAAGCACAGACTGGCTCAAGAACAAGATTTTAAAATGTGGAAAAGTTACATAGTGTGCCTTTAATAAGAAAAGTGAGCTCAGAATTACTCAAATTCTCACATGCACATGTGAGAATGTGTTGGCAAGATAATTGTTTGACACTAGCCCAGATCAAATTGACCTGTTCTTGTTGATGCTGCTCGCTCTGACATGTGGTTTAGCCTGAAAACCCTCTGGCTCCCATCTGGACTCCCAAGCCATCAAAACATGATAAAAACAAAAGGCCTGTATGAGAAATAATGCTGAACCTCAACAAAACAGAAATTTGACATGTCAATTACACTGTTTTTTATAGTTAGACAGCAAAACAGTTCCTTCATAACATGCCCAGAATGACTACATCTGTTAACAGTAATTCTAAAGTACTGACACAGTTAGAGGAATCCTTAAACCACTCATCCCAGTGTAATTCTCTGTTCTGCACCAAGCTCACCTGGTTTATTTGTCAGTAATATCACATTCTCCCATTTGATTCAAAGAAAAATACCGAGACTTTCTTCCTCCTCCTTGCTCTTTGGTTTACTAACACTGATTGGACTAGAAGTCCCAATGAGCTGCATCTACAGTACATGTGAGCAACTTTAACGTTTTACAGATTTAGACATCAGAACTGTTTTTATCTGCTGGAACTTCTAGTAGAAATCCCTTAGGCACATCAATATCTGAGCATGTGTAGAAAACTATTTTAAAAGACAGATTCAGAGGAAAGCCTGAAGAAAACTCAAAGATAGAAACAAAACTTTCATTCAAAACAACTTGAGACCATTTACTCGAGGCTTTACATGTGGGTTTAAGGTTTGATGGAATCAATACTGGATTTGCACAGCTGCTGAGGAAGATTTGATCCTATTGCTGTATTTCAAATCTTTGCCTTGAAATGAGATGAATCAAACAAACACTGCAAGTGAAAAGAAAGAGGTGAAAGGTGATGGCACTGATATCAGTGCTGTCATTCATTCAGGAGATTTCTTTGGTCCCAACAGTCTTAATACGATCACTCTGATGCTTCTAATAAACACACTGAACTTTGACCTTTAGGTTTATGCGCATCTTCAGTGGTTACACTGACTATAGTGAGGAACTTTATGGAGTGGCAGTAGGAAGTAGAGCAGTGGTGTTCAATCCTGATCCTGGAGGCTCTGTATCATGTTTTAGAGGTTGCTTTGCTTCAACACACCTGATTTCAGTTAGTGGCTGATTAAAGACCTTCTGCAGAGCTTGATGACCTGCAGAACAGGTAATTCAACCATTGAATCAGGTGTGTTGGAGGAAGGAAGGAACTCAAACATGCTGGATACATACGGCCCTTGAGCACCAACTTTGGACACCATGAGGTAGAGCGTTCATCTGAAAACTGCAGGGTAACCAGTTTGATCCCAGCTCCTGCAGGGTTTTGTCGTTGTGTCCTTGAGTGAGAGCCTTTACCCAACATGCTTATGTTATGTAGCAGACACTTTTATCCAAAGTGATTTACAAATGATATTGTGACCAAGAAGTTACCGATGAGGCCAACAAACCACTAACCCTGACATGAACCCGTTTTAGACGGTCATCCAACATGCCTGAATGTTGGAGATGGTCAGAGGGGGCGATGGTGCAAAATGTTTGCCTCGTTTCTGTCAGACGTCCCCAGGAGACGCAGTTCACCACCAGCAGAGTGTGAGTGGATGAATACTGGATCCTCTGTAAAGCGCTGTTTAAATCTAATCCATTATTATTATTATTATTATTATTATTGGATTGTTTTATTATTGATAATAGTGGAAAATGTAACAAAAATGCTAGATTTCTCTGATTTAGCTCCAATTGAACCTTTACACAACAGAACCATGGATTCTGTCCTCCAGTATGTTTTACTGGACAGTGTTGGGTTAGTTTTTCAGTGTTTCAATATTGATGTAGAAAACTTGTAAAAAATCTATTTCACTTAAATTTCACAATCTTGTATAGTTATGTCTTTATTTGCTGTCTGTAGTGTTGGAGTTTTCTCTTCTTCACTCCTCCCCCTCCTGAGGCTCATCAGCTGGCTGGGTGATTGGGATCCAGAACTCCTCAGGTCCATTATGGTTGCAGCTCTGCTCACCTTTCAGCCTGGAGACACTGCCTGCTCCTCTGGGGAAGGTCAGAGAGAGCTCCTGCAGCACCTAGCTGCCCACCAGCAACACTCCAGAGGTCCACAGGAACAAGTTTGTCATCAGCACATCTTCAAGTCCAACCTGAGCCTCACTAACCCCCATCTCCTCCTTTAAGACTCCACTGCTGCACTGGATGAGAACCTTTAAAATGTAAATATTCTGTCTGTCTGTAAATAAGCTGTTTGAAGCTTCTTTATCCTGATACTTTGGTTTCCTGCACCTGTTTCATTCAAAAACAAGATGTTAAATCTGTGCTATGATACAATGCATAGACAATATTTTACAGTATATGTTTCAACTGTGTGATGAAATATAAGAAACAATGTGATACTAGTGTTTTATGTTTGTGACCTTTTATTTATTCAGATATTGACCTGATGAGATTAAGAATATCTTTTCTAAAGGTAGCTAAAGTTTCAGTATTTTGCCCAAGGACACATCATGGATTGGGCTGGGTTTGAACTCTAGTCTCTCACATAGATGGCCTGTTTTATATCTATCTGCTTACATAAAGTCACTGCCTGGGTTACCTGATCTTCATGGATACAATCCTCTCCCCACTGCTGGCTCCATCCTCACCAAGTCCAGTTTTTCTTGTCATCAGGCTGTCCGCTCTCTAAGGGTAAGGGAACTCAGACATTCACATATGTGGTGAATTTCTGAAGAAGTGGAAACCACACCCTTTGTCTCTAACAATACATAACTATAGGCATTTGTCAACAACTGCAATATGATATCCATCCATCCATTTTCTGTAGCCGCTTAATCCTCCACAGAGGGTCGCGGGAGAGCCGGTGCCTATCTCCAGCGGTCAAGGGGCGAGAGGCGGGGGACACCCTGGACAGGTCGCCAGTCCATCGCAGGGCCACACAGAGACGAACGAGACAAACAACCACACACCCACTCACACCTAAGGACAATTTACCAGCCCAATTAGCCTGACAGTCATGTCTTTGGACTGTGGGAGGAAACCGGGGTACCCGGAGGAAACCCACGCACGCACGGGGAGAACATGCAAACTCCACGCAGAGGGGCCGCAGAGCCGGGACGCGAGCCCACGACCTCCTTGCTGCGAGGCAACAGTGCTAACCAACTGCGCCACCATGCAGCCCTGCAATATGATATATTTAAAAAATTTGAATATTGTGAAAAAGAAGAGCATTCTTTGTCACTTATTTCATTAAATAAAACTCTTCTATAGATTCATTAGAGGGACATATTTCAAGTAGGCATGCACAGATACTGGTATCGGTATCGACCCGATACCGGTATCGGTTAAAGTTACCCGATACCAGGAACCGATACCAGTGGCTTCACTGTCTGACTTGTGATTTCTGTTGTAGTTTCCTATATTGAACACTAGGGGGAGCTATTGAGCTAAAGAGGAACAGTGTGGGTTGAGAGCTGGAGATGGTGCCAAATAGTTCATTTTATTTGGTTAAAATGTGGAAAACTGCAATAATTTCACTGTGCAATCACAGAAAATTGTTATTTTTCACCTTATATTTTAGTTTTGTGATCATTTTTATTAATATATTTTATTTTTTTAATCTAACTCAGTTATTTGTTGTAAAAAGCAGAGAAGAAAAAATAAAACCTGTATTCCAATTTGTTGCATTTTTTGTGTGGTATTCGGTATCAGCGAGTACTCAGATTTAAGTATCGGATCGGTCTTGGAAAAAAGTGGTATAGGTACATCCATAATGTCTAGCCTTTATTTCTTGTAATTTTGATGATTATGGCTTAAAAAACCTCAAATTCAGTGTCTCAGAATATTAGAATATTCCATAAAATCAATCAAATAAAGACATTTTTAACAGTTAAAGTCTGTTCATTTCTATGCACCCAATACTTTAACCTGTTTTTGCATGATTTACTGCATCAGTGCAGCGTGGCATGAAGAATCTTCTGCTGGTTCAGGACATCTGCATTGTTGGGTCTGGTGTCTCGTCTTCCTTTTGACACCCCATAGGCTCTCTAGTGGTGGAGGTAGCTGGGGTGAGGATCGTCTGGCTGCAGCCCTCGTCACACAGACCTGGATGAATGGACGAAAACGAGACGTAACAATATGATGTGATACAGTGTGGTGCAAATTCGATTTGATGAAACACAATACAAACTGATACTTTGCTTTGGACTCTGCCTTTCCAGAAGCTGCTTTCACAAAATATCCAGAAATAAAACACAATATAAACAAAATACACCAGTCGGACACACAGCCCAACTTCAAAAACGTCTAAATGTGTAAAGATGAAAACAAATCACTGCAGCTGTTTGAGGAGGAGTTTTATTTCAAAGCATCATTTAGACACAAGTAAACACACGAACACACACACACACACTGAAAAGTCCATCGCTTAGAGGACCACATTATGATCAGTGAGGAAAACTGATTCTGAACCACAATCCCAACTTCCAACTGCCTAAAGTCGTCTTTGAGCTAATCTGTTAACTAATCCCACCTAAACTGCAGTTTGAGACTCATTAATTAAAAACTACAGCATGAGTTATGAAACACGTAGCTCCCATACATCTTTATCAAGCTGCTAATAAGCACTCTGTGGGAGTGTGTGTGTGTGTGTGTGTGTATTTTCAGACTTGCATAACAATTTGTAAGGTGCTGGCTCAGTTGTGTCTGCCTTCAAACCTCATACGTCTATATTTTACTCTCATAATTAACAATCCGGCTTCATAGATGCTCATGCTCTGTGACAAATGAGGTCTGTGTTGGCCGTGACCTAACCAAGGCCCGTTGTCTGTTTTAATGCTCCAGGGAGAGACGCTGAGAAATGGGTCGTAAGGAAGAGAGGGATAGAGGAGTGCATGAGCTCACGCTGACCTGTGCAGGGATTTCAGTCCAGAATTCACGTTACTGTAACCTGTACAGGGTGAAAATAAGAGCTGGCTTTCATTCAGAGGACGTTCAGGAGGAATAATGAAGTTTAGACGCAGCTGGAAACATTGCCTCCCTCTAATTTGTCCTTGGTGTCATAGGTACACTATTGATGCTTTGATAAAAAATAAATTCAGCTTTCGGGACTGGAATTCTAAGAGGTTTAGTTTAATCATATCTTTTAAAATGTTATAAACTTTTAACATTTTGTTATTTTTCTTCACAACTTCACTTCAACAACATAAAGTCGTAATTTGTTGCTTTTCCACGTCTTCGATCGAGGCTTAATGCATTCTGGTGACAGGAAAAAAGATGTTGGCGTTTAAAACAAGAGCGCACTACCTCCGAACCGTGACATGTTAGACACAGTGATGCTTTACCGAGTCGTTTGAGTTGGTAATAATGAAAATCAAGATGAAGGAGATGATGAAAGGGAAATGTAAGACTGACAAGACGTAGGAGCGTGCAGATGACAGGAAGCGTTTCTGTCCCCCCGGTGAGAAACATGTCCGGCCTCGTAATGAGTCTTCCTGCCTCGTGCAAAATGAAAACGTGCCATTAACACACCTCCATCATTCCCGCTATAACGTGAATTACAGTTTGCAGCAGAAGGAGGAGGAGAGCCAAAGACACGAAACCATCACAAAGATACCTCCTAATTTCCAGAAACGCGTTCTCTTTTATTCAAGTTTCTAAAATCACTAGGAAGAGAATGAAGGTGATAAATTACATTTCCATTCATGTATCATTTTGAGACAACTGCCAACGAAAAATCTTTTATTAGCTTGCGAACTTTTATGCTGGCTTCTTCGAAAACGATCACGTAAGAAGATGGAACGCTGCCGCTGATTAACGGAAAATTCAAACTTTGATTAACTTTAAACAGCAACAGCAGCTGATAGGGATAATTTTTTTGACAGGACCAATAATGAGATGAACTGTGGAGGTCTGTTTTTAGCGCAGACCGTTTAGCTGTTAGCCCTAGCTGGCTCTCCACGGTCAACTACATCACAGACGTCAAAAAAGAATGATATGAAACTAGCTTCAGGCCTGCCAGCTTTGATCTTTCCCCCACTTATTTAGCTTATTATGATAAACCTACTCATCAGCATTACCAGAATGAGAAACTATAATTGTCTTTACAAGGTCAGGGAGTGATCTTTTTTAATTTGGCTGCATTGTTCATTTCTTTCAGCTAATTTCATTCGACAAACTAATATCATCGGTCTGCCCTCGGGGGAACCGCAATTCTTTCATGGTCTTAAGTCAGGGAAAAATGGGACTTTTGCAAAAAGAGTTGTGACTCATACTGTAAAGAGAAGAGATGTCGATAAAAAAATACTACTCATGTTGTGTTTCACAGTGATAAAAGAGGGAAAGGAGATAAATAAAAGGGTGAGATCTTAGCATTAGAAACGTCACGCCCGTGTCCTTTGGCGTGCATTCCTCCTGCTTCAGTATAAGAAGGAGAAGTGCAGACCTCCCAGCTGACCCAAGAAAAAAAGCACTAAGAAAGGGATTAGCTCAGAGTGTTTCGGGACATTTGAGAAAAGAAATCAGCCACTAAGTTCAAACTTGAGCAAAGCTAATGTTGCAGCAAGCTATCAATCCTGAGAGTCCAGTGATGTGTTTGCTTGTCTTTTATGATGATCCTCCAAACATGGGTACCTGATTAGATTCTCCATGGACGCAAGGTCAGATTTGATGGATTTATCACAGATGAGAGATCTACTGTAACTAAAGTGTAACAGAGACCGGATGGTTAATGCACAACCAGGCATTTTTCAAATTCAGCTGATTCACTAACTTTATTCAGTTATTCAAGACTAGAGCGCTGTAAAACAGTCTTTAGTCACTTAAAGGTTTCAGATCAGAAAATTAATGTTATTATCAGGCAAAAATATAAAACCTGAGTAAATACAAAATGCAGTTTTTTAAGAAAGAAAAACTATTAAAACCATCATGTGAAAAAGTAACTGAAAGAATTAAGTTTTTTATTAATTTTTAGTATTAATTAATTTAATTCAGCCACATTGGAGGGTTTTCCCACATGAACGACCTGTTTAAGGTCAAAGGTCAGACATTCTCCTTCAGGATCTTCATACAACATAAAGGTCGATTCATCCTCCACGAGAAGCAAAAACTTTGTTCTCGCTGGGGGGTCTGCGAGAGCATAAATGAGGTCATTTTGTTCTCACAGACCCAGTTCAGCAGCGCTAACGGCTTGTTCTTCTGCACATCAGCTGAGCAGAACTTTTTTCTGCAGGACGTCCGAGAACAACTGCTGTGATTAAAGGGAGAATCAGCGCGGTTAGTGCAGGATGACGTACGTATGTTAATGTAACTTTTCTCTGACGCCTGCTGTGCTGCTATGCGCGACGGACCTGAGGAGGCATACGGGTCTGGATCGACTAACGGGACACACGCCTTCCAGGAAGTTCCTCTTTTGTCTCATCAGTTCACAGAATATTCTCCTAGAAGTCTTGAGGATCATCAAGATGTGACCAAGTGAAGCCTGCAGGGCTTTAGATGTTTGCGCATGCTTTTCCTTTCTCTAGATGTAACTGTGGGTTCTAGCTGATCCATCATTTGAAAGGATGTGAAAACTCAGTTCACTACATGCACTAGTTCATAGATCCATTGAGTAACAGACAGAAGCAGGTTTGTAGAACTATGTCAGAGATTTAAAGGAAAACAGATGACCACCAAAATCCATAAAGAAGTTTGATAAATACGTTGTTGGAATTAGAGTGAATGGTAGAGGATCAATTAATGTTTATTTGTTTGAAGACTACCAACTGACTTTATTGAGAAAAAATGTAAAAGATTAGTCACATTAATAAGCCACTCGAGATATTTAAATATAAAATCACCTTCAAACAGCATCTGTTAACTATAAACACTGAGCTATCCACACTGAGACGCTGCTTTGAGTGCTTTATAATAAAATAAATCAATATTTCTGTCAAATAACTGGTCTGGTTTTATTACATTTTGTTATTGTTTTTGTCTTCTAATGATATATAGTAAAAATAGACACACTGCAGCCATTAATACAGTAATAACTTCAGGTTTTTATTTGGTTTGTGTGCACACTGAACTTCATTATTATGTTGTTGAATCTATTTTTGGACATGGAAAGACTGATGTGCAATCCGTTTTATTTTTATTGTATGAATGAATGAATGAATGATAAGTTTATTTCAGTCAATACACAAATGTCTTTGCACAAGAAAATTCAGCTTCAATACTTAAAACTTAAAAAACAATGACTGAAAATGGTTTGGCTGAAGTGAAACACTTTTCTAGAGCCAAACCTTTTAACAACTTCATGCAACTAGCATACATCATTTTACAATTAATCAAAATGAGAGAGAGAAAAAAAGTTGATATAAATTATTTTACTAATTAAATTATAGTTGTCACATTTTACCAATCAATTATATCTGAGGGCAGTTGTACATAAGAGTTAATATATAATTTAATTCTAGTGCGCATAATTGTTAATTACATTTGATTTAAACTTTTTTTTAAATGCATTTACAGATACGGAGTTTTTTAATGTATTATCCAGATTATTCCATAAATCTACTCCTCTGACTGAGACACATCTACCTTTTGTATTTGTTCTGAATTTATTTTTCTGATAAACATGGGTTCCTCTCAGGTTATAGCGAGTGTCTCGGAGTTGAAACCGGTCTTGAATGCATTCTGCAAGTTTATGATTATGGACCTTATACATGACAACGGCTGTGCTGAGATCAATTAAATCACAGAGTTTTAATAATTTTGATTTAATGAACAGAGGATTTGTTGGGGCATAATAGTTTGCATAGTTGATTATTCTGACTGCTTTTTTTGGCAAATTAAAGATGGATTGTATTGTGCTTTTGTAGTTGTTCCCCCAAAGTTCCACACCATAGGTTAGGTATGGAAGAATGAGGGCATTATATAATAAATGGAGAGATCTTTCGTTTACATCTGCCTTGATTTTACACAATAGACCAATTGTTTTTGATACTTTTGTTTTCACATTATTTATGTGCACTTTCTAGTTTAATTTTTCATCAACATATAGTCCCAAAAATTTTGTATCACTCACTCTTTCTATTTCCATTTGGTTGATCTTTAATTTAGCTGAGTTTTCAATTTTCTTATTTCCAAAAATAATGTATTTTGTTTTATTCACATTCATTGATCATTTATTGTAGTCAAACCAAAGTTTTAATAATCCCAGTTCTTTCTCAACTGTTTGTAGTAACTATTCAATATTTCGTCCAGAGCAGTAGAGGCTGGTGTCGTCAGCAAACAAAATTGTCAGAAGATTTAGATGTTAAAGTAACAGCAATTTGAAAAATGACTCTAGTAGCTTAACGTTCCAAAACCATGTCTGATTATTCTTTTAAATGGTCAAAGCAGAATAGGAGACATTTGAACAGAACCATGTCGATTTTGGAGGTTTTTCTTTTCTTTGTGATTGGATTCACTCACCATCTTGACCAATGAGATGTTGACAAGTTTACCTTGTGAGACTTGAGTTTAGAATATTTTATCTTTCAGAAACAGAGAAGGAAAAGAGAGAACATGAAAGAACTGCAGTAAAAACAGTGTATCACATGAAATTCTGACCATGATGCTACACTGATAAGTAATAGTATTTACGAACATAAACTCCTTCAGCTCGCTTTAATTCAGTGTTGATTCTTAATATATCCTGGCTCATTTACTGTAAGACTAAATATTTAAATTTCACCCTCCGTTCCCTCATCCTGAAACCCACATTTAGATAGCTGTAATCCCTGATCAAAACCACTGCTATTTGTCTGATAACTGTTAAAAACTCATCTCATTTGTTACCATAAGTTTTTCTTAGGCTTTCATAAGGTTTAGATTTTAAGGTTACCTATCAGTTCCATCATATTATCAGATGATTTATTGCCATAAATTATTTTTTGGAATGTTTTACTTTAGAATGTGTAAATAAATAGTTATTTTAGATATAATTGGTCAAACCACCAATAAGTGTGTTATTTTGTCACCATACACAGCAGTGGAGATACAGCGCTTGTTCAGGAGACGAGTCGATGAGAACAAAAACTTGCACTTTTTGAGTCTCTAAACTTCTAGTTTCTGCATGAGCACACCTCCCCCCCCCCCCATTCCCTCCCAAAAACAAGTATCAGCGTAAACTACACTCCTGCTCATAATGAGGTTTGTGAGTACGAGATCTGAGGGCATGTGAGTCGGTTTCACTTTGTAGCATCTCACAGTAGACTGGATTGTAAGATGAAAAGAGCAGAGGCTGAGGGCTCCAGGAGGAGAAAGGGTGATGTTTAATCATGTCCTTCTTTTTCTCCTCTTGCTGTGATGAGCGCTGGTCTTTAATTCTCATGCCCCCCCCCCCTCTCTCTCTGGTATTCCTTATGTTGCCATGGCAAATCCCCACTTATTCTCATTCCAGAGGCATTCTGCTGATTCTGTGCCAAGCAAACACTCAAAGATGCTCTCTCTCTCACACACACACACACACACACACACACACACACACACACACACACACACACACTGGCAGACGTACATATAAATCCTTGACAGCATGCATGTAAAATCACCATGTCACATACTGAACAGCGTGCACACACGTCTACATGCACAGATGCACATGCGTCTGATGTTTATCATGTTTAGGGATGTAGAGCTTTAAGCCTTCGCTGGCTGGAATGCAGATTCATGCTTCCACCATCTGTGAGCTAACAGCTCTGCATGTTAGCAGCATGTTTAATTTGGACCCTCATAAACGAATATGGCATCCTGTCACGTCATATATCTCAAACTGTATATGTCTGCTAAAATAGCTCCATCCATCAGCCAGCAGGTCCTCAATCGTATGGATCTTGTTGGTAATTTGTTCTCTTCAGTAAAATGTATGTGGGTGCTACAATGTGGCAGAAGGTTAATGACGATTAAATTACCACGCCGTGCAGATGTAAATCCTTCAAATGTGAATCGTATAATTAGCATTTTCTGTGTATTCTACATAGAGATAAAGGACGTTTTCACGTGTGAAAAGGACAGAACTGACTACGACGATTTCAAATATAACAGGTGTGTTCTGTTGGGGAAATGAATGACAAAATGTTAAACAAAAAAAATCACAAAATGGTTAATTATGGACAATAATAAAAAAAACATAGCTTGTTTTGGTTGGAGAGCAACAGTGTTTATCAGCCACTTTGATTTTAGTCTTAGTTTTAGTCACATTTTAGTCATGTCTATATGTGATAGTTTTAGTCCAGTTTTAGTAGACGGAACTCAAAAAGGTTTTAGTCTAGTTTTTGTCAGTTTTAGTAAAAAATAATTAATCCTTTAACAAAATAATTTAGGTCAATAAGTTGGAAATTACAATCACTCACATCAATCAATTCAAAAGTACCATAGGCCCTTTTGGGATTAAACAGGAAAAGTATTGAAAAACATCAAAAATGGATGAAACTACAATAATCAAATCATTCAATTAACACTATGAACGCTGCTCTAACATTCGGCCATAATGATAACAAACACATACTGTATCTCTGTTTAATAAATAAAATCACTAATCAGGTCTAAAAGCTCATTAGCCTAGCGTTAGCTCATCAGCGGGTTGAATGGGCGAACATAGCACTGCATTTTTACTAAAACAAAAGAAACAAACTAAGCAAACGACTCACAGTGGAGTTGATTAAATCAGGACACAAGATGGAGTAAATCAGCAGGGTTGTCACAAGCTGTCAAGAAGTATTTTTAGAATAAATATCCGTTTGATGGAAGAGTCAGCCACAGAGTGATCATACAGGAACTAATAGGAGGGTTCAACCCCGCCACAATAAGAGCATGCTCAGAAGTGGAGATTGAGTTCACGTGATTGACAGCAAAAAGAGTTCACCCAAATACCGTTCCACAACGTCTTCATCTCGTCGTGCAGACGAAAACTTAGACGTCTCATCTCATAGTAGTCATCGTCAGCGTTTTGGTACTATCATCTTGGAAAAAAAGGTGCATTAACTCTATATTTTATAGTCTTTGTAAATTAAAACAACACTGGAGAGCAATCATATTTACAGCTAAGAACCTTTTTTCAAATTCTTGATGTTGTTTGAGGACTTTTTGTTGATTTAAAAAAATAAACTACCAGAACATGCGACAGAAACACTTTAGTTTTGTTTAGATTTTCTTTAAAAAAAAAAAACGTGGTCAGAATTATTAACCAATGTCAGGTTAGTTTCAGAAGCCCCATTTATGGGCGCATTATGACACCAGTATTCTTCTGTTAAATTGATAGGTTTTATACATTCACAAATGAGCCAAGAAGTATTTTATTTTATCAAGTTTTTTTCCACTTTTCCACTCTACCCTCAGCACTCCGCAGCAGTCTGTCAACAGCAGAGGCAGGAGCGGGAGATATGCTGGCAGACAAATGGAGAAAAGGATTGGAAAAGGAGATCAAAATCATTTCAAAGAATGCGTGTAAAGACAGCATCTGCATTAGACACCTGTTAGATATTAGATGAAATTACACATATTCAACAGAAATTGGTTGTGAGAAACAAACAAAAAAAGAAATACCAGTTGATGTTGGACATAACCATTAAAATGTGCCTTAAAGTCACACCATGTAACTTTTTCATATTTTAAAATCTTTTTCTTGAGCCAGTATGTGCTAATATGACCCTACAGGGTTAATGAAAAGTCACTCAGTCCCATCTCCTGCTTAGATCCAGAATACCACACTTGCAACTTCAGTCTTTGGTCCGGAGCCCTGAAGTCTCACAAAGTCACGTATCTCATGAGAAGCAGTAACGCTTTATGGAAATCCATGTTTTCACCTCAGAACCTGCTCAGGACAGACGAGCTGAAGACACAGACATCATGAGCTAAGAGATCTATTGTATCGTGTTCATCATGACAGAGCCTCCAAAGAAACAAAGAAAATCTTTATCTGATGATTGTAAACACGGTCGGACAGCGAGGGGAGGGGCCAACAGATTGTTTTCACGACAGTGATTTAAAACGGACACTAGGGGGTGCTAAAAACAAGTCAAAACTGCCAAGTGTGTCTTTAAATTGTCCTCGAGGCTAAAATTAAAAGAAGTAATTCTTGGAAGATTTGGTTTTTTTAAAGGTTACCATATTTAAACAGAAAAATACCATATTGTAATCGGGGTCTAGTTGTTTGGGGTCATTACACAACCGTAACAGCAGAGGGCACCAGCGTTTTGTAAAAAGCAAAGCCGATGCCAACCATAGCAGACTGGATTAAAAGTACCGTGGGACGAGATAACATACAGCTGAGGCAAAGTTTTGATGTTAATTCTAAAATAATGGTGGTCAATACAGCAGAGGCATCAAACAGCTGCCATAGCCAGGAAATATGGAGTTATGGAGTGAAATGATGGTGCACCATGGCGATGATGTTCTGTGGGAGGAGACGGACGACTGTAGCTGATCAGAGGACTCTGTGAGTTAAAGCCTCATGCAGACTTTTGATTTCACATGTCATGAGCAAAGTTCTGACAGTTTGCATTACTGTGGGGTTTTTTTTTTTTTTGTTCAGTGTCTTTCCTGACAGAACCTCACACACGCTAGAATGTGCATTACAGATCTTTGTGATTGCAATAATACACAAACATTCAAGGTCTCAAAATGACTGTCAACATTTCAATAAAAATAGTTTCTTTAAAAAGTAAATTTAGTTTTTTTCTGACGATTAGTCTTGGAAAGGGGGGGTCGTCTTATAATTGGGGTCGTCATTCGGGTCAGTATGGTATTTAGTGGGTGATTGGATTTGTTATCTCAACAAATCACATAAAAAGATTTTTTACTAAAATGAAAAGAACTAAGGACAAAACACAAAATAATAACTGTAATAATATTTTGATTTAAATTTAATTTGAATCAAGCAGTCACTATGATAAAAACAGCTCTTTTTTACTGTCCTCCCAGGGCTGCGTTTATTATTAATCATTTCTAAAATAATACATGTTCATTTATCTTTTCAGGAAAGTGACCCCAAGGAAGAAAGTGTCAAGAAAAAATGTGAAAAATGTGAAGTAAAAAAAAAAATACCCATGAGCTTGTAGTGGGTGTGATTAAATGTAATCATAATGATGAATTCTCATGCGTTTTAGTTCAACCTGACTGCTATATTAATTAATGCTCACCTTATAATTCACATCTCACTGACATTTATAGAGTTAATGAATACAATCTGGTTTTGTTCTAAGTTGGTTAAAAAGTTAGTAGCTCAGATTTTGAGTTTACAGAGCATCAAATAATAATTATTTTTTAATAATCTCAAAAGGAAAAGGCAGCAGATGAGCCTGAATGCAACAGAGCTTGGAGTCAGTGTGTTTATTGATTGTTTTTCTTGTTTGTTTTTGAAAGACGTGAAGGTTTTTTTGTGTTGTCTGTGTTGCACCCCCCCCCCCCCCCCCCCCCCCCCCCCCCCCCCCCCCCCCCCCCCCCCCCCCCCCCCCAACAGAACACCTCTAACATGTGACTCCACCTTCAGTAAATACAGAACTGCTGCTATCTGAGAATTGATCTGGGGTCGATAGAGAAAAACGTTTTGGACCAGCAGTCTTTTTCAAATAAAGTTACCAACGTTTACCTCCAGTTCGATGACGCATTCACATCAAAATCCTTTTGTGCCCAGATTGATTTTCTTGATGTGCAGTTTGGAAGGCGGCTAGTGGTGTTGCATCAACATCATTTACCAAGCAGCAATAAGAGGCTTTTTGAGGGAGGGAGGCGTCGCCGTCTAATGTAAAGACTCAAAAAGAAAGTAAAACACAAACAATAGTTTATGATGAATAAAAAGCTGTTTGAATCTGTGAGGAAACCTGTAAACTGTGCTCAGCGACGTGCACGCTCCTAATTTTTACTGCGCTGCATGATTTTTTTTGCAGTCAGCTGATTGTTGATGCATCAGCTTTAATCTCATTAAGCTCATTTGCCTGAGAAAAAAGTGGCTCGCCTAATTAGCACTGATAGATGACTAATTATTTTTCACAAGCACTTCAGGTGATCATGAATATGTTTTAAAATATCTGCCTTAATATCAAAATAAGGAGGGTTTTACCTGAAATATAGCGTGAATCATGTTACTGAGGAAATGAGCCTAGCGTGATTTAAGTAGTCAGATGGATTTACTGAGAAGATAAAGATTTTGCAGCTGGAGGACCTCTGATAAATAAAGCAGCAAGAAGATAAAAACAATAGTAGGAACTTGTCATTCATGTTTTCTACATTTTCATTCTTAGGGTTTATGGCACTTGTCATGATTTATGATCAGTGTTCTATATTATCAGTTTATGCAGCCCCTTTGTTCAGTTTTGATCCCAACAGGCTGTTTGAACACCTGTTTCTCTAAGAGCCAAGTCAACAGTTGGCTGTCTGGATATTCTGGACCATCAGGGACACGTCTGTCCCTCTGAGGCACCATTAGTTCTGTCAGAACCTGTCACTGCTTTTTCAGGACTTCAGTTTGTTAAAATTGATAACTGACTTTATATCTACAATAATGTCATTTTGATGGCTTGTTTTTAGT
The DNA here is from genome assembly GCA_006937965.1 of Callopanchax toddi. NCBI lineage: Eukaryota > Metazoa > Chordata > Actinopteri > Cyprinodontiformes > Nothobranchiidae > Callopanchax > Callopanchax toddi. The sequence continues at coordinate 463,822 of SSNR01000253.1, read as the reverse complement.
AAAACAAATCCAGTCCTGAAGGAACACAATCCTGCATGTCTTAGACGTTTCCCTACCTCATTTAAATGGTTGAATTACCTTCTCAGAAGCATTTGAATCAGGTGTGTTGAAACATGAAAACGTCTAAAATATAAAACTGGATTTGATGACTGTTTTAAAAAACAATAACAAACTGCAATTTTGGTTATTTAAAATGAGAAAGCATCAAATTCATCTCTAATGTTTTCAGTTCATTCCTACAATTTTACATTATCATCTCTCTAGCTTAAAATATTATAGGTTTTCTGAAAAAGTACAAAACATTCAGTTCTTCAGAAAGCAACACACAAAACCAGATCGGACACTTTATGGTCATAGAGCGTCTGACTTATCATCATTACTTTTCATCATTGTATTCTTAATACTTATTGTTCAGCAGGGGGTGCTACTGATGATTTGAGACCTCAAAAAATAAAATTTCCAACACAATTAGCTGTAAAGCTTCAGTGCGTCATGAAGCTTCATCTGGCCATCAGTACTAAACTTTAATAATGAACAGAGGCTGGTAGAGCAGTTGAATCTAAACTTTGAATCAAAAAGGGAACAATCAGGAACTCAAGCTGGAAAGTAGTGTTTCACAAAGAAAAGACAAAATCAATAGGTTGATTAGCAGATAAGAAACAGGTGTGATGCTGAGGGATTGGGGAGGAAAAGACAATGACAAAAAACATGGAAGTCTACTTCATGTTTGTGGCATGAAATACATGTTTTGTGTTATTTTCCTAAACTGATAATTGAACATATTAGAAACCAAATCTGATCCACATATAGTACAAATGCACTAAACTAGCAACAACTCGATATCAAAACCAAAAGTTAACTTTTACCCAATTTAACATACCAACCTTTAAAGTATACTTAGGGATGGGAATTGATAAGATTTTTACGATTCCGATTCCATTTTCGATTCTGCATAACGATTCAATTCTTTATCGATTCTTTTATCGAATCTCATTTGGAAAAAAAGAGAACAAACAGATCTATTAGCTTCAAGCTGGTTTATATCTTATCTTTGAGTAAGATACAAGTTTAGAAGTAAGATGACCTTATACATCCAACAGGGAGGTCTTAAGAAAACCAGAGCCTATAGGGTCACAGGGTGCCCAGAAAAAAGTTTCTAAGTTTAAAATAATAATAAAATATTATTTTTTAGAAATAACATAAAATACAACATAAATTATTCTGTGCAATTCCACAAGAATGTAATATTTCAACTCTCTTTTTAAAAAGGATATGAGCTGAACACACAAAATTACGTCAGCCAGCAACAAATGCAACTCAAGTCAAGTTCAATGGAATTGTGCAATTTTGCAACCATCAACTATGAAAAATTAACAATTCTTCTGGAGAAAAATGAGCATATTTGCTTTTTCAGGAAGGATACCTGATCTTTCTGGACCTATTGTGTCTCCAGCTGTGGAGAACACCCTCTCAGACGGGGTGGAGGATGCCTGCACACACAGAAAGCTTTCAGCCAGTCCTGACAACAGGGGTAGAATGTCTCTCTTGCTCCACCACCATAAGGTGGTGCTATCCTTGCAGGGAATGGGGCCCTGCGGTAGACTGCAGCGAGTGCTGCTAGCATCTGAGCCAGCCACACTGTGCCTGTCTCTCTCGTCATCACGGTCATCTAAATGCAATGCACAGTAATAGCAGGTTTTACACATGGGTAAATGACGTTAACATGATAGGCAGTGTTAGTTGGTTAGTTACCTGCATTATTAGAGGACATGCAAACGTTACCGCTGCTGCTGGGTTGCAGTTCACTAGTGCGGAGCGGATCAAAAACACGACATTCATTTAACGCTGCATGTGTTCTGTGTTCAAATGCTTTTGCATATTCGTAGTGTTTCCTCCTTTTGATGAAATATCAATTTTAAGTATTGCAAGTTGCCCTGTTGTCATCCTTTCTTGTAAAGTATAACCAAACTTTCGAGCGTTTGTGTCGCTTAGGCACCATGTTTCCTTCTGGGTAAATAATGTCACGTGCTACGCAACGTGCGTGGTGACGTAGTCACGCCGACTGGAATTGATAAGGGAATCGTTAGCAAAAATAGCAAACAATTCCAAGGGATTGAAACACTGGGAACCGGTTCTCATTAAGAACTGGTTTTCGATTCCCGTCCCTACTCGTTATCTGTTTGAGCAACTCAAATCCCTCTCATGCATTCTCTATTGATGATATCTCTATTGAGAAGTTTCAGATTACATATTGTACATCTTTATCAAATTTTCAGTGACTGAAAAATGACTGTGAGCATTAAGGAAAAACAAGTGTTAAAACACAGTGAACTTTCCCCCAGCGCTCACAAACACTCAATGAAAGCATAGGTTTTGATTCTGTGTCTCATATAAATCCATAGTTTGATTTACAGCCTTCTATAAGTGCAGCCTGCTTGTGTCTGGCGGGCAGAGCAGCGCTCATGTGAGGTTATAAATAGCTAATGTACACAAGCTCTGTTTGCCAGCTGAAATGGATATTCTTTAAACAAACAAATAGGCCTGACCCGAGCCGTTGATGGATAGATGTACGCCACGGGGTGCAGTTAGTGGGTAATAGGCTTCCCTGTAAATGTCGGCATCTACAGCAGCTTAACGGCGCTTAACAAATATAAGCTTACACAACAGCAACATTACATAAATATTTCCTGCTGACCCCCGGACACTGACAGTTTTTGGTGAGTTTGACTGTATGCTCTCTCTCTCTCTCTCTCTCTCTCTCTCTCTCTCTCTCACTCTCATAATGGATTGGTCAATACATTGATTAGCGTCAAAAATAAACGTACAATTTGTACTGGTACCTGCCGGCCACACACCCGGTGAGTCGGCTCTAACGGGGCTGCAAGCTCATGAATACAATGATAATTTGTACCACTGGAGGCCTGGACTATTGAGCGGAGGCTCATTTACTTTGCTGTGTTGACAGGGAAAGTGCTTAATGTGCTTGTGCAGATGTTTGTGTGAGTCTCTGTGTGTGTGTAATCATGCATGACCGGGCAACAGGGGATTCACTCATCTCTGCCAAGGTCAGAGAAGGAAGCGGTATTCATTAAACAGAGACACTGATTGTGCATTCTGAAAGAATTTGCATTGTGCTGCTACAACGAGGATACAACAGTGCTGCTGGTGCAAAGACATTTACCAAACTCGGCAGACGTGGAATGCTTAAAGTTGCATTTTTAGCACTTGGCACTGAAAGGCAAAAGTGTGTGTGTGTTTGTTTGCAAAATATATCTGAAACCACTTGACAGATTTTAATGGAATTCACAGAAAATAAACTCATTGAATGTAAACTTATTTCTGCAACTTTTGAAGTTGATCCATTTGAAGATGGTTGTCACATCATACTGCCACATGATGCCACACAATGACCACAACTCAGTCAAGTTTACAGATACTGAGCTAAAACTGTGTGAGACTCATTCACATCACGATCTCTAACCAACTAACTAATCTAAGGATGGAGACGTCCAACGCTTTTAGCAATCAATTAAGGTAATCAACTGCCACTTGTTCCTAACTTGTACTCATAATTAAAGCAACAACCTTCCCTCTACACCAGAACCACAATTTTTGTGCACGTACACAAAATATAATGAGTTATTTTTACTGTTGTCAATTGATGACTTTTTTTTTTACTGCGATTAATTGCATATTGTCCATAATTAACTCACAATTAATCACGACCACAAATTAATCACATTTTCTAATTGTATCAAACCAGGATATTTTATGAGCATTGGAACTGAACTTCCTCTCATGTTTTCTCCTCCCTNTGAACCGTCACCTTATCGTGGTGGAGGAGTTTGAGTGCCCTAACGATCCTAGGAGCTATGTTGTCTGGGGCACTTGTGCCCCTGGTAGGGTCACCCATGGCAAATTGGTCCTAGGGGAGGGGTGAGACAAAGAACGGTTCAGAAGACCCTTCATGGAGATACAACCAAAGAGTCTGAGTACCCGGCCCGGAGGGTTACCGGGGTCTCACCCTGGAGCCAGGCCTGGGGTTGGGGCCCGTGGACGAGCGCCTGGTGGCCGGGCTTTCGCCCATGGGGCCCGGCCGGGCCCAGCCCGAACCGGAGACATGGGCTCATCCAACTGTGGGCCCACCACCTGCAGGAGGAGAGTGAAGGGTCCGGTGCATTGTGGATCGGGTGGCAGACCGAGGCGGGAGCTTTGGCGATCCGATCCCCGGACGGGAAAACTGGCTATCGGGACATGGAATGTCACCTCTCTGGCGGGGAAGGAGCTGGAGCTTGTGGAAGAGGCTGAGCGATACCGGCTAGATATAGTTGGGCTCACCTCGACACATAGCGTTGGCTCTGGAACCCGAGTCCTGGAGAGGGGTTGGACACTTTTCTTTGCTGGAGTTGATCCGGGTGAGAGGCGGAGGGCTGGGGTGGGCTTTTTGTTAGCCCCAAGACTCTCTGCCTGTATGTTGGGGTTTACCCCGGGGGACGAAAGGGCAGCTTCCCTACGCCTTCGGGTTGGGGAACGGGTCCTGTCTGTTGTTTGTGCTTATGCACCAAATAGCAGTTCAGAGTACCCACCCTTTTTGGAGTCTCTGGGACGAGTGCTGGATAGCGCTCCTACTGGGGACTCCATAGTCCTGCTGGGGGACTTCAACGCTCACGTGGGCAATGACAGCGTGACCTGGAGGGGCGTGATTGGGAGGAACGGCCCGCCCAATCTGAACCCGAGTGGTGTTCTGTTATTGGACTTCTGTGCAAGTCGCAGTTTGGCCATAACGAACACCATGTTCGAACATAAGGATGCCCATCGGTACACCTGGTACCAGGGCAGCCTAGGTTACAGGTCAATGATTGACTTTATAGTTGTATCATCTGACCTGAGACCGTATGTTTTGGACACTCGGGTGAAGAGAGGAGCGGAGCTGTCAACTGATCACCACCTGGTGGTGAGCTGGATCAGATGGCAGGGGAAGATGCCGCGCAGACCTGGTAGACCCAAACGTATAGTGAGGGTCTGCTGGGAACGCCTGGCAGAAGAGCCTGTCAAGATGGTCTTCAACTCCCACCTCCGGCAGAGCTTCGACCGCGTCCCGAGAGCAGTGGGGGACATTGAGTCCGAATGGGCCTTGTTCCGCTCTGCGATTGTTGAGGCGGCTGTTGCTAGCTGTGGTCGCAAGGTAGCCGGTGCCAGTCGTGGCGGTAACCCCCGTACCCGCTGGTGGACACCAGAGGTTAGGGGAGCCGTCAGGCTGAAGAAGGAGGCCTACAGGGCGTGGCTGGTCTGTGGGTCTCCAGAGGCAGCAGACAGGTACCGGCGGGCCAAGCGAAGTGCAGCAGTGGCAGTTGCCGAGGCAAAATCTCGGGCGTGGGAGGAGTTTGGCGAGGCCATGGAAAAAGACTATCGGTCGGCTCCAAAGAGGTTCTGGCAAACCATCCGGCGCCTCAGGGGAGGAAGGCAGCAACTCGCTCACACTGTTTATAGTGGGGACGGGGAGCTGCTGACGTCAACTGGGGCTATAGTCGGACGGTGGAAGGAATACTTTGAGGAGCTCCTCAATCCCACCGACGCGCATTCCGAGGAGGAACCAGAGCTGGGAGACCTGGGGACGGACTGTCCAATCTCTGGGGCAGAAGTCGCTGAGGTAGTCAAACAACTACGCAGCGGCGGAGCCTCAGGGGTGGATGAGATCCGACCTGGGTATCTCAAGGCAATGGATGTTGTAGGTCTGTCGTGGCTGACACGTCTCTGCAACATTGCGTGGTCATCGGGGGCAGTTCCTGTGGAGTGGCAAACCGGGGTGGTGGTTCCCATTTTTAAGAAGGGGGACCAGAGGGTGTGTTCCAACTATAGGGGGATCACACTCCTCAGCCTCCCTGGAAAGGTCTACTCCAGGGTACTGGAGAAGAGGTTCCGGTCGATAGTTGAACCTCAGATTGAAGAGGAGCAATGTGGTTTTCGTCCTGGTCGTGGAACTGTGGACCAGCTCTTTACCCTCGCTAGGGTGATGGAGGGGTCATGGGAGTTTGCCCAACCAATCCACATGTGTTTTGTGGATTTGGAGAAGGCTTATGACCGTGTCCCCAGGGGCACCCTGTGGGGGGCGCTCCAGGAGTACGGGGTGGATGGTCTTTTGTTAAGGGCCATTCAGTCCCTGTACCAGAGGAGTGTGAGTCTGGTCCGCATAGCCGGCAGTAAGTCGGACCTGTTCCCAGTGAGGGTTGGACTCCGCCAGGGCTGCCCTTTGTCACCGGTCCTGTTCATAACCTTTATGGACAGGATTTCTAGGCGCAGCCGTGGTGTGGAGGGGGTTGGGTTTGGTGACAGGAGAATCGCGTCTCTGCTTTTTGCGGATGATGTGGTCCTCCTAGCTTCATCGAGCTCTGACCTTCAGCTCTTGCTGGGAAGGTTCGCAGCCGAGTGTGAAGCGGCTGGGATGAGGATCAGCACCTCCAAATCTGAGGCCATGGTTCTCGACCGGAAAAAGGTGGATTGCCAACTCCGGGTCGGGAGAGAGGTCCTGCCTCAAGTGGAGGAGTTCAAGTATCTCGGGGTCTTGTTCACGAGTGAGGGAAGGAGGGAGCGGGAGATCGACAGGCGGATTGGGGCAGCGTCTGCAGTGATGCGGACGCTGAACCGGTCTGTTGTGGTAAAGAGAGAGCTGAGCCAGAAAGCAAGGCTCTCGATTTACCGGTCGGTCTACGTCCCAATCCTCACCTATGGTCATGAGCTTTGGGTAGTGACCGAAAGAACGAGATCGCGGATACAAGCGGCTGAAATGAGTTTCCTCCGCAGGGTGGCCGGGCTCAGCCTTAGGGATAGGGTAAGAAGCTCGGACATCCGGGAGAGACTCGGAGTAGAGTCGCTGCTCCTCCATATCGAAAGGAGCCAGTTGAGGTGGTTCGGGCATCTGGTAAGGATGCCTCCTGGACGCCTCCCTCGGGAGGTGTTCTGGGCATGTCCTGCCGGCAGGAGGCCCCCAGGTCGACCCAGGACAAGCTGGAGGAAATACATCTTCAGTTTGGCCTGGGAACGCCTGGGCGTCCCAGCTGAGGAGCTGGTGGACTTGGCCGGGGAGAAGGTGGCCTGGGCTGCCCGACTTAGAATGCTGCCCCCGCGACCCGGACCCGGATAAGCGGAGGAAGGCGAGGCGAGGCGAGGCGAGGAACTGAACTTCTGAATTTTTGCAAATATATATATATATATATAATAGTATTTAATTAAAATTAAATATTTACAAATACTTTTTCGAACTGTATACCCAAAATGTCTGTAACTCAAAAAGTAGTGTATGTTCAAAAAATATACCAAAAGTACCCTTAAGCATATCCTCCTATGCAATGTGTCTAAACTACGGCAGGGGAAAACAGGGCTCACAATTCTGTGTGTGATCAAAACAGGGATACACAAAAACAATATAAAAAGTAATAAATAAAATGCACAAGTAACAACTGAGAGGGTAATACAACATGATGACTCAGCTTTTAAAGTGCAGTTATGTGATACTTCCAGTGGTTTTTGAACCAAAACAATCTGGTCTGCTTTCAACTGAGGCTGAACAAGTAAGTAAAGTTTACTTAAATACTATACGTAGCACCTTTCACAGAAAAAAATCACAAAGTGCTTCACAAAACATCAATATAATGAGCTAACTGCTCAAAACACAGGCATTTTGCACACACACTCTCTCTATCTTGCTTTTTTTACTCTCCACTTCTGACACTGATTTTCTTTAGTAACTAACTTAGTAAAATCAGAGTTTTAATAAATTACCTGCAGGGCTCCAGCAGCAGCATCCAGCCCCAGAGCTGTGATGCTTTCATGTCCATACCGAGGCAGCGGGTTGTTGTACGCGCTGTGTTTACACAATAACATGAAGACTATGAGACGAAGTAATCTTCATGCCAACAATGCAAACTGCATGTCATAGTGTTACTTGGACATAACCACTGCAGTGTGAGTGGCTCACATTTTACTTTCGCTTTCAGAGCAGTTCACTTCAAAGATCTGCTGCAGGAGTTTGAAATAGAGAACGCAGATTTTTGTAGACACTAGACAAAAAATGTCATGCACAATATTCACACGCTAAATAAAAGTTTAATTAGTTGAAGAACACTTTTCAAAATATTTGTCTTTACATTAAAAAGCCACCAGTCACTAGATCTACTTCTGTCCAGGACTGAGACATCAGGATGTGTGTGGGTCTGTTCTGGCAGTAAAGTGAGAGAATTACCTGAAACTCTGGGTTTGAATGACCTCATTACAACAATTCCAAACATTTATCTGAGTCCTGGTTCTATTTTTTGACACTGAATCAGTGTGAAGGCAGATGAATCCCTCTTCATGGTATGAGAAATATTCTAAGTCCTGCAGAACTTGTAGACAAAGATAAAATGAGATTTAAGTTAATCTTGCTTAAAGTTAATCATTTAATCCATGATTAAACATGCTTTTTATTGTTACTGTATTTTACAGTCTTGACTGGTATGTAAAGCTGTTTGTCTGCTGTGCTCATGGATGCAGATGCTTCCTGTCTGACATTTTCCTTTCTCTGCTTCACGTTAAGCTTCAGGATTCAGAACGCTGCATCCGCTGGACTCATTGTAAAGAGACCAAGTGATACCACATGACAAACAATGTTATGTGAGATCACACATTATGTTCATTTCATGATTTGACCAAAATGTTTGTAACTGCAAAACTCACAGCGGGAGTGAGGTCTTTAATTACTATACAGCTGTCCTCTCCATAGTTCAACATAAAACCGTTATGTCGTCTCTCAATTTCAAATCAAAAAGCAGCAACCTGCTTAAATTACCTAACCCAGAAAATATATAGATTTTAAAATTGTTTTACACAACAGAACATGCAACAATGCCACAGAGAGAAAAAAGCTACATTGTTACAGTTTTCATTGTTGGGTTTCTGGGTCCAATAGATTAAAGATTAGAATCAGGGCGAAGCGATAAAGCGTGGCTGGCCGTCTTCATCAGTCTCATTTAGAGACACCTCATCGAGAGATGAAAGAGGGAAGAAAGGCCGAGGCTAACAGAGGTACAAGTGAGGAGGGAGCTGAGAGGTCGACAGATGGAGAGAGAAAAGATCACGTTGACTGCTTCATCTCAGCCATCAGATGAGGAGGTGAAGTGACAAAGTCAGGAATTAGTCAGTGAATTAAACCAAATCTTCTGATTCCACATAATCCCATCATCCTCATCATCAAGTTTTAATTAAATCTCATTTTACGTCTTCACTATAGGCCTATTTTCCCATGCTGTAACACTTTCCCACACTGATCAAAGAATAAAAAAAAAGAAAAACTTCTCTCGGTTCGCTCTTATCAGCTCCCTGCGTCTCTGCGGTTTCTTGGCTGTGAAAGCTCGCCGCTGTTCTGCTCCGACGAGAGCGCCGACGGGGGGGGGAGTCCGACCTCCCTCTGCTGCCCCTGGGGGATAAACACCAGCCGCTGGACCAGCAGTGGAACAAACATCTGCAAACACGCGAGACAAGAATAGGTCCTTATTGGGTGCCGGCGTTGGCCCACATTCAAAGAGAAATCATATCAATACATCTATTTTTGAAGTGCGAGAATGAAAAGTGTTTTTGTGGTTTTTAGTCTGCGTGATGGACTGATCTTCACACGCTGAAATGAGGTCTGGATCTCCTCTAGTGATAAAACCGGGGAGAGGATGTTGATTAGTTGATTGTGTGATGAGGGCCTCTTCTGAGCTTGTCTTTAATTTGCTCTGCTAGTAAAGAAAAGTAATTAATCTAAAACTTCCCAAGACCTCTAGGGGCCTTGAAAAGCACATCGAGGGTGGAAAACTGCGAGACTTATTGTGAAAATTCATTTATTAGCTAAATTGGTTGATTGCCTGAGAAGCTTAAAACAGATTTATTTTGTCTGTGTGCAAAACTGTCCTGAGGATTCTTAATTTCTGCGATGAAAAAGGGATGCAAAGGGTTACGGGGGCACGTCTGAAACAAGACAAGGACAAAGAGTAGTTGTAAAAGGAACAGAGAGACAGGAAGAAGCTCCCTGTTGTTGCTAACCAGTCAGGGTTTCATTATAGCCAGCGCGATAACAGCAGCTGGAGATCGTCTGTGAAATCTAGACCACTCCGTTATCCCACCGTTTCCCGTATGACAAAGCTGTTTACCGATGTATCGCTTTACCCTAACAGTAACCTACCTCTTCAAATTACAGCCACGCTGCACAGGCACACACTGGGACACACCGCTGATAAGGAAACATCACACACTGACAACAGAACATGCAAAGACACACAGAAGGGAGAATGTTACACGTAGAGTCACATCAGAAAGAGGAAATCCTTAAAGCCTCTTAGCCCTCAGGTGAGAGGAGTGTCAGGATCTCATGGTTTTAGTCTTGGATCATGAACTAGCTGAGCTCAGTCGCTCTGTTTCCCCCCTCATAGTTCAGTTCTGGAGGATTTTAGCTTCGTGTAAATGTTAGATTCCAGATTAAAGACATGCAGCAGCCAATATTTCCAATTTAACTTGTTTCTCAGTGTCTATAAACATGGTTTGATGTTCACCAGGACAGATTTACTGCTAACTGCTGCTGCTTTGCTTCTTTCAGGCGTTATTTAGAGGTTTCCATGCTAACAGTAAATGGAAGGATCAACAAAAGCATTTCTTTGTTCCTCTGAGTCTTTAATTTTCACCATACAAATATATTTATAGGCAACTTTAATAGTGATGTTCATGAACGAGTCAAATCTTTTGAACGGCTCTTCACTTTGAACGAGGAGAACCGAGTCCTTGTAAAGAACTGTTCATTTTTTTGTATTAACTGGAACGTTTGAGGCTCTTTATTTAAAACAACACGAGTTAGCATTAGCAACATGAACCAATCAGTTCCATCGGGGAAGATAATTAGCAACGCACACAAGGTGTCGTGACAAAGAGTGTCCCTAAACATGGTTCCATATGACATTTTTCTTTCAAAATATTGCAAAGAAACCATAAAAGAGCCAGTTTTTTGAACGGCTCTTAGAGGTGAACGGCTCCCTTCAAAGAGCCATAAATCCCATCACTATAATTCAAGCAGCTTATGGCTTTTTGATTTACCTGGGTAACTGTCTTCTAATGTCAAGTTTCTATTTTTTAAATTTAATTTCATATTAGTTTGTTTAAAAGGCAGGAGTCTGAAACTGATTTAAAATTAATTTCTCATAATAACCAGTGACGCTGTTATATTGTTGATTCTATGATTGTAAACTGCAAATTCATATAATTTTAATTTGATAGAAAAATATAGAGCTTTTAGCTTCTTGCACAAGAGAAGAGACATGTTAAGAAATGCTAAACTAGTGTTCATGTGTCCAATTGGATGATACTTTGTTTTTACTACAATAATCTTTGGATTTTCATAGAGAAATGTCATATTTGCGTTCCAGATCAAACCTTAATTTTAAATAGTTAAAAGCAGCCAAACATTCTGAATGAAACATAAAAGCTGATTTAATTAAAGTCCAAGCATTCCCTGATCAAATGCTAACCTGCCACCTCTCTTCAAACATGAATCTTCTCATGTGGAAAAATGATGACGTTATAGTTATAGTGGTTTGATCTTGAAAAGAACAATAGGTGTGATCTCATGTAACAACACTGGATCAAATAGGATCTGTTCGTGGTCAGAGTGCACATGAGCCCCAGTGGCCTAATGGATAAGGCACTGGCCTCCTAAGGCAGGGATTGTGGGTTCGAGTCCCATCTGGGGTGGAGATTTGTTGGATGGTCTGATTACAGTAAGGCTTCATATGACTGTTTTGGTCAGTATGTGTTGTGAATGGCTCTCAGCTATTAACATGTAAAATTTTAGCTCAGTATCTATAAAATGGACCGAGTTATAACCAGTTTTGTGATGATTATTATTGAATGGCGGTGGCGGACATCATGAATCAGGTTGACATGAAAGTTAATCACCACCCAGCACCCAATAAAAAGAGTTATATCCATTTATTGGTTCATACACTGTAAAAAAAAAAACATGGGTCCAACTTAATAAACTTAATTCAATTACTTATAACAAACTAAAGCACTTTTTAAAAGTTGGACTCAAGTTTCTTTTTACAGTGTAAACTACTTTGCTACACGCACACAGGGACACAGGCAAAAACATCATCCCCCTGCTTTAGCTTTCTGATGGTGGGTGATAATGAGGTGAAATAAATGGCTGATGTTTTTCAGAAGGTTGTGGACTCTTTTATTGTCTCCAAGCGTGGTCACGCTCACACACTGTGTGTGGGTTAAAACACACAGCGTGACACTTTTCTCATTTCTGTTCAGACAGGAAGATAAAAGATGAAATAATAGCAACTTGATGAAATGCACAATATTTAATACCACAATCAGCAGGTAACCAATTATCACCTGTCTCAGTCAGATCTGATAAGTGGGATAAACTTAAACAATGTGTGTATGTTGAGTATTTCACACATGAAGCCTTTTTAATTTGCACATAAAGGAAAGGAGACATTCCTCAGACTTTAAATAATGTGTCATGTACTGATGTGGATTAATATGTTGGTACCTATTCATGAAAGAAAGGAAAACCCTACGATAATCACTGTATATAGTTTTATATAACTCTTTATATATAGTGTATATAGTTTTATATAACAGAAATAATAGTAAAACAATGACAGTCTGTAGTCAGTCAGGCTGAAACGTAGTCACAGTGCTGTTTGGTACCACACTGAACATAGACCACAGGAAGCTGAGGACAGAGGGTCTCAGGAGATTAGAAAGACGATTATGGACCAGCATGTTGAAGGTAAAGACAGTTGGACATTTTATTTAGAGGTTTACGGTCCACAGGACAACCTGTCTGATTGTGGCTGCACGAGAAAAACTGATGACAAACTGAAGAGACGATGACATGAACGGTAACCAAAGAGCCCAGAGCAACTTCCAGGTCAACTCCAAGGTCAAAGGTTACCAGATTTCATCATCCGTCTCTGTTTAAACCAAAGTGGACTTAATGGTGACTGAGGAGGACACCACTGTTGAAAGGCAATCATAAAAAAGAGAGACTGGAGTTTGCCTGAATGCATGTTGATAAGCCAGAAAGGTTCTAGGAGAATGTCTTTAGGACAAATGAGACGAGACTACGGCATTTTGGCTTCAGCTCTATGTTAACAGATGCAAAAGTATCTAAAGAAAGTAATGCTGTGGTTTCTTTGAATCACAGAGGAGGTTCAGTTCTGGGGCTGATTTGCTGCATCTGGTATCTGAATCTCTTCAAGGTCCAATAAAGACTAAAGACTATGAAAACACTCTGGAGCTAAATGTTCGGCTCAGTGTCAGAAAGCTTTGTCTCCAACAGGATAATGACCCAAAACACATCAGAATGACTAAAACCCAAACCTTCTGAAGTGTCCTTCCATGTGATCAACATCCTGTTGAATGTCTGGCTTCACAGCTGAGAGTCACAGAAACCACATTGTTTTTGTCCAGGCCAGTCATCAGTTTGTTGTCCTTTTATTATTTTAGAGAATCCTTCTGTGGAGCCACATTTCCAACTGACTTTCAGTGGCTGATTTTTTGATTTATTATAATTTGTGTAAGCTTCAAGTTATTTTAGAGACCTTTATGTTGTTTTTTTTTTTCTTTTAAAAAGCCCAAACCGTTCTATTCATGTCTGTAAACATAAGGTACCTGCATCAGCTCTAACGTTCATAGAGAGTAACAAGGAAATGGATCATACTTAAAGCAAAAAATGACCAGAACAGGCCAAACATAAAACATTTTTGACATTTCAGTAAATTATATGTCATATTTGAGGTTTCAACTGAGGTTAATAATTGTTTTCTGTGAGTTTGAGCTACAGATTCAGAGTTGGGACGCTTTGGCTTTCACGGTCTAACCACCATCACCTCGGGGGCCATTCACAGTGATGATCATCTCCGCTTAAGTCTTCAATAGACATTCATCTCCACCTCATTCAGTAAACACATCCACCTGACGTCTGGAGGAGACGTTTGTGTGGGTGAGAATCTCTTCACCTACGCCAGCTGAGGAGCACATTCATGCACATTTTCTAGATGCTGTATTGTAAGTATGGCGCGCGTGTGTGTGTGTGTGTGTGTGTGCAAGGATAAAATGGCTTTGACTGCATTTTCCACACAGCAGATAAGGATCAGAGGCGCCCTGATAGTAGGAATTAGGAGCAGGGTTCCCATTGATCTCTAATGGACCGCTACAAGCAGTCTGAGAGCCCATCAGTGTATCCAAGGAAACATGATCCTGTGTGTGTGTACGCCGGCGCGCACACACTCGCACGAAACAAATAATATAGACACACTCACTTGTGTTATAAATGCAAGAAATGTTGCTGCTGGTGTTGGGTTACACGGCAAAAAACGCCCCCAGAATCAATGATGAAGGCTTAATTACGGAGGATGAGAGATGAGCCTGTGTGTGTGTGTGTGTGTGTGTGTGTGTGTGTGTGTGTGTGTGTGTGTGTGTGTGTGCGTGTGTGTGTGTGTGTGTCTGCTCCTGCAACAAAATTATTTTCTGCAGAAAGAAGAAATCAGAGAAAGCTTGTGTTTCAAGGCTGAAAGTTTAAGTGAAACTGGAAGGTCAGTGGACTAGATTGTGGTCCGTAGCTCTAAGACAGAGGACAGGAAATCAAATTACCCTTTTCTCTCACGTGCATGCACACACACACACACACACACACACACACACAGACGGATCATCATGCACAAGCACAGAGTAAAGGGGACGGTGAAAGATGGCCTCCCAAACGTCTTGATATTGTGTCTCTTGTCTTTCATTGGAGATGAAATGAATGTATCCCTCCTGCCTCGCTGCTCCTCGCCTTTTCTTGTTTTCTGCCCTGCTGGGCACATCAATTACCCTCTGATGAATGACACTGAGAATCGTATCGGTGCTTACTACTCTCACTGTACGGCGTCAGCAATTCATCCTACGTCTGAAACCTTCAGGGTCGTATGATTCGCTTCAATAAGGCTCTGTTAATCTCCGCAGGGCCAATTATAAAAGCGTTATTGAAAGCTTTTCACAGGAATGTTCCACCGCCTGTCCGCGGATTCTGGGATTCAATGGCCTCTCTGTCTCTCATCTCATGAGGTCAATGTAATAAAAATAAAATAGATTTTCATGCATTTTTTATCTGCTTATCTTCTTTTAGATTGTTTACCCCCCCCCCCCTTATTTAATGGGTTTTTTTTTTTTAAGATCCTTGAACTCTAAAACTAAATCCTGCTCTGGGGAGACAGATTTATTTTTTCTTGCTTTGGGTAAGATGAGAAGATTAACACGACTCTGATCTGTGTCTGGCAAGCTCACAGCTGGAGCCAGCTTCCTTTTGGTTCTGTTCAAAGATAGCAACCAGAGCCTCTAACACACACACACACACACACACACACACACACACACACACACACACACACACACACACACACACACACACACACACACACACACACACACACACACACACACACACACACACACAATACACACAGACAAGAAGAGACATCAGAAGTTTGCTAATAAACTAAACCTGTAAAAACTCACTTGTTGTGCAGCTGATTAATTCTTGTCTATGAGCAGTTTGGAGGCTGTTACTGAAAGCTATCTGAAGATAAACCTTGGGCTGCAACAATCTGTCAGTCATTTTTTATAACATTGGTTAGATTTTTCTTTTAGAGAATACAAAAATATAATCGTCTATAAAAAGACTAAATAAGCCGTTTGGGTTGTAAACATAAAGTTTTATTAAATGATTTAAAGTTGACTAAACTGTGTCATGAGATCCAAACTGGTCTAGTTAGGAAAACGAACATAAATCAAATAAAAAGCTGGATCTGTTCATTGTTTTCCTTGTTTAAGATATCACCTTTATTACGTCAGTGTAATATAATAGCAATTCAAACTCGGTCGGGACTAAACGATCCAAGTGGATTCCCAGCTGAGCTTCTAAGTGGTGCTTTTCAATTCTAATTTCGCCTCCACTTTTCTCCAAAATTGCATTGACATGACACTGCGATAAGCCAACACCACAAAAGAAAAGGCTAATTATGAGTGTTTAAGCTCCTTTTGTAATTAGCCAACTCAAAGTTTCTTACATTTTATCCATAGAAGTTTCTCTCTCTCTCTTTTTTTTTTTTTTTTGCTCTTGCGACACAAGTAGCAGTAGATGAACTTCAGATAATTTTCAAGGGCTGCTTTCAGTTTTTACTTTGTGAGGCTGATGTTCTGCAGGAAACTAAGAGTCAGAGGATGCAGGAGCGTGCAATTTATTAAAACCCCCAAAGCTTAGGTTCTTAGTCACTGGAATCATTCATCGTTCTCTAAACAAGCACCAATCTTGCTTTTGGGAACTAAAACCAATCTCTGATTTTTGCACAGCTCTGACCTGCAGATACCAATTTTGCTGATTCAGATTTATCTCAAAATACTATAATTAACTGAATATTTTTTTCTAGGGCTCTAATATTTTTTTTTTCTTTTTCAGATCAGCAAATCACCAATTAAGGTAATTGTGTTGAATACTGGTGAGTTCTGATGACCAGCAAATCATTTTGTGCACATTTAATTAATGTTAGTCTATTAATGAGGATTTTATTTTAAATGTTGGGACGTATAGAAGACAACTGAAAATGATCAGGGTCTAAAATAAAGAAGAATTACAAAAGGAAATAAATGATGTCACATTATTACCAGAGGTTTGATGGACAGAATGATTTAAAATGCCTTGTCAGAAGCAGACAGTATAATTATAAGTTATCAGAAATACTACCACTGATACTACATGGTTTTCAATGTGTGTGCATTGACGATTAGCCTGATGGTTGCTTTCTTTGTTTTAAGAAGCCCATAAGGAGACACAGGAAAAACAACTAAAATATTTTGTTAGCACAGGAGTAATAGGTTTTCTTTAAATTTTTACAGTGGCCCCTTAGGGACTCCATACTTTTAACCCTGGGTCTGTGGTGTTTAAACATTTTATAACAAGTACCACTCTTATGACAGACATTTTTAAAAGTACTTCAAGCTTACCTGCCTATTTTACTTGTCTGACATAATCAAACTGAGCCACCCCCTCCCCTGGTTCAAAGGTATAGTTAAAACCAAATGACTCTCTTTTCTTCAAAGTCCTGTAAGCGCTGAGATTCCAAGAATGTAGAGCGCTATATAAATCAAATGTATTATTATTATTATTATTATGTGTTACTGAGAAAAGCACACGCTGATATTTTGGCCTTTTTATCAGTTGCAGAACATTAACAGAATCTGATTCAGATTTCTTCACTGCTTTGCTCCTACTGTTGCTACCAGGTCCTACAGTGGTGCTGCTGGTAGTCCCAACCTGCTAGTTTCCACGAGGACTCACAAAACATTTTCCTTCTACTTCTGATTCAAAATGTTTTTATTAGGAGCCAGAATCAGTCTGTTTGTACTGCACTGGCTCATGATATCATTTAGCTAATGAAATTAGCTCATTGAATTTAATTTGCACATACTACTTTGAACATTTAAGAAGTGCACACTTACAAGTAGCATCACTTGATCTTGTGCTCATTTGAACAATGTTCATTATTTTATTCCAGAATATAGTTTAATAACAAACCTGTGACTTCCAGATTAGTTTTACCTCCATGTGAGCCACATGGTCATAATCTTCTTTTCTCTGTGGTATTATTGTAGTTGTGGGCCTCATTAGGCAAAGTTATCACATTAAAGTTTTTTAAGTTATTAATTATTGCATGTAACCTAACCTCTAGACAATCTTTGCCTCTCAACTGTTTGTGTTTCACTTCCAGTCTTTTCTCCGGCACTTTTCCTCTGTGATTGCTAGCTTAATTGAACGCGGCAGTTGTCTCCTTTTAATTTCAGAGCTTGCTAATGTCATTAATAATGTATGGATATTCTAATTAGAATCTGCCCCAGTCGCTTTGCTGCGTAAACACTATTGATCATCTGTTAATTAAGTTTTAAACATCATTGACGGGACGCGGATTCAGAGGCAAATATGAACATTCTCATCAGGCCGTTGCCGTGCACACGTTCAATACTACAAAATCTTACATTAATCAGAAGAAAAGAGACTGCTGATCCATTCTCTTGGTTGATTTAAGTCTGCGCTCTCGCTGTCACAAATCATGCACGTGGAGAATAAACAAACATCGATCCAGGCATGCAGCGATTAGTGCAGAGTGCATTTAAACATAAAGTAACTTTATCTGCTGCTGGAGCTTGACAGTGAAACAGATCAAGGTGAACTAATAAAGACGGCCAGGATGCAGGTAAAGCTTATCAAATGATCCTACAAACAACAGCTGCTGAACATCTGGGCTTTAAAGTGCGAGGGCTTAATCCTGCTGCAAGGAGGTCTGCAACAACAATCCCTAACATCAGCGAATGAGAGAAAACACAAGCAAACAGGTCACATGCACGCACGAACCAAAACCCTCTCACATATGTACAAAAATAAACAATCCCACATGTGCAGGAGGCCAGAGCCACAAACAGCTAACAGAGGATGCTGGGAAATCAGGCACAGCAAGCAGGCAGGTACGGATGGCAACCTGAGGGCTAAACATACAACACGGACGTACGTGTGTGTGTGTGTGTGTGTGTGTGTGTGTGTGTGTGTGTGTGTGTGTGTGTGTGTGTGTGTGTGTGTGTGTGTGTGTGTGTGTGTGTGTGTGTGTGTGTGTGTGTGTGTGTGTGTGTGTGTGTGTGTGTGTGTGTGTGTGTGTGTGTGTGTGTGTGTGCTCCTAAAGTGAAGTAACGTGGAGACTGAAATAAAAAGTGGTCTGGGTTTTTTCTGACTAATATCAGTCACTCTCATCTCCCTGTTACCATGTCCTCTGCTACCATATGTTCTTCTTATGAAATGTTTTCATTTGTATGTAAAGAGCTATAGTGAAAGCATAAAAAACACCTTCATGTGTCCTTGAGCTGCTTAGACCGACACACAATCAATAGAACTTGAGTTTTAACAATCATGACGACCGCTTTCAAAATCAGAATAGAATTTATGCTTTTTTGTGAAGCAGGTCCAATAATTAGTCATTTTTGCAATATCTTTAAAATTTGGAGGTGTTTTATATTTGATCTCAGTTGTTTAAATAAAGAACATAAACATTCATATGTTTATTTTTACAGTTTGTATAAAACTGTAGCTCCAGCTTTCATGTAGTTACAGGAACAATCAAGATGGAACATACAGTCGAAGCCTGCGAGACAAATATTAATCATCACAAAATTAGCTGTTTCAGTTTTTATGATGGCAGCTTGCAATAATGCCACAATGTTCTGAAAAGTGATCAGATGTAGTGCACTTAATTGCAGCGATCCACTTTGCCATGAAAATGAACTTAAAGCTACTCTAGGTCATCTGCAAACAAGCTATAGCTAGCTAGCGTACACAAACACGGTCCCAGAACTCTCACCCCTCCTGTTGGCTATAATCCTAGGTCGAACCCCCATCATATGGGAATGTGCGTTGCAACAGTAACAAGAGAGTGCAAAACACCAGTCATTGACATGCTATGCTAATGTTCACCCTGGTTTTTCCTCTTTCTATGTCCAAATGTTTTTTGTTTTCTGCTACCTGAAAAGGTGTTTTTGGGACTGGCATTTTTTCCCAAAGTTGAAGTGGTAACTGCCAGCCGTTTCCCTCCTTCTCTCACTTCTGAGATGTTCTACTACAAAATGCTCCAGTGTGCATGAATGGAGGATCTAAGGAAGTGCAGAAGTCCAGCACTTCAGCGAGACAGACAGCAGGATTGTCCGATAGTTGCTTTCAGTCTGAAACGTATGATTGGCTGAGATTTTGTATTACTAACTGCCATCAGCGTGTGAATGTGTGAGTGAAAGGGGTGAATGACTGTCATGTTGTACAGCGCTTTGGGGAGTGTAGAACACTCTAGAAAGCGCTCTATAAAAATACAGGCCAGTCCATTTATTCATTTCTTTCAAGGATTTTTTTTTATTGCCACAATATATTTATAGCTATACTATGTTAGGACGTTGTTAAGAGGCATGAAAAAGAATGTTTTAAGCTAATTTGTTTTCAACATTTGCTATAGCACCTTTATCCCTAAAAAAAAAGTAATGTAATTGTCAATTAAAGCTTTGAAATACATGACATGCTTGTAATAATTATTCAGTAACCATAAAAACATCTGACAAAATAGATCACACTTGTGGCATCCTGAAAACGTTTGGTCACAAATGAAGCGTTTTAACAGAAATCTCGCTCTCGTAAGCAGGAAGTCACCTGTACTTCACACATAAACAAAGCCTTGGGAACCATTTTCACCTCGTGTCACTGAAGGTTCCTAACATGATGAATATTTGCAATCTGAATATGTTTGTTTGTGAAAAGATGGAGGGTCCTGATGCAAATGAGTGTTGTTTTATTGAGACAGCAGCTGTAAATCTAGAATACAGGTGCATCGTTTGTTTGGAACAAACACATCAGCCCAGATGTCAGATTTGCACAAATTAGGCAAAGAGAATATTACATCTGCAAACACGGAGAGAGGCTGCTGAGAAATTGTCTGGGATGAGGTTTTGCTACTCCAGGTAAATCTGATTATCCTCTGTAACAATCACAACTCTCTTGCATGTGTGGAGAAGTGTTTTCAGCTGGAAACCAATTTAATCATCATATTCTCAGCAGACGTCGGTGAGTTAATTCTCCACCCTCCTTTGGAGGAAAAACTTGCTTTCAAACAGCAATATTTTTAATTTCTTCTTCATGACAGCATGTTCCCTCTCAAGGCTGCGTCAGGTAGAGCTACGCTGAGTTTTTTAGTTTCCAGGGAGACGAGTTGAGGTGAGGTGGAAGGAAACTCATCCATATCAACTTTACTGTAACCGTGTGCTTCTCGTCCTACTGTGTGCTGTTGAGGCCTTGCTTCATAACTTACCAGACAGCATCTTTGTCAGAGGAGGGTTGTTTCATTATCATCCCTCCCTGATCTTGTCTGCAGGAATCCTGGAAAAAGCGAAGATGTTCACCTAATTCTCACTTGAGATCAACACAAGCTGATGTGCAGAGAAGATAAAACAGACTTTTTCTCTGTAACAAAATGTATTGTGGCAGAGCTGAGTCATAATAGTGTTTTTTTCCCCTAAATCTGAAGTTCTTACAACGAGCAGCTTCTAAATAAGAGGATTGACCAGGCTGAAGAGCTCTGGCATCACAGTAAAATGACCACATTGTTCAGCACTCCCTGCTCCGTTGTGTTCATGGTGTTAAATGAGGACGTTTAAATGCCACCAATTATTCTCTTATTGGAGCTTTGACCTCAGTAACAGACAACATGAAAGGACCCTGAAAACACCAGAGAGCTGGTGAGCCATGATTGGAGGACCACACACTGCAGAATGCTGGGTTACTTTTCATGGCTGAACTCTGCTAAAGGAAAAATGGGCAGAAATTTAGTCCTCTGAAGAAAAATGTTTCAGTGTATTTTAGTTTCATATTTACAAGGCATTTAGCTTTTAGATTTGTCATTAAACTGCAGTGATTATTTTTGTTTTTTACATCTAAAGAAATAATAGCTGCTGTAATGATTTTTTTAACTGAAAGAATTAGAGGGAAATTAAACTGGTTTGTATTTTTTGATGTTTTACTGCTATGGTGTGAGTTATAAGTAAGTAGTAGCAGTAAGTAAAGTTTATTTATGTAGTGCCTTTCAGAGATATACATCACAAAGTGCTTTACAACATAAAATAAAAAACAACACATAGAAAAAAATAAAAAACAAAACAGATTTGGGGGTACCAGCTGGGGATTATCTCATTACAGGGTATCTACATTGTAAATTATGAGATGTTGTGGGACATTGTGGAACATTGGCTTGGGCAAAAATTTTGTGCAGAACAATATCAGAGCAAACTTTGTTACAATATTTGGACAAAACAATAAAAGGAAAAAATGGAAGCAGAAGAAAAAACACGTCAGAGACAGGGAGGATGGCAGGAGCTTCCCCAGCAGCAAGGACACTCAGTGCAGAACGCAGCTGGACCATCCTTCACTTCCAGCAGAGGAAGGAGAAATTAGGATTGAGAGCGTAGAAAAGGAGGGGCCTGAGAGGCCGCTTCATTTGCCCTGAGTGGGGGTTGTAGTCCTCAGGGTTACCAGATTAGATAGCAGAATGTGTTTTGGTTCAGGCAGCGCCATGTTTTCTCAGCTGCCTTACTGTCTGTTTCACACTGGCTTCATCCCTTCTAAAGTCTGAATCCTGGCCATCCCACTTGATCCGTGTAGTTCGACACATTGATCGTAATTCGCTCCGTTTTGAGTAGAGGTGGGAATTGATAGGTTTTTATCAATATCAATGCCATTATCGATTCTGCTTATCAATCCAATTCCTTAACAATTTCCTTATCAATTCTCGAGTAGTTGTTAAGCGGCAAAAAAAAAGTTCTACTCAGTCTTCTGCACCACAAGCAAGCATGGTGTGATTTGAGTGTGTGTTTTAATTTCTTTCTTTCAAGTACTAGAATAAATTAAGTTATTGCTGTATAAAACAAGAATTACAGAGAGGTCTGATTGTTGATAAAATGTTAAAAGGGCTTGCCATAGCGGCGACAGCATCAGAGCGACGAGGGGAGATCCAGAATCGGACCAACCCGGGTCACCTGGTACTGCGTCTGGACTCAAACTTCTGCAGAGCCTTCAGCCTCCTGAGTCGTCTCAGAGACTGCAGTGTGTGATTTGTGTAAAAGCAGAGTGAGGGACTTGGCGTTTGTTGTGACTTCATCTGTAAAGACGCTGCCGTGGTTCGGGTGCGGTTCCGTCAGGACCTCACCTCGTTAAGCCCCTCCGCTGCTCGTGCTGCGCTTGTCCGACAAAAACCGGGTTATTGTTCTGTTGGACCAGTGAGAGGTGCATAAAAGTCTAATTTCTCCGTGGGAAAGGTTAATGACCAGCAAATTTCGGTAAAACAGAAACAAGAGAATTGTTAAGAAGAATTGTTAAAGAAGTACAATCCCGATGAAATTGGTCTGTTGGAACCAGTTCTCGATTCCCACCCATTCTGAGAGTGTAAAAAATTGTTTCATTAAAGCTGCATTGTGGATAATTTCAGTAAGAGAGCAGTTTTTGAATCCAATGGCTCCGCCTCCCATACACCTTGACCTTGCGTGCAGTCGCTTGCACGCATTACTTCGGTCTGTAAGCTGGACATAAACTGAAACTCCTGCTCAAAAACAATGAGATTACATTGTAGGGTTTCATCACTCACAGTCCACAAATAATTTTCTCACAAAGTAAGAGGCTGCCCTCTCTGTCCCTGCTGTGTTTGATTCATGGCTTTAGAACAGCAGCTGTCGTTCTGAAGCTACAGGAACCGGAAATAAGAAAACGCTCGATCCAGAATGAGTCCTCCACCAAAATTAACGTGTATCCTTAGCAAGCCTTGCCATTCTGTTAGGCGAAATATTTAAAAATAAAAATACATCTCTCAGTATCTGGGGAATGGGGGACTTTTTAGTAGAAATGAGCTCTGACTGTCTCCTCCATACGGCTGAGACAGAGAAAGATACAGAGCGTCCTGTACGAGAGCTCCCCCTACTTCTACAGGTTTGCTTGAAGTGCGTGCACGTTGTCAGAAAGCCGACAATGCAGAAATTTGAATCTTATTGGCTGAAAAGCTCGGCGGCCAGAAAAAATGCAAAGGGGTCTACAGGAGGAAGGAGGTCTTCATCAGAATGACAGATGTTGTGGAACTCTACCCATAGATCATAGTTTAGACCTGAAATATCATTTAAAACATTTAGAAAACTTTGATACAGAGAAAAATAATCCACCTAGTGCCTTTAATGTTGAGAAGAACTTTTAATTAAATTTGCAGCTTGTAGCAACAAACAAACCTTTTTTTCTTTAACTGTATCAAGAAGTGCAACATTCCTGTAAGTGTTCAAATCTGCTATTTGCTTCACGGAGCTGCAGCACGGTTTTGCACCTCCGGTCCTGAAGCACAAAAGAGAAAACTTCCAAAGCAAAGCACGGAGGATTACTCTGCAGAGCTGCCGCTCAGCACACTTGTGTCAAGGACAGAAAGGCAGGCCATGCAGTTTAACAACGCGTCAACTACTAAATTCATCGCTGACGATTTTTATAGTCATTGTAATCATGACTAATCGACTAATCGAGGCAGTCCTATCACTAAGCTGTCATTATTTCATCGAATCCACCCCAAATCGACACGGCACCTCACATGCAGCTCCAGGAGGAGAAGCTGCTGCTGTATATTTACAAACATTACTAGTAACAGCTGAGGAAGATCAATTAGCAACCACTAGATCAGGGGTACTCAGTTACAAACCTGAAGGTGTGAGGGGTACGCGCAAGATACGTCCGCCGACATTTCCGCGTTCTCTGGGGTGGTCTCACGCACAATAGGAATGCAGTCTAGGGGGTGGGGGGAAGGCACGCCACTTGCCCCTACAGCTCCTCTTCTTAGAGTTGTACAGGTTGGGCTACAACAATTCAAGGTGTTTTTTATGAAATAATAACAACGATGGCCAGAAATACCCGGATTCTGCGCCTATTGAGTACCCCTACTCTAGATTAATCAATTATTTCTATGTTTAAGAAACAGTTGTTTTCATGCATTCATCATCAATCACGTTATGCCCTTTTAGGTTAACATCACTACATCATATAACAAGTAGAACATTTTGTCAGTGTGAACAAACATTTCCCAATAATCACTAAAACTAGAAACCTTTAGCCTCATTGTGTTTTTGAGCTTGTAGCAAATATTCAGTTAAAGGGCCAAAATATATTTAAATTGCATCATTTCATTGCCGATATTAAAACCCATTAAATCACTAAATTGTCATCAAAATCTATCCACAGTTACACGACTCTATTCTAGCTTTCTGTTTTGTTTTCTCCTCTTAATTTAAAATCTGCTCAGACGGCATCCGTCAACAAACTGACAACAAATGGAAACCAGACAGCTTATCTAAAATCTTGTTCCTTGCCTACAGATTGTGCATTATCATATGCAAATAGTGTTGTTTTTGTATTTTAGAGATTGCACACAACAGAGCAGAAAGAGAGTTATTATTGGACCTGAATTCTGGACCAGAAACTCAACTACGAGCAACGATACAGAATGATAATGATGCTGCGTCCATTACTCACCACATCATCCTGGAGCTGGTTTAGCACTGAACTCCTGCAATGTCTTAGCAACCAAAAAAGATTCAGTCCAAATGAAAACTAATGTTTATTATCCTTTATATTCAATGAATTACAGTCATTTGGATTGAAGCGGTTAGAAGGCATTGTTTTAGGCACATTAGCAGATTTTGTCGAGTTCCCTGAGGATCCACAAATAGCATTAACAGACTTTGATGTGTAAAATCAGCACCCTTCCTCTTTAAAAGGCAACAAAATCAATTAAATCACAACCACTATGTGATGAGACAGCTTCATCGTTTCCCTAATTCAGGATTTAGTCATATAAATCATTTAAGGGGAAAAAAATAAATGTCATGATTGTTTAAAAAGATAAAATGTCACGAGCATTTAAAAATGCTTACTCACTGTCTGAAAAGCAATCAGGTCTTCATCTGATCGTTAATTAAAGGTTACTCGGGTTCAGACTTTGCAGTAATGACTTGAAATGAATGAAAGGACTGACTAAACAGAGAGCAGCTCTTTTAGCTCATTTTGTCAAAACATTGTTCTTAATACTTTTACATATGAACATTTGTTTTATATATATTTAAGGTAGTATTTGTGGATTATGCTTCCCGGTCCTGTATTGTTGATGTTAGAAGTAACACTTCCTGCTATAATGAGTCCAAATGTCAGTGGGATATTCAGCTACCAGATTTCAAAGGTTATGAGATCTCCTTCAGCACTTCTTCTGTTCAACAGGGACTTATTACAGGAATATAAAGCAATATATAGAAATTCATCTCACTCTAACGGACCTTTTTCTCAGGAGACAGTTTGGCATAAAAAACACGAATGTCACTATTGTTCACGCTCGCTCGCTGCCACACTTGATCCATCTTTAATGAAATATTTATGTCACCAGGTGAATGTCTATCAGAAATATCAGGTGACATGTTGCTGGTTTTTCTTGCAGTTTTGAGTTTTTTCTTCTTTTTTCCCTTCAAGCTGCTGTTTTTGTTTTTCTGCATCACTTGCACTTTCTGTTTGTCCTGAAAGGCTGAAATGTTTTCTTTTTTTATTATAAAATCAATAAACGTGATCAGACGAACAGAAACGTTTATGAGTGAGGAGAAAACCGCTTTGTGGGCCTGACAATACTACGATGACTCACCAGAATAAAGTTTCTGTCTTATTGAACGGTGAGGCTGTTTATTAGGTTTTCCTGAAGGCCTTGTTCTCATTGGTCAGTTGTCTCAAAGAGCTGAGGTTTGTCTCATTAGGCTGATGTGTGCAAATATACGTTTAATTAGTAAAACTGTTTTGCTGAATTGAACCTAAAATGTTTTTGCTAAAATATAATTGTCAATTTGTGTGGATAACAGTCAATTTAAACAGTCATTTTAACTTGTTTCCGGTAAATGTGGTTTTATTAGTAATAATACATTTCTATGCTCTTCTTTCATATTTCTAATGTTCACTGTAAAAATAAAACATGCGTCTAACTTTAAAAAATTGCTTCAGTTCATTACAATTGGATTAGGTTAATACAAATTATTTCTTATGTTTATTTAAAACAAACTTAATAAATTCACTTGGAAATCGCCTAATTCAAATACTTGTAACAAAGGAAGCAGTTTTTTTTAAGTTAGACCCACGTTTTCTTACAGAGATTCAGCAAAAACAACTCAAACTACAGCAAAGAGAATAAAGTTCCTCCAACTTTTCATAAACAAATATGTAAAAAATTATTTGCACAAATCATTTAAAATATTTAGATTTTGATGTTGACCAAATCTAGACAGAAATTGAAGAATATTATCAAAAAGAAGGTTCAAATTTAATTTTAGTATATTCAATTATTGCAACCTTTAAGATAATGTTTAATAACTGCTAATAATATTAATAAATACCTTTATTTATTCTGGATAAAGACTGGCTATATTAAAATAAATCATTTTTAGAAAAATCTCTAAAAACCTATCAAATAAAATAGATTTTTTTTTTGTATTGGTATCATTTGTAATATTTATTCCTTCAAATTTGATCAAATATGCCAGTTTTTTTTTCCAATTTAGTAATTATATTATATTATATTATATTATATTATATTATATTATATTATATTATATTATATTATTACTGATCGTCTATGGGCTGGTTGAAAGTATTTCAAAGTTGTAAAGTCACAAAAAAACTATTTATAATATACACTTTGACAGAGCTTTAAAGTATTTTTATAGTCAATTTTATCAGTTCTCATGAATGAAAATATTTCAAATGTACTTATAATTCATTTATACTTGTATATATTTATATTTATGCTATACCATATCAAAAATCTTCATAAATATTTAATTTTTATTATTATTGTTGCTGTTGTTGTTGTTGTTTTTAATATATACATGTTTTGGTCTCTCTGTCCTTGCACCACACAAACTGATTAGCATAGAGGAACTTGTGTTTTCTAGCCCACCAGTAGGAGGGGCTGTTGATGTGGCAATAATGAGACAAGCTCAGATAATTAAACTCATTTCAAAGCTGAATTCAGCAGAGTCAATGTTGTCAAAGACATTTCTCACAAACACACAGCCAGATTCCTCCTCCTTGTCTGTTTACTAAATCTTCCTTTCCTTGTGCTTCTTGTTGTTGTTGTGTTTTACCAACAGTAAACAAACACGTTTCAGCTCAGGTTGTATGAAATGCTGTCTGATGTAACAAAAAAAAAAACAAAAAAAAAACAAGTTCTTGCTGTTATAAATTTGACACTTGGTGATTTTTTAAAATCTGTTTGTGAAAACATGTTTATAGTTCAGATTGGGACGATAAAAACTGGAATTTTGATGAATTACATCTGTCAACAGAAAACATCAAAGAGAAAAATAAAAGGATTAGTTACCATAAAAGTCTGAATCCAAACTAAGAAATGATCAAGCCTAATATCAGTTTAGTGGTGTCACTGATTCTTTGATTAACCCTCGTTGTGCTGAATGACATGGCTGACATGTTATCAACACCTAGAATCATTTAAATCTTCTCAGTTCAGCTTCACTACAAATCTGAATAACATAGAAATAAATTCTCACTTTTCTAACTACAGCGAGTGCTTCACAGTTTGATTTATGGTACAAAAAGTTCAAAAACACATCATAGTACAGGTTTGGCTCATATGATGCAATATAATTCAACTATAATAAACCTGAAACAGTAGCTGAAGTATTTATCACTGCCTTAAAGAACCATCATGATTTCAATAACACTAATAAGTAATAATGTTGACAAAATCCTCCAAAAATTAAAGTTGGTCATTTGATTCTAGATATTTGATTGACAGAGTTTTGTTTTCCAGAAATGAAAGAATAATAATAGTAAAGTGCTTTGCTCAAGGGCTCAATAACAAAGTGACGACCTGCTCTACCTCGTACCAACCCAACACCTAGATCTGAAAAATAAATGACCACAAATCCTACCATTTATTCTAAAAATTACACAGAACATGCATTAAGGTGTCTGAGCCTAACACTACTTGTTGCTTGCAATTGTACAGTTTGTGGAACGGCAACAATGAGCAGTGGACAACGTCTGATATAAGGTCTAAAAGTTTTTATGAGTGAAAATTAAAGTCCTATTCAGAACTAAAGCAACTGGTCTTCTTTATTCCCTTTAAGATGTTTTGTTTCTTATCTTAAGATCTTCCTCAATTCAAACAGTAAAATGTGCAGAGCCAAACTGTTAAAAGAGCTTTGCTAATGCAAACATACAGTTGTGTAATCATTCTAATAATCCCCCCCTTCTGCTGAGTTCCTGGTCTGTATGGGATGTTTTGAGTACCATCTTGGAGGTATGGGTTGTAACTGTCTGCAGATCAGATTTAAAGCTGCACCCTGACACAGGAGGGAGAATCAGGGGATTGATTTCTAAACTAGCTCTCATTGACAGAGCTCTACAGTTTAAAAGCTCGGGACTTTGCATGTTTTAGTCTAAAGTGAGAAAGCTCCTTGGATGATGAGCAAATGTTCTAATAGTTTCCCTATAAATGAGTACCGTTACCAGCAAATTCACCAAAAGATGGAACCAAGACTCAAATGAAACTTACAAAACAGAAAAAGGTTTTTTAAATAAAATATAAATAAATGTGGTTCCGCTCTTGATTTGATGGTTAGCCTCAGTCAGCTTTCTCCAGCTGTCCCTGAACCTCACCTCTTTTTTTATTCACACCTCTCCTTTCTTCTTCTCCTCCTTCTTCTGCTTTGCACCTCTAATCCAACACCACCTCCACCTTTCTACCTCACCAACCAATTATCCAACTGACTCCCCGTCACTTCTGCTCTCACAGACCCTTTAATCTGATTCCTTTCTGCTCCATCAGGTCCACTGTTTACCTCCTATTTATCTGGCGTTCCCTCACACAGATGGTTTACCGGTTATGCAACGCGTTTATCCACGTGAGCGTGAATGTGTCAGAAGTGCTCCACACACGTTGGGGTTGGATTCAGCGTCTCAAAGGAATCACACTGATCCTCGTCATCGTGGCGGAGGCGATGTTAAATTTTTATCAGGTGCGAGCAGCTCAGTCCTGTGAGCTGTGGGCATTTCATTTCATCTCAATGAGGATTTTCATTTGAGGGATAATGCAGAGCAAACATGTGATATAACCCACAGCTAGAGGCCACAGAGTGAAGACTAATCACCAGGAGAGTCATTTATTTAGTTATTCCTGTGTCTGTGGGCCATTATTGATCCTTTTGCATGTTTTTTTTTTCCTTCAAAGTTTTTATAGTAGGTATCACTATGGATTGATGCTCTTTTTGTTATTTATTTTTAGTCATTTTAGGTTTGTTTCTATGTTTTAAGTGAAAGCATCTCAATCTACTCATCTCACCTGACTTTAGAGTCATCTTGCATCTCAGTGCAGTCATTTTAAACCTCTTGTCTCTTGTTTTTATTTAAATTGTTTTGTGTATTTTGCAGTCAGTTTGTATCATGTCTCGTTGCAATGAAGTTACATCACTTTGTGTTAATTCTTCATCATTTTTTCAGTGATATTTCTTTAACTCTGCTCAAACCTGTGAGTGGAAGCAGATGTGGGGAAACAAGCATGAAACCTGAAGAGCTACTGAAAATAAAAGCAACAGAACCGAATTATAGAGAAAATGAGCAAAAAGGCCATTTAGGACCATTCTATTCCACTTCTATCCCCTGTAAATTACTCCCATGATGTTAGCGTGTAATCTCGATTCTCTAGATGCTGTCAAGATGTGATGTAATTTTAAAGTAGTTGTGGTCATTTTGAGTGTTTTTTTTATATTTAGTGTTTCTTGATGGTTTAATTGTGATCAGGGTGGATTGTACCTTTATGTGGCTATTCCTTATAAACCATAAAAACAGTTTTCTCCTATAAAATCACAATGTCTTAATGTTTCCTGATTTATAGCTTTACAGATCTGCTAATAAAATAATATCTGTAACTAGTCAGTACAGGTTTTCAGTGGAAAACATATAAAGAATGGAAAAACAGGTGAATGTGAAAAACATAAAGCAAATTATTAAATTATTTCGTTATATTTCTAAGTTATTTCATTCATTTTCTCATTGCGTGCACTGCTTCCTTTTCAGTGTTCAGTAAAAGAAAAACTCCCCAGTCTTTGAATAAATTTCACCTTTTTTCCATTGCAAGATTTTAAAATTTTGGAGCCATGACTTAAACTTTTCATGATAACTAACTTATAGCTCTACCACAACATAAGAAATTATATTTTAAAATGCTGAAAAATACTCTTGTTTTAAAGAAAACTGCAAGATGTAGACATTTTCATTGAGATGCATATTCTTGCTTTATGTGCCATTTTTATTTTTTTTATTTATGAAAAATAGAAGTGTGAGTTTTACTTACTGAGGAGGAAGTTTTGCTGAATCTGTTTGCACCTTTAGATTTAGACTTCCTCCTATGCATAAACACAGTGTGACCTACAGGATGTTACCTCTGTTTTCATTTGCATGAACTTTTCTTCCTGCAACAGAAAAAAGTAATAATCCCTGTGGGGAGGGATTGACTGGTTACAGGGAGAAGTAGAGCAGTTTGAAGAATGCAGCTTTAACAAATAGAGACAGTGACAGTGATGCAGGATTAGGGATAAAAGGAAATAATTATTTAAAAGTGTACGTGTATATTTTACAATAATTTTCCCCCATCATGTTCCCTTATTTATTCTTATTACTTTACAGATGTGTTCATTTTGTAGCTCCATAAACAATTAGAATAAAGAGAACATTATTATAGATTCAGGGACTCATAGGATGAAACTTTCTCACCTTTTACAAACGAAATTAAAACTATAACATTTAAATTAGGCTGGGAGGTGTGGGAAATATATTTTAACAGTGTTTTTAATTAAATTTAAATCATCTTTTATGACAATTAATTACATTATTTTTCAACATTTGATTTTTCATTATTTGGCAAGGTAAAGAATGAATGCATTACAGAGCGTTTAGACCTATAATACGTTTGATCAGATTTTATTTAGTTTGTACAAATTAGTAATGAAGTAATAGTTAGAATGAGCTTCATACTAATGTTTCTGCTTTGACAGATTTTTTTACAATCTAATAGATTCAAAATAATTAAGGTGAATTGTTTTGAATTCTTCTAATTTGTGGTCAGTTCGTCATTAAAAACAGCCTCCTCCCACCCTTTCTGCCCCGTGTCCTTCAGTCCTTCACTGAATGATGACCTTTAACACTGACAGACAGATGGATGGCTGCATTTTACCCCCTCAGTGCAGGTGTCAACGGGATGATGAAGGAGGGGAGAATGGGGTGTGAGGAAGAGCTGGGGAGGAAATGTGACGGAGCACAGCTGGAGAGGAGCAAGACTGAAAGGATGGATGGATGGATGGATGGATGGATGGATGGATGGATGGATGGATGGATGGATGGATGGATGGATGGATGGATGGATGGATGGATGGATGGATGGATGATAATCAGTTTCATGCTGAATAAAACAAGCTAGCACAGATGTTTGTTTGACTCATCTTCATAATTTATAGCTCCTGAAACCCAGTTCTGAAACTGGGTGAGCGGTGTGTTAGCGTCTGTCTTTAAACACACACACATTGATCTTTTGCGTTTTTTCTTCTGTATTTGAACACATGACTAAAATCCTAAAACATTAATAAATATGATTTGTGTCTCTTATTAAATAAATGCTCATATTGTCTACATTGGTGTGATTTATTTAAATGTCTCAAGAGAAAACCCTTCCTCTCCTCCAGCGTTGTTCACTTTTTGGCCACAATTTAAAGCCGTTCCACACAGCATCAAAGACGTCACTGAAAATCTACACCGAGATGCAGAGGAGGAAGAGAAGAACGTTTTTCTGTGCAGCAGCGTCCTTTCAGTGCAGATGGAGGAGCTGTACGTTCATCATCCTTTCATAGTCAACATAAAGCAGCGAGCCGAGGGGGCGGCGCCTTGAACCAAACAGTTTCACGCCTGTTAGAGCTGAGATTCAAGTGACAGTTACATTCAAGTTCAAAGTGTTTATTTGTGATGCTGTGCTGTTTTCTTCTTTTTGTTGATGTTTTTGATGAAGTTATGCTGTTTAAATGGTTGAAAATGGTGTGTCATCATAGAGGTTTTACCTGATTCTTGGTCCTAAACCCAGACAGCATGTCTGTTAACCTGACTGGTACCACAAGAACATAATGGGAACTTGTAATTGCTAATAGTATAATGAAATGAGGGATCCAGGTTTGTAAAAGTTAGAAGTGGGTTCAACAAAGACAACAAATAGTCCAAAACTCCCACTTTATGTCATTATTATATAGGTTTTATGCATGCACAGCAGTTAGTCTAGATGTCAGGTTTTTATGTTGCATTTTGTAAAACCATTTTTTTAGTTTGGATTTGTCTTTTGTCTGCAGAGCATTCTAAGTCATGTTTCTATTTAGTAATTTGCTTATTGAACCTCCAGAGGTTTGGACTAGAGTTTCTTTATATTCTGAGTTTATTACTTTCCCAGTTCTTGAGCCCATTTCTCACTGAGCTGTGACTTTTGACAAATAAAAAGAGACACAAATTTGCGATACATGATGCAGATTTTCAGTTGGAATAACTCTGAATTCTCTTATAAGAATATTTCTATTCAGCCTGGTCACATTAGGCAGTGGCTTATAAAGATTTTAGCTTCTGTCCTGCAAAATTAAAAAGCCCCAAACTGGATGCTTGATCTATACAAACATTGTCACAAAGCTAAATAAATAAGAGAATATTGAGAACACACGCTTCAGCTCGTATGTCTATGGATAGTTTTTAGTTTCATCAATTACAGAGAAAACATTCAATTATGAAATGTTTTTAGTTTTGTTTGATGTCTGAGATCATCTCAGGTACCCAAACTTTGTGTTACGAGACCCACAGTTCAGTCACAAAGTGTTGTAATTATGTAGCAGGTTATTAAGACACTTTATTACTGAAGTACAAGGAGTATTTGTATGCAAATGTTGCCAATTGTGTACAAATACATCACATATCCCTGAAAAAGTGTTGTATATGAATCAATTTAGTAAGATTTAGCTAATTTATTTGAAATGTCTCCAACAAGATGCGATCAGTCACATCACAGTGAGATTCACTGACACCTGAGAAGCCTCTGGGGTTATTTTGAGAGAAATTTTGTCACCAATATTTTTTCTTTATGTCCAAAATTCCAGCACCACAAGAGCAAGAGTCACGCAATGAAATTAAAACCCTCAGAAACACTGGAATGCGCATCACATGCTTCACCTGCTCATCAACTCTCCTACTTGTCATCCCTCCCTGTATCCCTCGGTTTTCTCTAGTCTTCTTTTCAGATCCTAGTCCATCAGCTCTTATTTTATCATAACATTGCTGTTACTTTAGATCTCTGTCCAGACTGAAGGATTCTCTAACCCAACACTGTGACAGTAGAAACACTGGCCTTGTTCATAACCTCATTCCTCACCTGGAAGAAAAAAATAGGATCCCATAGTTTCTTCATTTATGAAGAATATACAATTAGAGCTGTCCAAGCTAACGCCTCAGAGTGATACGGACTTGATTCGTCCTTGATTTTATTGTAGATCTGAGTGCAGTGAGTTGAAGGGACTCACAGACATGCAATGTCATGCACACAGCATCACAAGCTGCAGGATGAAAAAACAAAACAGGTAACACTGAATGCGTCCGAGACTGAGCACCTTAGACTAACTGATTCGAAAAATATGAGCACGTCCTGCATGCATCATTTTCCATCTCTGTTTTGCATTCAAGGATGATTGCCGTGTAAATTTCAGTAATATTTTACAACAAAGGTTGCACAAATAAAACGACTGTCAGTCGAGTTAATACAAAATGAAAGGTGCCCTCTGTTCCAGATTGCAGAATCAATATCAACATCTCATTTTCTGGTTTTTCATTTCCCCAGATCCCAAGACCTAGATAGAAGTGGGAGTCACTTAATCAGCAGTTTAGGAAAAACACTTGCTCCTCCGGATGACAATAAAGGACAATGCAGACGCAGGCTGTGCATTTAAGTGTGTGACTGGAGCCGAGCGTGAGCCCGTATTTACATTTCAGTCAATAGAGTATTCACTCAACTGTTTGAGTGACCTTGTAAAGTCAGTAATCCCTGCTTCACAATGAATAAATACATAAACAATGACAATTCATCTGCTCAAAGATGTTTTTTTAAAGAAAGTGAGAGAAGAAAGACAGAGGAAGAAGGAGGGAAGTGTGCGACTCTGTAATTCACACACTGATGAGTAATTGCGCTCCCACAAAGAGTGCAGGGACTGCTGTTTATTACACTGTGACTGCGGTAATGGCACAATCCATATTGTACCTGTGCTGCAAATAGCAAAGTAATCAATGTGTCTGACCAATTATTGTGCAGCTTTTTGCTGCACACAGTATCTGTTACATGTTCTTGACTGAAAGAGGAATGCAATTTGTGCTTTTTTTTTCTTTTCTTTTTCCACATTAGTATTACTCCCAGTGCGGCAACATGAGGAAGCACAAAGCGTGCAGATGATTTCAAAGCAATATTAACCAAAAAAAAACAAGACATGAAGCAGCCGACTTCTTTCTCCCACCTGATGTTTTATTCAAAGATGAGTTCACTTTTCTTCACCATAGTGATTTATATAGGGCCTGCTTGAACAAATGAAGATTTTTCTCCCCTTGCAGTGCAAAGACAAAGACAGAAGAAGGAGAAAGCTATTTGCAATTTGGAGCATCAATAAAAATGCAAATAGTGGGAAATCATTTCTCAGCTCTGACAATAGAGGCTCTGTCACTGCGGCACCGAAAGACATTGAGACGAAGGGACGCATCAGAATCTAAAACTCAATAAAGTGTAACTCCTTAAGCATGGAGAGAAGAGATGCATCTATTTCTCTGTGCAAATGATGCTTTAGATGTTGTTGTAGCCAGCAGCAGCGAACAAGAGAAGTTCAGCAAATCTTCCATTAAAGGTGTTTGTGCTCAGGGCGCCGAGATCTGTCAATCAATCAGAACATCCTTGAAGATAAAGACGGTGTTGTAGCGCTGCTGAAAAATCTTGATTTAAAGTTTAAACTGAACAGAATCTGTCAAATTTGTAATAATCTTGTCTGTCAGCTTGGATTCCAAACGGCTTTTTATCGACAAGATCCCTTTTATTCATCTACCCACCTCTCTTCATGGATCTTAAAGCATTGACTTCAAAGCCTCCCTCCACCCAGTTCACCTAAACTTACCATTCTAACCCCAATCCAGCTTCTACCTATCTGTATAAATACTGTAACTGTTAGAAAACAGACGTTTAATTAAAGCCAGCAGATGACACCAAAATTAAGCTGCTTCACTTTCATGCATCACAGAATGTTTGTGTCCATTAATTAACCGTAGCTCCACCCAGTCTGCACTTCAGCAGCATGAAAACCAAACCAGCAACAGTTTGTTACGTAAAACACAAGACCTCCACCTTATTACTGTCTTAGAAGCACCCTGGATCATGAGTCTTATCCCACATATCAAGAACCACTACTCTAAATAGTTGTCATGTAAGTTTACCAAGTACAGAAAGTCCTCCTCGTAAAAAATGTAATTCATTTTTAGCTTTATTTGTGAAAGTAAAGCACATGTGCAAAATCAGAATGGGTTCTTTAGAAAAGCATGGTCTGAATTTCTTTTTGTCTGAAAGCAAACTAGATCTTTTTTTAAATATACTTCTATAAACATTTCAAAAAAGACCCATAAAGTACATTGTTTCTCAGTTGTGCTGCTGTGTTTCTCGCTGTAGGGAGAGCGAGAAGCTGCCTGAGTCCTGCAGGACCTTGAAGAAGCATTTAGAGTTAAGGAGAGTTTGGGCTTTTTTCCTGACTTTGTGCGTTTCTGAGCTTGCTGATTCACTTTCTGCTTAAATGCACAGGTAAGCTTCCAGCTTATTGGTCAAGACTGAGATGGAAGAAAATCTTGACCAGCTGTGACAAAAAGCCCAATGGTTTTGTTTTTCTGTTTAGGTGTGTGTGTGTGTGTGTGTGTGTGTGTGTGTGTGTGTGTGTGTGTGTGTGTGTGTGTGTGTGTGTGTGTGTGTGTGTGTGTGTGTGTGATCGTGCAAACAGAGAAGCACTTATGCATGTATGTGTGTGTGTGTGTGCAGATACACACTTTAGTGTTTAATTCCACATCAAAAGGCAGAGTTCCCCATCAGGTGCCGAAGTTCCCTGCTTATCCTGTTTTCGTAAACCACCATTGCAAAGTTTCTCTAAAAATTATATGTCTAAGCAGCTTAGCAGATCCGCGTCGGGGCGCTCGTATCACCTCGGCGTGGTGTAAAACCTTTGTGCACTGGCGTCTGTTGACCCCCGAGGGACTTCGGGGATTTAATATTTCCCTTCGTTTCCATCAACCTTCCTGTTCCTTTCTAATATTTCCTGTAGTTTCCATCTTCTTCTCTTCGGATTTCATCCTCTGATCTGCGTGAGCTCACCTGTTTATTTATGGATATGTATGCAAACATTTCCAGAGTGTGTAAACTACAAAACCAGCCTTTCTCTTGTCACTACTGCATGTGTGTTTGTGTGTGTGTGCAGTATGCAGTGGGTTTTAGGCAGAGTGAATGATCACTCTGTTTATGGGGATTTGATTGCAACCCAGAAACCAGGCCACATTCTCTGTCTGTGAGCTGCCAGCGAGCTGCCTGGCGTCAACATTTTATTCCCTAAAACTCAGCCTTTTTCCTCCTCTTGCTCCTTCTCACTGTCTCTCCCTCCTCTTCCCTAATTCCTCTTCCCACCCTTTTCTGCTGCTGCACGAGCTCTGATTTCCCTGGGAACTCAGCAGCAAAAGACATCTGCCGTCCTCTCTCCAAAAATAGGCACATTCACACTCGGCTCATCACGCATGGATGTAAAATTAAACATAAATGCAAACAGAGGTAAATTTGTGCACGTTTGCTTGTATATTTCTTGTGATTCATCTGAGAATTACTACACTTCCTATTCTGTTATGAAAATATCTGTTTATGGGCTCCCATTCGTCCGATAGAGGAGAATTTCATGAAACCAAATTAATTATGAGCAGCAGTTCCCACAAGACCTTCAAAACACACAGCTCATCACAAATTTGTACAGCAGATTAGAATAAGAGTCCCCTCTGACCTGAAGCAACGTTTTTCTCCCTGTAAGTGTGCATCAGCAGCTGTGCATGTGTGTTTCTGGTTTTCTTTTCTACATTCATTAATGTCAAATCTTGAAATACCACTATATTATGTTTATTGACAGAAATAAAAAAACAGAAACATTATTCGTTATGCTGGATCGGGATCTCTGAGGGGACGTTTGTCACAAATGATTGTCTCCTTAGATTTCTTCAGATTCACTCTTTAGAGACAAAACGTCCAATAAAACTTTATGAAAATCATAAACATTCAAGATGTTCAGCTCACTTTCTAACCATAAATTTGCTACCAAGTTTACAGCCGAACGCCAGCACCTATTTTAGAGGTATGGAAACACTCAAATGCCATCTGAATGACTCATTCTTCACGTTTAAAAGAAGCATTTGGAGCATGTTTGTACTGAATGTGATCATTATGGTTTAGATTCATTTTGAAAAACTTGTGAATCTAAAGCACTTTAAAGACATGAATAAGCATCACATTCGGATTTAAAGATCTATACTGTATATTGGATTATTTCCTGCTAAACAGGAAGACGAGGGCTTTTATTTCAGGGGACAGAGGACAGCAGAGCAGAGAGAGCTGAAGTACAGGATCAGACGGGCCAAGGACAGCTCCAGGAGAAAGATGGAGGACAGCACTAGTCCAGATGAGGCATGAAAACCATCACTGGACCTGGACAGGGGGGGGCGCTGATGGAGATCAGAACTGGGCCAATGGCATGAAAGTCTTCTTTGATAGACACACACACACTACTGTCTTCTTCAGTCTCCTCCTGCCCCCCAACATTCACTAAGCTCCAGCACTCTTCCCTCCACCATCTCTCCCCCACAGCAACACACCCCTTCCCACTCCACACTCTCCTTTACATGTGAGTTGAGGAATGTGGTAGATTAAGACCAGGAAACCTGCAGGATCTTACCGTGTCAGCCCCAGACTGCTCAGAGACCAGCTGACCAGCTTTGTGAAGTGGTCACACACATATTCAACCTGAGCCTTCATCTGGAGAAGGTTCCCACCCCGAGGAAGACCTCCATGGTTCCAGTTCTTACAGTAAGAGAGTACAAATAGGGAGCTGGACCACTACAGGCCAGTCACCTTGACCCCCTATCTGATGAAGATGAAGGCTCATCCTCACCCACCTTCAGTCTGTGGATGATGCTTTCATCTATCTGCACCGGGCGCTGACTCATGGAGACACCTAAAAGTGCGGCAAGGCTCATGATTTTTTACTTTTCAAATGCAACACCATCAAGCCGTCTGTGCTGCAGGAGAAGATGTGAGGAGCAGGAGTGGATGGACACCAGGCTGCATAGATTTGTTGACTATACCTCACTAACAGGCCTCAGTATGTGAGGATAGGTAACACTGAGGTGGTTGTCTGCAGCACCGGAGCTCCACAGGGCACAGTGCTCTGCCTTTACACTTCGGACTTTATGTATAAGACCAGCAGTTGTCATCTCTAGAATTGAATTGAATTGAATTTTATTTAAGTGTCATGCACAAGAAGTGCCCAGCCCGTACGGGCTTATATGACACTAAAAACACAAAAGGGAAGTGGCCATACATTTACAAAACAGGAACAAAACCAGTAATTTACAAAACAGGATATAATACACTTTGTCTACAGACCCACGCTTTCTCTATGAGTTTAGCCAACATAAATACTTCTTTGTCAAAAAGCCAACCTAACATTTCACCATCTGGTAACCAAAACAAATCAGGGTTTTTACACTGGATTTTTTCAAACATAGACATTCTTAGATCATTATACAGTGATACAAACAAAAAGTGAAATTCATCTTCAATAACATTTAGATCACATAAAACACACAGACGTTGCTCTTCCAATACCCCTTCGTAACGCCCCACCTCAAGAGCAAGAGGCAAACCCCCGCTCGCAGTTGTGCACAAAGAGATCGCCTTCTTTTTAAATTACATTCCACATAAGGCTCTGTAACAAAATTATCTTTAAATTGAACGTAACTTCTTAGTTTTGGCTTTTGAAGCATGTCAACTTTCCACTTTCTAGAAGTTCTCTGATGACTCAGCCATTGTTGGCTGTGTCTGAGGGGAGCGATCTGGAATATCAGTCATCAGGAGCTTTGTGGGCTGGTGTGAGCGCTAAAACCCCAGTAAGACAAAGAAGTTGGTGACTGACTTTTAGAGAAACACGTCACCTCCCACAACACAGACGCTGATATACAAGAAGGGCCAAAGGGGCGACGTTTTGATAAACATAACCTCCTTCAGGGTTTTTCTTTAAAAACAAATCTTTTTCCAACAAGCTAAAAGGCTTTTTTCCCAACCATTGGTCTTTAATTCCATTGACATGCAGAGAATTTGAGGAATAAAATCTGCTGGAGAGTCAAAGCTGCCACATTGGTCACAGCAACCTAAAACAATCTGTTCCAACTCCAGATCTTTACATGTTTCTGTGATGTGTTTTTATTTGTACCTTGGAATTTAGCATTGGTGAAACAATCACTGTTTTACCGCTCACAGATATGCAGTGATTCCTCTCTATTGATCAAAAACTCATCAAAGGTTGGTTTGGATTTATCTCTACAGATGTTTTCAGCTGTTTTGTCAAACAGTCTTAAAGAGAAAAAAACATCATAGATTTTGCACCTCAGCATGATTAGAAAACACGTTTTTCTGTCGCCTGAATCAAATCACCATAGTAACCTGAGTCACAACATGATGCTTTTACAACTGCAGCTGTGTAATTTGTACATGTTGTTTGTCCACCAAGTCATTTTTGTTTCATGTATTTCTGGGAGACTCTTTTCACAAGCTGGTGTCCTAAAACGTGTCACTGAACACATTTCCGTGCTGCATCTATTACAGAATTCCTCTCATTGATATTTGGTTGAGATTTTAATGAACCCTAAAAGAAAGAAATCTGAATTCCAACTGAGGTGACTCACCTGAAAAAAAAAAAACCCTCATGATAAATCACAATTCAGTAGCAGTACATAATACAGCCTCTTACATACGGGGTACTTACTCTGTATAAGTACCCCAAAAGTACCAGGCTGTATTCTGTATCACTATTTGTTTCTCAGTTTGTAGTTTTGTGTCTGCTGTGTTCACACAAGAGCCACGCCGTGATGTTCAGTCTAACAGAGCGTTTGTGAAACAGATTCCTCCATCAAGCTGGTCGGCAGCTATCATCCTCTCCTACAGCGCCAGAAATAGACATACATCCCTTCTCCGCTGTCTCAACACAGCATTGATATACGAGTTAGCTGTGATGTGTGAGGTTAAGTACAAAGACAGTTGATGCTGTCGGCGGCTCGCGGTGGGCGATGGGGTGCCGGGAGGACGGGTGGGTAGAGAGGGAGAGGTTAGAGAAAGTGGGTGTTCTGAATGATTCATGGAAGCTATTCCCAGAACGGCTTCTGCAGAACATCAGCAGTGGGATATGATAGCGCTCATCTATTGATGCAAAGAGTTTCTCGCTGCTCCCATGCAGGAGAGTTCAAAGTTATTGATTCGGCCAGAGATCTCTTTCAGAGTAGGTGTTCCACATACCTGGCCTAGCAGCTAATTTTATTTTTTTACATGGCAGAGCGGGACCGTGAGTCTGCCAGCGGAGTGGGAGAAAGAAAACTTTCTGGCTCCTGGTTAGTTTTATTCATCAGCACTAACCTCTGGTGTCCTTTCTTACTTTTGTTCACCCACTCCCCGCTCCCAAGGCCGCGAATAGCGAGATAACGAATGGCGGCGTGGGGCATACGCAGGGTGGGCTGCCAGGATCACTGTTTATGGACGTTTGAGCCCAGCCACTGAGAAAGGTAATTTCACGCTCGACGGCGCTGACTTCAGTCCCGACGTTGTTCCTGTGATTAATTAGGCTTTTTTTAAATGTACAAACCAGGAGCCGAGTGAAGATGTTAATTATACCACGTTATGTAGAGGGAGCATAGTCACCGGCATGCACAGCTAGTTAGCACGCACGCACACACACACACAGCCTGACACATGATTGCATAATAGCAGGTAGTCATACATGAATGGTAAAGGAGACAAAACAGCCTCTTTTACTGTTTTCTACATCAGTAATAAAGCATCAGGCCTTAGCTTTTTTTCTTCACTCCTAACAATGTCAGTAATGATCCAAACACACACAAAAAGGGTTTCATCTGTGAAACAAACAGCTACACAAACACCCCTTAATAACACACATGAATCACCCACTAGATACATAAAATACCTCTAATATCTGAGCTCTAAATACGGAACTTCTGAACTGTTTATTCATCCTGTTTAGAGATAAACACATAGATTATTATTGGTTTATACAGATCCAGATTAAAATGTATAAATGTGACAATATTTTACATGAATAAACAAAAATACTGGGCAGAGAACTGGTTTTATAAAAAGAAGGAGCACAAGGAACAACAAAGTCCCAGAGGAGGCAACAGGTCTGATGATAACGTGTTGGGAAACAGAGGAGTGATTACTGATGAGAAACAGGTGAGCAAATTAAAAACAGGTGTGGAAAACTGTATAAACTATAATGAACTGAATAAAAGAAAAATGTCTCCAATAAAACATTGCTTTGTAAAAAAAAAAAAAAAAAAAAACCATCAGATGTAGGGCTTACTTATTCAAAGTATAACTAATATTTAAACATTAATTTGAATGAGTGTTTTTCTTCCTATAAGTCTTGTTTATTCCTCATTCACACATTGGTCGTTTTCAGATATAAGGTGGACATTATAGTGGGACTGAGGTGTTACAACCAGAAAAAGGCTGTAGTGCTACATATGGTGTTTAGTGTTAGAACGTTTCACCAGCACAGATGCTTTAGTTATTGGAACAAAGAGGGAGATTTTTGTCAGAATTCTAATTTTGCATTTTTAGCAGCAACCATAAACTATTACTGAACCCATCACTGGTTAAAGAAACAGTTCATTTAATGGATTCACTATTTTGTTTTTAATATTGACCAATACATGTACATCTCAAAAGATTAGAATATCATGATGAAGTTCAGTATTTTTAATAAAACATTTCATAAAGAGAAAGTCATACATCTTATAGATTAATTAAACACAGAGTGAAATACGTCAAGATTTTCTTTCTTGTAATTTTGAGGATTACAACTTACAGATAATGAAAATTCAAACTTTAGAGTCTCAGAAAATTTGAATATTACATAAGATCAATTAATAAAAGATGATTTAAACAGAGATATCAGGCTTCTGAAATCATTTCTACTCACTCAACCTGATTGAACTTGAAGCAGCTGTTTGTATCTTTAGCAGATTACATTTACCAGACGGACTCAGCACTTACCCAAACTGCCAAAAGCTGCTTCCATAGCCATCGACTCACGCTCACACACTCATTACAACATACTGGAGAAAAAACTGATGTGATTCTAGAAAATATTCCATTCTTTTAAAGACACACTATGCAGTTTTGGCTCGTTTTTAGCACCCCCTAGTGTCCGTTTTAAATCACAGTTGTAAAAACGTTAGCATCGTCTCTGCTCAGAAACACCTAAATCTAACTATTGAAATCAGTGGCGGCCCGTCCATAGGGGGCACTCGGGCGCCGCCCCACCAGTCCCAAGAGGAAGAAGAAGAGAAATAGGGATCACAAAATATAAAAACCTAACATAGAAATAAAACTAAACGAGCCATCCATTATATATACAATAAGTGCTGTGTATAACCTGCATTTAGGTGTAGTTTAGAAAGGTTTTCTTACTATTTTTTACTGGACCGATAGGTCGTGTTTCTTTGGGTTCTACTGCGCATGTCTGGACGGGACGCCGTCCCAACATAGCGCATTGTTTTCTGCTCCTGACGCATGCGCACTGGCAATTTTTTCCTGACGCATGCGCACTGAGTGCAAAAAATAGGAGATCGCTCGGGACGCAGGTCTTCAGCGTCCCTGTGTGACATGCGCACAACAGCAGGAGTCTGGAGTGTTGCTCAGACTGAAACTGGAAGTTCTTGCTCTCTTTTTAATGGAGGGTAGAAAATGGATATTTATTCAAAAAATCCGTCTTGCCCGCTTGTGAAAACAAGCCGAATGATTCCATTTGTCCTGATTTCATCAACTCAATGGTGAGTGACTTCGTTTGTTTGTTTTTTTCTTAATGACTATGTGTCTGTCACAGATTTTCCCCATTCAAAAACCCCATAGGCGGAGCTAGTCGCGGCTAGCAGTGCTAAGTCCTGATGAGTGAATTTATACCTTAAATAGCGACATGTGTTTGTTGAGGTGTATGCCGAATGTTAGAGAAATACAGGTACTGCTGATTGAATACGTTGGTTTATGTAGTTTAGCCCGTTTTTTATGCGTTTTCTCTACTTTTCATTAAATTATTATGGCGTTTTAAGGAAGTTTGGTCTGACTGGGTTTGATGGGACATATCAGTGGATTTGACTTTATTTTGTTGTTAATTCACTTCATTAGTTGAGCTGATTGTCATGACTTGCTTGGTTAGTGGTTGTTGTCTGAATTGTAACATTAATTATCTGACTGTATGAGTTAGAGATGGATTTATGTGTTTGTGGTGTCAGTAGAAAGATAATTGTGAATATTAAGTAATGTTTTTGACTTTGTCAGGTTGTTTTTTCCTTGAAACTCTTACAACTTCTGTTGTGACCACGTTGTGGTTGTTTTTTATTTTTATTTGTATCTAATTA
This sequence comes from Callopanchax toddi, assembly GCA_006937965.1. NCBI lineage: Eukaryota > Metazoa > Chordata > Actinopteri > Cyprinodontiformes > Nothobranchiidae > Callopanchax > Callopanchax toddi. The sequence goes on along the minus strand of SSNR01000253.1, from coordinate 419,298 downwards.
TATTGATATTATTCTAAGGTCTCCTTATGAAGACTTTATGATTTCTTTACTGCTTGATGTGTAGAATTAGACCTAACAGCACCACATTTCAAGAGAGCTGGTGGTAGGGATTTTTACCAGCAAAATATTCAGTCAGATGAAAATATTTTTGCATCATTCCCTGCCCTAGTGGTGATATGTGATGGTTTTTGCGCATCTGAAAACTGACTAGCAAAAATGCGCCCCACCCAAAAAAAAATTCACCAGCCGCCACTGATTGAAATGTCTCCTCAGCCTTCATTGCTTTCTACTGGAGCGGTTCATCACTTATTCAAAGAAATCAACTGTGTTCAAGCAGGGAGAGATGGAAAAAATGCAGAAATCATGAGCTAAAAATGCTCTGGTGCTAGCATAACAGTTAGCCACATTGAATTAGCCTAACCCTCGTATACATAATACGTGACTTTGTGAGACTTCAGGGCACCAGACCAGAGACTCAGAAGTTGCAAATGTGGTATTCTGGACACAAGCAGCAGACGGGTCATATTAGCACATACTGGCTCAGGAAAAAGATTTAAATAGATGGAAAAAGTTACATAGTGTGCCTTTAAAATAACTTTTAAAATGTACTGCATCCAGCCACTAGGCCACTAGGGGGTGTTAGTTAAGTTGAGATATTATTACATGTAAAGCTGTACTCAGCACGTTGGTAAACAATGTAGCTTTTAACGTTTTTTTAATCCTCTTAACAACATTCTAACATAGTATAGCTATAAATATATTGTGGAGTTAATTAAAACACAATTAAAACATTGTGACTAAAAATTTACACCCAGTTTTTTAAAAATTCTTCATCGTGAAGATGAAAATTTAACACAAAGCACTTTCTCCAGATGTTAAAAAAAAAAAAGAAAATCATTTTTTAAAGCATGCATTATTAACAAACAACACATTATTGCTGCAGAACTGGTCACACAGATTGAATGACCTTTCCAAAAGAGTCCAGCTGGCTGTTTGAAGTGTGACTGTATCTCTCAGTGTGAACCAGCAGCAAGCAGACATCAGACAGCCTATTAAAGACTCAATTAGACGTTCTGCGTATTGGATTCCTGTGGCTATCTGTCCTATTGAAATACCATTACGGAGGGAAGGAAAACGAGATAAAGAGCAGAAGATAGAGACAAACACACATCGGCAACGAGAGACGCAGATAGGCTGAGAGGCAGGGATTGATAAAGACACAGAGAGGACGGCTGAATGAAGCGCCTCTGGCTTCAAAGAATGATTAGAGCTTGGCCAACTTAATGTGATCTCTCACACACATAAGTTATGGCCTCATTTTTTTTTCATGTCACTGTACAAAAGCTGACATTACAGATAGCTACTGTAGAGAGTAATCCAGTAATGCACGACATGACTGATACAGAATCTCAGCTCAATAACTGCCTCGCTGATGTATGCTGTTGACTAATAACAAATGAGCATCACAGCGAGCTGGAAAAATACTCAATTTCCTCTTAAAATATTTTATTTTCAGAGCTGTCGTTTTAAAGTTGTCTGTCTGTTCTTTTCAACTTTTCCCATCCATACTCTGCTTTTATTTTTGCTCCCTAATTACTGGCTGTCTCTCACTCTTTTTCTAAATCTCTTGGTGAACTGCAACTAACACTCTCCTGTGGAGTTTTTATTGTTTTTTTGTTTGGCAATAAAAACATAATAAATACTGCAGATGCTATTAAGGTTTCTCTCTTTTGAGACAGCAGGACATTTGGCATGTTTCTCCTGGATTAGGGTTTTAAATGAATTCGTTTAAACGAATGAACAAATCAATGAAGAAGTGATTTTCTTTTGGTTGCAATTAAGTAAACAAAACTGCTTGATTGTTTCTCTGTGCAACAATAAAAGAATTAATGAAAATATACCACATAGCAGTTAAGACTAACTAAAATTTCTATTTAATTAGCTAATAAATGACCATTAGTATACATATACCCAGACGAAATACCAAACCACTCAGCCGGCTGCAGCAACACATTCAATTAGATCCAACCCAACAGTGAAATGTGTTTATTCTTCTAAGATTGTTCCTCTATTTTATCATAAAATTCCCCAAACTGAAGAAAAGACAAAAAGATACATTTGGGAAAAGACAATCGTGCTGCAGATTTTCCCAAAAAAGTAACAAGAAATGCTAATGCGCTGACTAATTTGACAGTTTTCATCAAATGTTTTGAAAATGACACAAAAATGAATTGTCACACAATTTGCTGCTCCAATTTGTGTGACGGCAGTTTACATAAACTCCAGGGTCAAATGAAGATCTCACCAGGGGCAAATATAAGCAAGAACCAGCCTCTCCAGGGTCTATATCAGATGTCGGGCGGCAGCTGCTGTGATCCTTTAGGTTTTGGGTCTTTGGCATTGGTACCACTCAGGATGTTCTCCAAAGCGGTGCTCTCCCTAGCTAAGCTCAGTTTAAAGATGTGCACTATTGCAGTCTGAGCACTCCAGGAGTCTGGAGCTGATACCATCAGGACCTGTTGAGCTGGAGGTGGGTTATTATATCTTATTATGTATCTTCTTCTTGTTTTTATATTCTGTTAAAGGTCCAGGGATTGAACAGCTAAAATTATATTGTCTGATGAATCATTCTTCTGATTGGTTGAAGCATCCAATGGAGAAAAGGCGAGGTCTCCTGTCAGTCTTTTGTCCTGTTAACAGTAAATCATCCTGAGACCATTCATGTGTTGGGTTGTTTCTCAACACCAACTCATAGTTAGTCTCAGAACACTACTGTGAGTAAAGAATGTTACCTAAACATCCTCCAAGAGGAACTCCTCCCAACCATGTCATGAGGATAAAGTCAGAACTAAGGCTATTAATGATCTTAATGCTCAATTCCAATTTTATACTGAGATCAGATTTTGTTTTGTGCAGTCAAATAAAAGTCTAAATACAATGGCTATTAGTCTACGGTTCTGAAAAGACCTGGATGCACAGAAGGTGTGATTACACACTGGGTGCTGTGTCTACATCAGTAAATATGGATGCTACATGTTAGTGTGTATCAATTCTACTGTAGTTGCTCAATCAGAACCAACACAAAATAGTGACACAGAGAAATTTGTTCCATCCATTGTTTACATTTGATCATCCCGCCTCCTCCTGCACAGATTGGTTCAGACGGAGGTCGCTTTGAGAAACACTGGATCTGATTTAGGACACACATAACTTGTGCTGTTCAGACTGTCATAAAATATCTGATAGAGGCAAAAACAATCAGAATTTGGTCACTTCAGTCTGCAGTGTGAATGTAGCCTAATAGGAACAAAGCAGTGAACCTCCCCAGACCTTAATCCCATTGAGAAGTTGTGGTCAATCTTCAAGAGGAGGATGGAAAAACAAAAACCAGCAGATTCTGACAAACTCTGAGTGTTTATGACGTAAGAACCGAACTGACTGCCATCAGTCAGGATTTGGACCTGAAGTTGATTGACAGCGTGTCAGGGTGGCCTTGAAAAAGAGGGAGCAGCACTTCAAATATGGACTCTGTATAAACTTCATGTAATAGTCAATAAAAGCATTTGAAACTTGTAATTATACTTCAGTATACCTAGAAACATCTAGAAAATAAAACTTTAGAAAACCAATACTTATTTCTATGTGTAACAGATCACAATGAAAAGACACAGTGTGCATTATTAGTTTATTATCATCATCATTTCCCTTCTGTTTTCATATGAATAGTGAGCATCACATTAGCAGGCTTTCAGCTGTTAAATCTTATTGGGTTAGTCAGATCCTTAGAAGTTGGTGAAATGTTCATTTCTCCGACTGTGCCTGGGATTCTGCTGCGATGATGCTCCTTTGTGACTAATGTGAGGCCTCAGAAAAATCTCTTCATCTGAGACTTAAAGCAGCAGAGTCTAAAAAGCCTCCAAAACAAACTCTACCAAAGCTAAAAGCCAAACATAACTTAGAGACCATACATTTGTTTATGTATCTGAACCGAAGAAGTGCGTTGCTCGCTGCACAAAAAAATGAAAACTATAAAACAGAACTGTGTTGCTCTGAAAAGAGACTCATGCACAAACATGCATGCATCCAAATAATGAAAACAAAGAAGAGGAAACAGGAGGCTTTCAGACAGAATGAGACTCCACGCTCAGGTGGGAACGTCAACGCTCAGTCGTATATCAAGGAGTCGTCTGCAGCTGTACGGCAGTTTAAAATATCACACTCTGGAACTGCAACATTCAACTTTTGGCTGAGATTTTATTTACTCAGGTTGGAAGTTTCTGACTTTGGTTTACTCTGCTGAGGTTAGACTTTTAAAGCGTGATGAGCTGCTACCTGCTGCTGCAACGATAAAACTTAGTCAAAGTAAAGACAACTCGTTCTTCACCAGATGTTTATTTCCTGTTTCAGTAATTGGATTTAATTTAGGGCTTTTTTAAATTGTTATTTTCACTTCAACATTCACTTGTCTCTTCTGTAGATCAGTTTCAAAGCAGCCTAATTACATCTGCTGCAGTTCATCGCTCTCTAACAATGAAGTGCAGAAAAGTTCAAAGGGGACTCATAGAATACGCTGCTTTAATGTTCTTTGGGTCTTTCAACCTTTCTTCCCTCTTCCTCGTGTTTCTCCCCTCCTCTCCTGCCCCCTGCTTTAACACATTAAGTCTCCCTTGTTCCTATAGCAACCCATCCTCATCTCTCTATCACGGTGTGTATACATAGCTCGTCTCCAGGGGATTCGTTCTCCAGCTCAGCAGAGATATTAGCAATTATGTGCTTGTTAGGAGTGGGCAGAAGATAAGAAAGATGTGTTTTGTGTCTGATTACTTTTTGCTCTGTGTTCCTGGGAGAGGTCTGGGAGTCCTCGAGGGGACAGTGCCAAACCCCCTTCCGCTAATCTAGTTGGAGTCCTGGTGGAAATATTGCACTTTTCCCTGAATTGGATTATTCATGCATGAAGCGCTGAATAAATGGGAATGTGGGAGAGCTATTATGAGAGGTAATAGTTGTGAACATTAGGCAACCCCAGCCCTCTTGATGTCTCTCTCTCTCTCCTTTGGACAGGCGTTTATGTGTGTGGGCACCTCACCTGATTTATTGTGTTCTAATGAGAGAGTCAGGACCTTTGGTGTAAATAAATAGCAGATGGGAGTAAGGGTCTTAGGGGTCTCTGAGTGCATACATACATGCACATTAACCATCTCAGCCCCTTCTATGTGTCAAATATGCCACAAGCTTCCACCAGGCCTCCTTCACACATGATGTAAAACATCCGCTAGGCAGACGATCCTTTTAGGGTCTTGGTGAGGTCTTCAGGCTCAACAAGCTCTCTATTAAACATTATCTTGGTAGAAGCTCATATTGCTGATCTATGATGTGTGACCTGTGCAGACCAGTGTGGCCTAATGTCTGGACTAAACCTCCGTCAGTGGCATGCACGCATGGTGTGATCTTTTAGCTCATAGCTGCATCCTGATGCAAGTGAAGCTCAGCCATCATGAGCTCAGTAGTATGTTGCGACTGTGTGAATATGTGGTAATTAATATGGGAAAGTGCTGCTGATCCATAAAGTGGGTTGAGGGCTGCTCAAGAATGTAGAAAACTCACTTTAAAAACACAAAACTGACTAAGACTCAATTAATTCAACATATTTAAGGTAAATTTTTATTATAGTAGTTGAGAGTCATCATCTCCAACAGACACATCACATATGATCTTTGCAACAACAAAAAAGCACTGATTCTTGGAGTCAGATCATTCTGTCTGCAAAATATCTCATAAAATTTAGATCCTGACTCAAAAAAGGGACATTTCTGTTACAAAAGGCTGAAATGAGCGTCTGCTGCAGCATCTACTGTTGGGCTGAGGCTCAGGGTGTTTAGAGCCACTGATCCTCCTCGTGAAAAAGAGCCAGCTGAGGTGGTTCAGGCATCTGATACCTCCTGATCCAGGTAGAAAACAGATGGATGGGTTTTAAAGACACTTTCATAAAGTACATGTATATATTATGTCAGATCACAACCTTATTTTCAAGATTTGACCATGATGACTAAACCGCTTCTCAACATTAGAAGCTTTTAGAGTAAAACCCTGACATGAAAATGTGGTGGGAGCTATGTTTTTCTTTGAGGAATGCTAGGACTTTAACTTTTCACGTTATTTTCATCCCTTCTTTCATGTTTTTGTTGTGAATTGTTAACCTCCTGGTCTTTGTGTATTGCCCTGCATCATTTAGCCCCATCTTTCACTTCCTCACTCGTCTTCTTCATATGATCTTAAGCAGGAACTCATTATCATCAATCAATAGATGAAGTTCTTGCAGCAGCAGCAGCTCCAGTCAAGCGTTCTGCGACGCTGATCTGCTCAGTCACCAACTCAAACACTACCTCTCCTACTTATTATCTCTGCAGCTGCTTGTTAAGGCCGACAGAATTTGTGTCAGACGTTTGATTTACATGCTTCCTATGCGCTCAGGAATTCCCTCCAGAGGAATGGTGTTCATAAAAAAAAGATGATATTGAATGGCTCCTGTGAGCGCTGAGTGATGGCTGGGTTGATGCAGAGCAGAATCGTGTCAGTCGTTCCACCAACACAGCGCCCAACCCGACCCATTTACCCGCTGCCCTTGTGCAAGCAGCCGAGTCAGAACTCATCATCCGACAGTCAGTCGGGGGAATTAACAGTTAGGGTGTTTTCGGTTCTCTGGGCTCATCATCAAGAGCGTCCATTATTGCGTCAAGGGTAAAGTGAAGGAGGTTGTTGTCTTGGACGGCGGCCATGCAGCGGCGTATTGAGGGGAGCAGGGGATTTGAATTGCTTTCCATTACAGAACACAGCAAGGCGGGTAATAAACCCAGGTTCGCCTCTTTCCTTTTCTCTCCTTTCCCGTTTGAACATTATGACTCCAAAATGTGTTTTAGTGTCATTACTCTGAATAAAGAGGTTGCAAAAACGAGAAGCTGCTGTGTTTTTTAATTAGCTTGAAAATAAATGAGCTGCTGCCATGTTAAGTTTTCAACGTGAGCGGCGTGAATTTCTTAATGAGCGACTAAAAGCAGTGCTATAGGAGCTGATTTATTCTAATGTTTTCATCAGCGACAAACCAAACATGTCAAAGAAAAAGACATTTGATGTCAGTTGTGATTTTTTTTTAATATATTGTTTTATTTCTTTTTTTTTAAACGCTTTAGGATTTAGACTGTCACTTTAAACTCAAAGCATTTTCATCAAAACAGAAAAAAAAGTCAGATTTTGACTTTTTCTTCCCTTTGACACTAACTCTTGATGTTGCTCCTTTATCATTTCCCCGTTTTCCTTCATCTTTCTTTAGAAGTTAAGAAGATGCAGTGAAACCGGCTCAGATTATAAGTTAAAATTCTCCTTCATCACATCTCCTCTCTCCCCGTTTGCCTCTCCAGATTTTACTTGTGTTCACCTTTGATTGCTTCCTATGAGATTTGAGTTCATTTCAGATGTTGTGCAAAAAAACCTTCAGTGCAAATTGTTCAAACTTCCTCCCCATCACCACAGCGTGTTAATGTGAAGGGGGTTTACTTGTATCTGGACTTGTTATGGTCAAAAATGTGACATGAGGCTGGGTCTCTTTAACGTAATGGTTGAAAGTTTAACTAATGATCTCATTTGGGTTCTTTGAAATGGGTTTTGTTCGGTTGCTGTCCTCAGGTTGTATTTTACCTGCTGTAAAGAGCTTCTCTCTAACTGAGAGAAGAGTCAAGCTAATGCTCGTCAGACTGTTGCTGATTACAATGCAGACTTTTGCACCTAAAAAACTCAGAACCACAGAATTAAACATATAAAAATGATAAAACATTGTTTATAACCTTTACATCTGTGACTCTCAGCTGCACTGTAAAAAGAAAATCAGGGTTTAACTTTAAAAAATGCTTCAATTGGTAATAAGTCATTGACTTAAGTTACCCAAGTTAATTTATCAAGTTTGTTTTAAACAAACTATCATCTGTTATTCAGGTAACGTCTTGCTTTAAACAGCTTGTCAGGTCTTGTGGACTCGTTTGGTCCAACATGCAGCAGGTTTGTTTGACAAACAAGGAAAAAATTCTGTTTGTTTTTATTAAATTTACTGAGGACAATTCGTTCTGCCCTCCAGAGAACTTCATACTGAACATTGTGCATTAAGTGAAGACCCTCTCTCTTCTTTTGATTCTTTAAAATAAGTTCACAGCACTGACAACTACACCAGGCATGGACTGGTTATCTAACCGGCCTGCACAGCAAGTCAAGGGTCGGGGTCTCCCGACCAGAAGGGCTGCGGGTTCCAGGTTTCTCAGCGTCGTGAACCCGTGTGGATCCAGGGGGAGGGGGCGTGGTTAGGACAGCTACGGCCAAAAATGCCAGGGTCACTTTTTGTTTCCATTCCAGCCCTGGGTGTCCACTCTTTGAAAGAGGGAAGACTTTGGGGTTCAAATACTTATTTTCCCCTGTAGCCTCAATACTGCTCAAGAATTGAAACTTTAAAGGTGTGGTTTACTGTTTTATTCTGAATAATATTGATCACGCTGAGCTTTCCATGCAGGCTGAACATTGAAAACAGTTTTCTACGTGAATCATCAGCTTTAGCTTCTCAAAGTATTTTCACTTTGAACCGCTAAACCTTGCAGATACGTCACTCTTCAAATTTGCATACATGGTCTGGCCCATCTTGACTCACGCAGCCCCACAGGCAGGCCCAGATCATGCACAGGCTGGATATGGCTTGAGCCTAGGGGCCTCGTGTGGTCTGGGAGCCCCATTGGTCAATAAAATACATATGATTTTATTTAAATTTACATTCAAGAGTAATCTTAAAGTGAATTGACCCACAAAATCTTACGCGATGCAGATTTTTTTCAGTTTTGACTCACTTTAAGTGACATTTGATATTCATGTTTAAAAACATGATGCTTTCGCCCCGGTTCAGGTGTCACAGCAGAACGTTCTGCTCTTTTAGGAGAAAATCTAAGTTCACATGTAGATATTATATTACCATTCTGAACATTCATTGACAAACGCTGAGGAAGCGCTTTCTCTAATATTTCTCCTTCGCCCTCAGATTCAGGATCAAATACCTAGGGCCAATCAGAAGCGAGGGTTGTGCATATCATTAATAATAATGAGGAATCCTGCTGTTTCAAGCAGACCTCTGAATAGACGCATCATAGCTTTTATCTTCATAAAAATGACTCATAAGGCATTGATTTACACTAGAGAACACTGCAAAAGTATTTAAAAAACAAGTAAACCACACCTTTAACTTTCAAAGAACTTCCGTGAGTTCCCTTTAGAGGTCTGAACTTTCCCAACCAGAAAAGCAACCATACAGGCATGAATCAGAGGAAAATTATTATTATTATAAGAATATTCACTTATTTCTGCGATGGACTGGCGACCTGTCCAGGGTGTCCCCCGCCTCTCGCCCCTTGACTGCTGGAGATAGGCACCAGCTGCCCCGCGACCCTCTGTGGAGGAATAAGCGGCTACAGAAAATGGATGGATGGATGGATATTCACTTATTTCCTGAGGTTTGAGTTTCTTTATCTGGTAGGATCCAATCTATCTGTTAGACTCCTCTGAGAATGTCTCTAATTCTCTAAGCTGAGATCATTCTGACTGCTGATAGAACGCCACACAACCACATGAAACAAGAACTTTCTACAGAGGCTTACAAATTAACTTTACATTTCTTGTGATTTCAAGGGAATTTGAGCAATAAAGAGGTTGAATTCAAGAGTAAAATAAAGTCTTTCAACTTTCAGTATTTTTAATCTCTGTGAATTTGTCAGACTAGACTCATCATTACTTCAAAGGTCTAGTAAATGTTATGAAAGCACAAAAATAAAAGAAATGTTGCAATGTAAAATATTTCAAATTAGGTTGTTAGTTTTGATGGAAAACAAGTTATTTTAGTGCCTTTTCTAGTTAGAGAATAAACTATAGCTTATCTGGATTATGTCTGCTGTAAACTTTGCTTTCAAATTTAAATTTATTCTATTCTCTTAATCTATTAAGTCTAATTTATGTCTGGTTCTGATCATGATCATTAATCTGCTAATAAAATCGTACTTTAGAGTATGAAGCAGCTCTGCAGAACAGGTCGGTTTATTTGCATTTCTGTACGACACCAATTCTGTTCCTTAAAAAACTTTTAAAGGACACTGAACATGTGTCAACACGTGTGTGAATATCTCATGAACGTGTGTGTGTGTGTGTGTGTGTGTGTGTGTGTGTGTGTGTGTGTGTGTGTGTGTGTGTGTGTGTGTGTGTGTGTGTGTGTGTGTGTCGGTATGTGTGCAGAAGTTTTCCCCAGAGTGTGACGGCCAGCGGTGAAGTGGAGCGCCAGTCATCGCTCTCTCTCAGGTCGGATAAAAATATGAGTCCAACACTCCCAAGTTCACTCAGGAATCCTCCTCCCTCGCTGTCACTCCACATGACTCACCCCATCGCTCGTTCTTCCCAGACACACCTATGCACAAAAAACACTCCTCACACACACACACACACTTTGCTGTGAGATAAAAATTCTGAGTAGACACAAAGGAATCTATTGTATTTCCTGCACATCCTCCTCCTGGTACCTGGAGACACTCCAGCATACCTGAGCCCAGATTTTTAATAAACTCTTTCTCTTTCCTGCCCGTCTCTTCTCTCCCACAGCTTCTTCCCATCGCCTTTATTTCATCTAATATAATAGGATAATTGTGTCAGTGACCCTGAGAGCACAAAGCCCTCAGGTGATAATGAAGATGAAAACACTGTGGTTAGCATAATTCTGTTGATGTGTCAACCTGTATGTGGGAAAGTTTGTGTGTTTTTGTTGTTGTTTTTAAGCAACATAATGTGTGACCTTGTGTCAATGAGTTATCAGCATTTTCCTCCTTAAGCCAACTGACCTGTGGGAGGAAAAATATACAAATAATAATAAATTTGTTGGGCTTGGAAATATGAGTCTCTCACTCTTTCTCCCCCCCATTGTTTCACCAGGTCTCTCTCCCACATGGAGTGTGTGAGAATTAGCAAGGTTGTTTTTCAGCGCAGCATAGTTTCAGGCTATTATAGAAACAAAACCACCCAGGGGACCGAAGCATTATGAGTGTTGGAACAGCTAAGAGCCAAGGAACAGATGAGTTCTCTCCCGGCTGTGTCTCTATTCATGGTTCAGGCGGGTCCGGAGGGCATTCAGCCACCATAAATATACATGCTGTGTAAGGCTATTCTCAGATTTGCCCTATCCCCCCTCCCCACCTTGCACCTCCAAAACTAATGTTGCTTAATAAATGCTTTAGCTAGGCTCTGCAAGTTTTTTAAACTGGGATTAGGTTGGAATGATGTACAACTTCTTAAATTAGAGATTTATGGGGAGTTAAGATCTCATTATGGGTCAAGAATGTAAAGTCTCTCCAGAAATCAACTGATAAGACCTGCCATTTAAATTATAATCTGGACAATAAGCAGGCATCAAAAACACCCAGACCTCTAATCTAGGGATGCAGCGATAACACTTTTTTCAAACCAATACGATACCAATACTTGGATCTGAATACTTGTCGATATCGAGTACCGATACCGATACTTCTACTGAGTCCTAATCTAGTCTACTAATCTGAGTCCTCCTCCTCTTTATTTAATCTTTCCAGCACCTACCAGTCTGCTTTGAACTTAATTCTCAGACAATTCACGCCTCTAATCAAAACAACTCACCAGAACTCCAGTTGAATACAGTGGAGCGAACACCTCCTCAAGGGGGTAGAAGGAGGTGTGTCACAGACAGAGGAAGATAAGCACAGTTTATCAGATTCTCTCTCCTTTACTATAGACAGAATTGACAAAGCTACTCGGATGAGCAGCGAAATCTTTTCAAAGAACCAAATAAGTCCAGTTGCCTTTATTTAAAACCCTTTTTTGGATTATCATTACCTGGATGACTGAGAACCTTCACCAGCATATGTCACTTTTAAAGTGCCTTTTCAATGTACTGTTAAATGTAAAATAGTGGAAGAGATTTTTATTTGAACGCTTTTATTTTGAAGTCTGGCCGGACGTTCCTGTGCTGTTCCAGCCAGACTTCAAAATAAAAGCGTTCATATAAAATTATCTTACAAATAGTATAAAGTGCCTCTTTAACACAATTAAACATGCCAACAGCGTGGCTCATTTTCTTGTGCTTTTCTGAGCGGATGCTGTACGATTGTTGAAAGGCATTAGCGACAGTCTGCTGTTTTTCCCTGGCGTTACCTGCTCGAATGGTCTGCTTCCAGAAAGCTACACTGGGGTGGTGGCGTCGGAGGTGCGTGGCCTTGTTTGAAGTGTTTCCTGCTACATGTGGGAGATAGGTCAAACAATGCTTGCAGGCCGTCTCATATTTTTTCACCGTTTTCTTTCCCTCGTCTTTATATTCAACTGCGCGTCTTGAATTGTTTGCCTCTCGCCGCCTGTCTGTCTCTCTGTAGCGCTTGTTTTGCTAAAACTTTCAGTTCAGTGGGGCGGGTCAAACCTGTGATTGGTTACTTGCGGCTCGCAGGAAGGGAGGGGGTCTGCTGTGTGAGCAGCTCTGACGAGACTAGAGCGGGCACACAGAATGAAACCAGTAGCTACTGAAGCTAATAATAGTACGTCTTTGGTCTGCGGACCTAAGACGTACCGGACCGTGAATGGTGTACCGTTCGGTCCGGTCTTGGATCTTGGTATCAGCCCAATACCGATATTGGTATCAGCATTGGTGCATCCCTATGTTCTTACAGTAGCATGAATGGATAAAAATAGCATCCCAGTCAACGAGGTTAGTTAGCAATGTTTACACACTTTACCCTGCGATGGGGTCTTTGCAAGGCTCAACTGGTATTTTATTGACAGAAAAATAAAAAGTTTAAGAGCTATAAGAAATTTCTATAGTCTCAAACATTTCATCATCATATCTTGTAATAAAGCACAAAGAAACTAGCTGTGTTGGGATTTCTTGCTTTAAGCTCTGAGACTGTGTAGAAATAACGTATTCCTAAGATGCTCATATAACTAAGCCTCAATGCAAAGCATAAAATACTGATGAAATAAAAGTCTTAATGCTGACAGGTACAATGAATCCTTTCATCTTGTCAAACAACACAAATACATCCAAAAGAAAGAGGCCAGGAGCCTGTCGGGCGTTGAACCTGCAACCTTCTTGCATCAACATGCAGTTCATTCAGCATCAGCAAAACTCAAGAAATGCTTCTAATCCTAATGGCTGAAAGTCATTTAAGACTGAGTGTGAATTCTGTGTTTGTTTTCTTTGAGAGTCAGTTCCATTCTCACACCTGTTCTAGATTAGTAATCACTTGGTTTTTACATCCAGTCCTCTTCCTCGGTGTGGTTCATGTCCTGGTTTTCCTTCAAGCCTTTGTTAGCTAGGTGTTCTTTGAACTTAAATACCCAAAGGCACAAAACAGAACATGTTTCAGGAGAACGGTGGAGCTGGGATCAGCTCCCGTCCACTGTAACACAACGAGGCGCTTTACACGCCTCACTCATGAAGGGAGTGCACTTCCTTCACCCCCGTGTGGCCTTTAATGACCAGATTCCTCCTCAATAATTCCAACAATATTAAGAATACAATGTTTTATTATTAACGGGGTATATTCCAGTCAGATCAGATTGATTATGTATCCAAAATAAAAGTTTTTGTTTTATTTTTGTTTGCTTTTTATTTGTTTTTTGCAAACCTATTAGTGGAAGGACACAGTGTGTAATACTCAAGTCAAATTCTGGGTTTTTTTACATGCAAAAATTTAAATATTGTTCAGTCTTATTTGTAGTTCTGCAGCATTTGAAAATATAAATAAAACTTTGAACCTGGGAGCTCCTGTAGGTCATAAAGGGTTCAGTTAGACTCAGGACACCAGCTGAATTGCACTATTCTGTGAAAATGAAGCTATCTGAGGACAGATAGCGTATTGTTATGTAATTTGTTGAGCCGACCCGTTTAACTTGTTGGCATTTTTGTTTCAAGGTTTTTCTTCATCCAAACTACAAGGACACGTCCGACCGACCCGCTGTGGAAACGTTTACCACCCACAGCTGCTAACACCACGCTCAGGTTACCTCACAGCACATCAACAGGCACACATTTTAACGGGTTTTTTTTTTGGGTCACGTTTTATTTGATAGTTCTTAACATCAAATACAAATGACAGCAGCTGTAAACAACTGGCTTTCTCTCACTCCTTCTCTCTCTCTCCTCCTACTCTCCGTCTTTCTCCCTCGTCCTCCAATCTCTGCAGGCTATGAACTGGAGAGGCTATAATTTATCATGAACATGACAAATTACTTTTGGTGGTGTTGAGGAGTGGATTGGTCGGTCGTGTATTTGTAAGGGTGTGTGTTGTGTATGTGTGTGCGTGCATGTGTGTGTGTGTGTGTGCAAAGCAAGAGGGAGAGACGGGGTGTGAAGTTATAAAACACCAATAAAATGATATGCAGAATCTTGGCTCTGCAAGGTGAGGTGAGAACAGATCAGAGATACTGCTTTGTTTTTTTTAATTGTTGCATTTCAGGAACATCTGGACAAACATGGCTTCCTATGTACCGATTACTTATTCTGTTGAGGAATGACTCTACTTTTTGTGCATTAAGATTCTGAAGTCCTCTGGAAAAAATGTAAAAAAAATATAAAAATCAGCTTTCAACTGAACTAACAAGAGCTGCAGTGTCCAAGGTGAAATTAAACGACAAACTTCAACATCCGTGTGCCTCGTTTAATACTCCTGCACCCCCTAATTTCTCTCTTTCATAAAAGTCTTTGCTCATAAATAATGCATCAATTCTTCATACCTTCAAATATTGTCGCTGCTGGTTCATAATAGCACTGATATCCTTATTTGTAGATTATAAATCCTTTTCTTGCATGAAAACCAGAGACTTTCTATTGGAAGTTTTCAGATCAGCATGGCAGGTGCATGGACAAAGAGAAAAAAACACAGGTAATTAGTAAAACGGCAAAAAAGGCGACTATTTTTCTGTTGCAACTGCACTGTAAAACCTGCCAAGTAAGTTCAACTCAAATGATATCAGGAAACCGATTGCCTTGTGGCATTTAAGTTTATTAACTTAAATTGTTAACATTTAGAAAACTTACTTACTTTGAGTTAACTTTAATTAAATCTATATAGTAAAGTCAACATGTGTAGATGAATTCAATGGATAAGTTCAACTATGTTTGCTTAACTTAAACCATTTTATTCCTCAAACTCATCTAACTCATATTGTAAAAGCTTATTTAAAAGATGTAAGTGTAAAAGTTAAATGAAGTTATTTTAACTTAAATGTATGTCTTTTGTAGAACTTATACCAACTCAAATCAAATTAGGAAATTTTAAACCACAAGTTTAGATTATATAAATTGTAAGAATTCAATACAAGACAAAAATCATGAGCAATGGTATTTATTACCACACATTAAAAATGTCTCCATAAACGGTATCAAAACCTCATTACTCAAAATGCATAAATACTAACAAATTATATTTCCCATCAACAGACCGTATCAAAATACCAGTCACATGAGGTAAAAAAAAAACACTTAAAGCATACAGCTTTAGAAAAACCTTCAAGTCATTATTACACAACCAGTAATTGAACATATATAACAGAAAAGTCAATTTTCCTATGAAAATATCAGTGTTTGTGCAAGCAAAACTCAGAACATGAGTATCTGTAATGAAACATTTTAATCAAGCTCATTTTTGAGAGCCTGCAGCTTAGGCTGAAGTTGCTTTCTTCCATCATCCAGGTTTAAAAGGACAACCTGGATGAACTCAAAAAAGCCACTGAGCTTCTTGGGGTAGCTCATATGAAGAGCATAAATCAGACCAAATAAAATCACAACTGAGTCTGGCCAAGATCTGTGAGACATCACTACCTGGTCCTCAAGCACAATGGACACATGGTGAGTCTTGAAGGGAACTCCATCAGGTACCTCTTCGTTTACTACAGCCACCAGCGCCACTGCTCCTTCAGCTGTCGCAGACTCCTCCTGAAAATTAATACATGTTCAGTATTATAATACTTTTCTAAATGGTAAAATAACCAGCACAACTTTACACACAAATTACCTTGCAAGTTTGAAAAATTTCTGAGGAATCCTCCTTCAGGTGGAGGACCAGGCCAGCTAGGGCTGCTGTTCCGACAGCAGTGATGTCATTCTTGTCCTGTTGAATAAATATAAATAGTGAATCATTAAGTTTTTCAGTCAGCATCTGTTAAAGGTATTCTCCACCAGAAAGTGATTTTTTTTTTGTCTGTTGCCATATTCCTCATAGTTAGATAAGTGGGAAAAAGCAATTTGTAAACAGCCCAGCTGTTTTCCTGATCCGGCAGTACTAGTAGTTACCATTCACTTAGTGTTTTACTCTAAGCTAAAGCTAAAGGAGTACTGCCGGATCAGGAAAATGGCTGGGCTGTTTACAATTTGTTCTGGCCCACTTATCTAACTATGAGGAATATGACAATAGACAAAAAAAAATCACTTTATGGTGGAGTATACCTTTAAGGGCATTTGAAGCACTTTTTACCTGTTCTTCAAAAGTCTTAATCAGTTTTTCCATTGCCTCGCCAAAAACTCCAGTCCTCTTGTTTTTGTACAGCTTTAGAAGTTTAGGTGAATACTTGTCCAGTGAAGAATAGAAGGAATATTGCAGATTTTGATTTGTGATCCTGTGGAACTCAGTGTAGAGCTGCATGGGTAACAACAAAACATTTACATATTATTAGACACCAGATTTGAAGAAATCAAACTTCTCTTCAGAACATAATTTGCATAAATAGGTCATCAATCTATTTTTATCCATCACTTAATATTTAAAAAATTATAATAGTGACACTTTCAGCAGCATTATTTCATTCCGTTTGAATAATATTTTTTGTTCCACAACATTTTCATCTTCCACTGAGGATCTCAGTCCGAAGAACCCGAGTGTTTAAACTGCAGAGGATCTTGTGGTTCTGATGATTTGATTGATCTACAACCAGGACTGGTTCAGTTCATAGATCCATAGGACTGATAAGTCTGGTGTTGATCTGCCAGTCATCATCTAGAAATTGCTAACTCTCCCCGTCCGGAGCCTACTGGCTGATCTTCAGCGCAGCACATCCAGACAGGCAGAGTGTGACTGACTGCAGTATTCATATAACTCAGTAATCACAATAACTACATAGCTGATCACAAGAATTCACCAATATACAGTTCTAAAATTTGAAGGCATAAACAGACTGGTGGTTTAACTCCTAAAAGCAACGTCTTTGTTCTAATTCTCTTTTCTGTTCAGAGATGCGCGCGTGGAGGGCGAGTGTTGGTTGTGTGTGTGCGCGCGAGCGCGTTAAGGTCGGAAAAAGTTTATTAAATTCACCATTATCTCACCAGCTGCGCTGCAGCTTTCTTGTCTCCAAAATGTGGTTAAAGTTTTCATGAAGTTAAGCACATTTTTCTGTCACGCTTTTTAAAATAAATCCAAGAGTTTAAGGAGGAAGTGACTTACGCAACTTTCAGACCCGTCTTAGCAAGTTTTATAAATGAGGCCCCAGCCAGGAGTCTATCAACACTTATGGAGCAAGAAACGGCTGCTCGCAGCCGACAGCTGCATCGC
>SSNR01000253.1:328895-401661 GCA_006937965.1 Callopanchax toddi | reverse complement strand
AAATAAAAAAAAAAGAGGGAAAAATTCAAATACGGAAAAACTTTTGTGAACGTGACCCCTTGTTGGGGATGTTGCTAAAATGAATTTTCTGCCAGCTCTACAGAGGGACCAGTGAGAATTTCTCCATGAGCATCTTCGTGTATTTTAAAAACACAGACGAACCCATTAGCTTAATTATTCAGCCAACACGACCGGAACCGATGTGTTGGGTCGAAGCGCAAGCCTGCATGCATACACGGAGAATAATTAAATGGAGAAGCACCAAATATTCACGCCTAGCTGCCACTAGAGTACTTTGTTAAAAATTTTATGTTAACCCACTCATTTCAATATTGAGATTAAAACCGTTTTAACGATTGAAAATCTGAACAGTTCACCTGCCTGAAACTCACAAAGCGGGTGCTGAAACTTCTGGCCCACATGGACGATAACTTTAACTTCTCCGTGAAGCGAGGCATCGGTCTCCATTTTTTTTAACATCATCGCAGTTAATAGTTTTTTGAATAAACTTTGGACTCTCAGTTGCCATGATATTTTTCCGAGTGATTCCAACAAGGTTATTAGGAGACTGGGAGCTAATGAATCTGCTAACATCTTCAAGCTAACAATACAGTTCAAGGAGAAAAATGAGCATGCAATATAACTTTCAAATGAACTTTCTTACCTTAATTTTAATGCAGATTGGCTGCCAGTTGGTCTTCTTTAGTCCGCTAAGTTGTTTCCTCATCCTCTTCAGTTCAAAAAGAAAATGGTTGCAAGACTGGGCACCTCATGGCATTCTCAGGTGCACAGGGTCTCCTGTCCAATTCAGCAGGGCCCACTGTTATAATTTACTTAAAATGAGTTTTATGACATCTACCAAAATAAAATGAGTAGACATGACTAAATTCTGATATTTTCATAGTACTTGAACACTATGAATAAAATACATGTGCTCAAATCTGCAGAGTTAGTTGTTGAGGTCTTCATTTTTGAGTAAGATGAACTTGATTGAAGTCAGTGTCTGCAACTTTTTTAGGGAAATAAGTTATTTGGACTCACTTTGTTTATTAATATATACTGTTAGGTTTTACAGTGTAGATGTAGTTTTGTTAAACAGATGTAAATGTCGATTTTGATTTAGTAGCTGTAGTAACGACATGTGACCAGCAGGGGACGTCTAGCACTAAAGAGCTAGAAAGTAGTCTGTGCAGCAGAGGAAGAAACTCCGTGGTTATATTATATATTTTTATACTCTCCTTTTCAGGTATGAGTTATCCATAAGAACACCTGTAATGTCATGTAACTTTAACAGAACGTTCATGAATGCATTAAGTTTTTGATCCGGTTTTGAGTTTGCTTTTTTCTTGTTGTTGAACGAGGTTGAGCCACAGTTAGCCGCTAGCTGATAGCCAATGACGCTAACTAGTTGAAATTATAATCGGACTTGTATTTTATGTTTCTTTATGATCACTTTGTATGTATTTAAGTGGAATTAAGTCGTTTAATACACGTCTGAGCAGAGAAAGTAACGTGTCTGTGGCTCTTTTATAATTTACTCCCATTTTCAGGACTTTCCATGTACGTGTTACATCAGGCCGTTGTGAATCGATTTTTCTTTTTTTTTACATCGATACATATTTAAACTAGTTTTCACCTGTTTTAAATCGATTCTCAAAGCATCGTTACATCCCTATTTCTGACCTTGTGTAGGTCGGGTTGTTTTTTCCTTGAAACTTTTACTTCTGTTGTGACCACATTGTGGTTGTTTTTTAATTTTTATTTGTATCTGATTATATTGATATTATTCCAAGGTCTCCTCATGAAGACTTCATGATTTCTTTACTGTTTGAAGAGTCAAACTTTTCTGTTCAGATGCAACAGTATTTCATCAGTTAAAATAATAAATATTGCAATATATCGCATCGCTTGTAGTATCGTGATATCGCGAGGGAGGCGTCCAGGAGGCATCCTGACCAGATGCCCGAACCACCTCAACTGGCTCCTTTCGATATGGAGGAGCAGCGGCTCTACTCCGAGTCTTTCCCGAATGTCCGAGCTCCTCACCCTATCCCTAAGGCTGAGCCCGGCCACCCTGCACAGGAAACTCATTTCAGCCGCTTGTATCCGCGATCTCGTTCTTTCGGTCATTACCCAAAGCTCGTGAGGATTGGGACGTAGATCAACCAGTAAATCGAGAGCCTTGCTTTCTGGCTCAGCTCCTTCTTCACCACAACCGATCGGTTCAGCATCTGCATCACTGCAGACGCTGCCCCAAGCCGCCTGTCGATCTCCCGCTCCCTCCTTCCCCCACTCGTGAACAAGACCCCGAGATACTTGANGAAGAGGAGCAATGTGGTTTTCGTCCTGGTCGTGGAACTGTGGACCAGCTCTTTACCCTCGCTAGGGTGATGGAGGGGTCATGGGAGTTTGCCCAACCAATCCACATGTGTTTTGTGGATTTGGAGAAGGCTTATGACCGTGTCCCCAGGGGCACCCTGTGGGGGGCGCTCCAGGAGTACGGGGTGGATGGTCTTTTGTTAAGGGCCATTCAGTCCCTGTACCAGAGGAGTGTGAGTCTGGTCCGCATAGCCGGCAGTAAGTCGGACCTGTTCCCAGTGAGGGTTGGACTCCGCCAGGGCTGCCCTTTGTCACCGGTCCTGTTCATAACCTTTATGGACAGGATTTCTAGGCGCAGCCGTGGTGTGGAGGGGGTTGGGTTTGGTGACAGGAGAATCGCGTCTCTGCTTTTTGCGGATGATGTGGTCCTCCTAGCTTCATCGAGCTCTGACCTTCAGCTCTTGCTGGGAAGGTTCGCAGCCGAGTGTGAAGCGGCTGGGATGAGGATCAGCACCTCCAAATCTGAGGCCATGGTTCTCGACCGGAAAAAGGTGGATTGCCAACTCCGGGTCGGGAGAGAGGTCCTGCCTCAAGTGGAGGAGTTCAAGTATCTCGGGGTCTTGTTCACGAGTGAGGGAAGGAGGGAGCGGGAGATCGACAGGCGGATTGGGGCAGCGTCTGCAGTGATGCGGACGCTGAACCGGTCTGTTGTGGTAAAGAGAGAGCTGAGCCAGAAAGCAAGGCTCTCGATTTACCGGTCGGTCTACGTCCCAATCCTCACCTATGGTCATGAGCTTTGGGTAGTGACCGAAAGAACGAGATCGCGGATACAAGCGGCTGAAATGAGTTTCCTCCGCAGGGTGGCCGGGCTCAGCCTTAGGGATAGGGTAAGAAGCTCGGACATCCGGGAGAGACTCGGAGTAGAGTCGCTGCTCCTCCATATCGAAAGGAGCCAGTTGAGGTGGTTCGGGCATCTGGTAAGGATGCCTCCTGGACGCCTCCCTCGGGAGGTGTTCTGGGCATGTCCTGCCGGCAGGAGGCCCCCAGGTCGACCCAGGACAAGCTGGAGGAAATACATCTTCAGTTTGGCCTGGGAACGCCTGGGCGTCCCAGCTGAGGAGCTGGTGGACTTGGCCGGGGAGAAGGTGGCCTGGGCTGCCCGACTTAGAATGCTGCCCCCGCGACCCGGATAAGCGGAGGAAGGCGAGGCGAGGCGAGGCGAGGGAGAAGCACCAAATATTCACACCTAGCTGCCACTAGGGTACTTTGTTAAAAATGTTATGTTAACCCCCTCATTTCAATATTGAGATTAAAACCGTTTTAACGATTGAAAATCTGAACAGTTCACCTCCCTGAAACTCACAAAGCGGGTGCTGAAACTTCTGGCCCACGTGGACGATAACTTTAACTTCTCCGTGAAGCGATGCATCAGTCTCCATTTTTTTAACATCATCGCAGTTAATAGTTTATTGAATAAACCTTGGACTCTCAGTTGCCAATATATTTTTCCGAGTGATTCCAACAAGGTTATTAAGAGACTGGGAGCTAATGAATCTGCTAATATCTTCAAGCTAACACTACAGTTCAAGGAGAAAAAAGAGCATGCAATATAACTTTCAAATGAACTTTCTTACCTTAAATTTTAATGCAGATTGGCTGCCAGTTGGTCTTCTTTAGTCCGCTAATTTGTTTCCTCACCCTCTTCAGTTCAAAAAGAAAATGGTTCGCAAGGCTGGGCGCCTCATGGCATTCTCAGGTGCACAGGGTCTCCTGTCCAATTCAGCAGGGCCCACTGTTATAATTTACTTAAAATGAGTTTTATGACATCTACCAAAATAAAATGAGTAGATTTAACTAAATTCTGATATTTTCATAGTACTTGAACACTATGAATAAAATACATGTACTCAAATCTGCAGAGTTAGTTGTTGAGGTCTTCATTTTTGAGTAAGATGAACTTGATTGAACTCAGTGTCTGCAACTTTTTCAGGGAAATAAGTTATTTGGACTCACTTTGTTTATTAATATATACTGTTAGGTTTTACAGTGTGTTTGCGACCATTTGGAAACACACAGTTGTGAGAAAATATGAATCGGTAAACTTTTGATACCGTTTTATAATAAAGGTACCTTTATAAATGATTAATAAAGGCTTTAGAAATAGCTGACTGGTTTGTAAACACTTTGTAAACCATTAATATGTAGTTGTAATGCACTAGTTTTAATGAGAGGGATGGTTCGTTGCCAAAAAGTGAGCTAACATTTCCTGGAACTCCCCACTCTAATGTTTAATACTCATTAATAAAAGGTCATGTGATTTAATCTTTACAATGAGGCTGTTTCTTTACATTATGAATGACATGAACACATTCATATATAAAACAAGATCAATAAAGAAGGTGAGCATTTGGCAAAAACATACATTTACCTATAGATAAAAGTCCGTATTTGAGCTTGCCAAATAGTGAGTCTGTGTCAAAACATGGATAATATTTTTTAACTGGTTAATAAATGCTTTATAAGGTGCTTTATAACTCAATAACTTATTTATAAAGCATGTAAAAGAGATTTGAAAATGATGACGTTTTATATCTGGTCGGGTCATATGATGTCATTGCAAACAAGCTGCAACATTTGGGCAACAGTTGTGTAATTTTTTTCCACTTTAGCTGTTTCTCATGTCTTTATTTTCAGTTTCTCTTCATTTTATTCAACGTGTGTTCACGTACTCCTCTCAAGGTCGTCTCAGACTTTCTGACTTGTGGGAGAAAAATAGAGAAAAGAATGTGGATGTCTGACAATTTGGAGAGGAAATGCATTGTGTGTATTTTTTTTTTTTTTTTTTGAAGTTTTCAAAATGTTCTGCATGAGAGCAAGGCCCTGATAAGGAGAGAATCCTCACCACGTTTTGGAAACTCCTTCATTAAAGCTGTTCACAATGTGTCAACAACGGTTCATAAAAGTGAAGGTTCAGATTATTTGCTGGGTGTTTTGAAAAAAGATAATCATTTATTATGTCATGGCTCTGTGAGCCACCTCACTTTGGTTAGTTCTGACCAGACTGGCAGGCTGAAGGCTGGGGGGGTGAGTTAGAGCACGTTTCTGCTGCTTTATAACAGCGTCAAGCTTTAAACTTTCATAGAATTTAATGCAAACAACCTCAAACCTTAAAAACAATACATTTTGAATTGTACAGTTATTCACATAGAATTCTTTTTTTACAGCTGAAGTCACCTGAAGACTGAAGCTGAAGTAAAGACTGTAGTTTATTTGCACACAAACTTAGACTACCGGTAAATGACAAAAAGAACTCAGGGCATACAAATAAAAGCATTGGGTCATGTCTGCACACACACACTTCGTTAATGATCTGGAGATCCTGGTTGATCGCCTTGAATCTGCTATAGGAAGCAGCTGGGTGGCAAATTGCTGCCAGAAGTCAGGAGCAAATGTTGAAAACGTTTACATTCTCACATGTCGTTCATCTGGAACTTTTCTGGACAATTTCAGGGCTGGATTTGATGTGAAAACCACCTGCTTTGATCATATACTGATCACTATACTGCATCGCTATTTATTATGAATAGTTCACTAATATTTTCTCATTTTGAGCAAAAACATGTCAATTTGCTTCATCAGTATAAAACAAAATCTGTTCTCCGCCCTTGAAATAAAACATTTTAACCGTATGTTTTTGTCAAGGCTTTAAACAGTTGTGACCGTTCTAAAGTGTTTTCAGTCCCAACACATAAAGACTCATATGAAATGACTTCAAAGTGTTTCATTTAAAGGAACATTTTACATTTTTATGCATATTTTTGTGAAAAAAACATCATAAAACTAGACATTGTCATTTACTTTAAGCTTTGTGTTGACATATAGCAGATTTCAGACGTTTAATTGGGGAAAAAAGATCTGTGTGTGTGTGTGTGTGTGTGTGTGTGTGTGTGTGTGTGTGTGTGTGTGTGTGTGTGTGTGTCGCCTTTGTGCTTATCTGTGTGCAGTTGTGTTTTTGCTTCTCATACCAGTTCTTATCATGTGCTAAAGTTTCCCAGTCCAGTGTGTTTTGTTTTGTTTTGCAGACGTCTTTTTTTCCATGCGGGCGCGTTGTGCTCCAAAACACCAGCGGTCGCCAGGAACGCCAAAGTAAGCAGTTCTGACCAGACGTAAACATCATAATGCAACCTCATTACCAGGTTTTAGCGAGAAAACACACTGACAGCCTATTTCCATCAAATCGTGAGCGCCTTGTCATTTTTATTTAAGCAAATATTCCATCAGTGAGAAGCAAAGCAATATGAAAAGTCACTCTGAGTAATTTACCCTGGTTAAGAGTTTTTTTGTGAAATGAAATTATTACTGTAGATCAACATATCAGGTTAATGAAGGTGATGAAGAGTTCACATTTGACAGGATTGATAAGCTAATGGCTAGTCTGAACACAACCACAATCAAAGGGGACTGGTGCCATCTTTAAACCGCTCCAATCTGCAACACTTCATAACCGATCAAGCAGCATAATAAAATGAACTGTTACACCTCCATCAAATTCAACATTCTCATCAGGGGCCACGTCCCATTTCTGCCTAAACAAACCTGACAGAGTCAATTACATTTTATTACTGATGTTAAATTTGAGGGATTGGAGCTTTTTAAAGATGCAATTAAACCCTTTGGCCTTGGCTGTGTTAAGACAAGCCCAGGAACGTCTGGCCCGGGCCGTGGCCCGTTAATGGCACTCAGAATAATTTTGTTTGACTGCTATTGCAATTCAGGAGTGGTAAAACATGGGCCCACTGGTAGGTGAAGCGGGAAAGAACTGAGGAAGAAGATGGAGAAGGTTAATTACAAGAAAAGTATTTGTCTTTAATTCACCATGTTTTTTTTTAGCTTTCATTTTACTTTTAATGGTAAACTAGACTACAAACTTTAACTGAACTTTACTGAAGGCAGATTTGTGAGCAACCATTCATAAAACCTAATTATTGCAAATGTTATGGAAGAGAAAGTGAGACCTGTACCCTGTTTTTGTTGCTCATAATTGGGCTGCATGGTGGCACAGTTGTTAGCACTGGAGCAAGGATGTTGTTGTTCGAGTCCCGGCAGCTGCCTTTCTGCGTGGAGTTAGCATGTTCTACCCGTGCAAGCGTGGGTTTTCTCCCGGTGCTCCGGCTTCCCCCATAGATCCCAACATGCCCTATAGGTGGTAATCCAGGACTGCCTTGGAAAAGAGTTTCTGAAACTCAATGGAACATTTCCTGGCTAAATAAAGGTTAAAAAATGACATTTTCAGGACAGAGAAAACAAAAAAATCTTCCCAACAAATCCAGGGACTTTGATAATATGTATTTGATATATTTTGGATCTACTAAGAATTACAGATCGCTTTATTTTATTTCCAGGTCAAAGGAAAAATATTCACAGCTAAACAAATTTTGAATTTTAAATTAAAAAAACAAAACAAAAAAAAAAAATGTGGCTCACAAGTATTTACATCTTGATGATTTTGAAAAATGTGGACATCTTCAGCATTTAGCTCATCAGTCCTGTCTGATGACTGCTTTATTTAAAGTGCCCATGACATCGGTTTCCATGTTTTCTGACTTATCTATCATGTTGCAACGTTGAGTTCTCACCTTAAACCTGCCAGAAAGAGCAAAAAACGGCGTCCATCTGTCTCCTAGTCCAGCCAGTGAGAAGCTCTTCCAGATTTCAGACCCAGGTTTCAAACAGTTTTTTTCACTCCAGCCCGCTATGAGGTCATAGTGATCCGGACTTGCTTATATGGTAAATTCTCCTCCCACATGCACGTTCACGACAACTGGAGCGAGGCAGTGCCGCCGCCATTGCCCATAGACCGTGTAGTGTTTAGTTTCAGTTTCGTTTCTCTTTCACGCGACGACACTGCCCCCTGCTGCAGCAGAAGTGTCAGGCTGCCAAATAAGGAGAAACCCAGTAGAACCGGAAGGCGGCGCTTTCTTCTGATCTCTGAGTTGCTCGTTAGGAAATAATTACAGCGTATTTTGAGTTATAATGGTGCAACGCTAATCTAGAGGCATCAAAGATTACACCTGTTTAACATAAAGTGATTTAAATATGGAGTCACAGGCACTTTAACCAAACTGAGGCCATTCTGCTGAGGAAAACAACCAGGTTAATTATCTAACCACCACTGGCTTGTTAGTGTAAGTTCAGACGCCAGAACAGCTGAGAAGTATTAATATTGTGAACCATTATACTTTTATGTTAACGCAACATTTAAGTCTTTCACTGATGTGAACATCTGCTCAAAATCCAGACCAGGTCTAGGTTCTTTTGAAGTTTTAGTTACATTTATTTTTATTTTATGTTACTCCCTATAGTCTCTTAGACCAGGGCTATTCAATAGGCGGCCTGCGGGCCAGATCACGACCCGCATATTTCTGACCCACCACGCACCCCTAAACAATAACTATCTAAAGATAGATGCTGGTGGTGGGATTTGAACCTTGGTCTCCCATGTCCTAGGGAAAAAATTCTGGATTAGAATACATTTATATTTCAAATATGACAAACTACTGTTTTCATAGTTGTAACAAATAGCAAAACGTGCAAACATAGATATGCTTTATTTGTATTAGAGCATGAGGTACAGGTGAGCTGGTGAATATGTTATGGATGCAGAGGTAGAAAGTAAAATGTTACCATCAAAACATCTTCACCTGTAAGGTCTGTGACCATAAGGGCACAGAAGAAAAACAATTCTACAGAATTTACGTTTTAAAAAGATTTCCAAACTTTTCAAAAAGTTGGTATTGTTTTATTGTGAAATTATAGCTTGAATTCTTAAAGTTGCTCAGTCATCTGGAGGGTTTTATATTTACAGTAGATGACACCTGCTGTGGGTCGATTACCTGCAGATTTAATACCATAAACAGCATCTGGCTCGCCTGTGTGGTTTTACAGTGTAAACAGACACCGCAGGGAATTAAATGGAAGCTGGTGGGGAAAGTTAACAGCAACACCACCACTCCAACACAGCAGCAAGCAAACGCCGCCCGCTCCAAATAAATTGCTCTCATACACAAGCACAAAAGGTACAAGAAACAATGTCTTGAGCCAAAACCCATCAGCACCAGCCGCTTTATCACAAAGGCAGAAATAAAAATTCCTGCAGGAGGACAGGGAGAAAGGAGGAAGATCGATATTCCAATACTGCCCTGTCGGCTCCACTTGCCTCCACCGTTATCCCACATCATTGCTGCGGACGTGGAGAAGACAAATGACTCCCATGTCAAGAACATGGGACGGAGGGGAGACGGAGTGTTGAAGGGTACTCTGATGGGACGGGAGACATGCTGCAGCATCTGCAGCAAAAGTCTTGTCACAAGAGTGCCACTAAAATCAAAGGAAATGCCTGAGTCTGCTGAAATAATAGGACAGAAGATTGCCTGTGAGGTGCCACTACAGTACTAAAAGCATATGACCTAGATATGAGAAGACAAATAGACAGAATATACAGCTTTTTTATGAGCTGTGTACTAATATACAGAGTGCACAAATTGCCCCATAACTCCTCAAGGGATGCATAAACAGCTCAGCACGCATCTCCACGCTGGCACAGAGTCGGATCTCTTCCCGGAGCAGATACTTTAGGTGGCGGGGCGGGCTGGGGGCCTGTTTGTGACAGCTTAGAGTGACAGGCAGGTTGCAGAGAAAAGGTGCAGAAACGAGCAAAGATGGATGAAGGGGAGAGCGTTTTCTTTGTACCACAAAGACTCCTCTGTTGTTTTTGATCCGCTCCGACTTCAAAGTGCAAAAGTCTGTTTTTATTCCCGGCAGAACTCCCTCTGTTACCTTATCACACATCTCATTTGTGGGGCTCCAGACGCAGACAGCAGCAGCAGCAGCACGGGTTGAGGGCCCAGCTCGACACGGGTTTGACAAATTAGATTTCGCAGTGATTGATGCCGAATCAACAGCAGAAACCGAGTTGAAACAGAAGTGTGGGTTGAAACAAAAGAGGAAGGAGCATGAAAAAAAATGACACAAAGAGAGAGGGGAGGGTTTGAAATTAGAGTAAGGAAGCCTGAAAGACTGACATAAAACTGGATCAAAGAACGTGTCTCACTATATTAATTTACATCTTCAGCTTCATGCAAGATTTAGTCAGGCAGATTCATTGAGGGCGACAGAATGTGGTTTTAAGGACTTTATGAGTGGGTTTATCAAGGTGTGTGTGTGTGTGTGTGTGTGTGTGTGTGTGTGTGTGTGTGTGTGTGTGTGTGTGTGTGTGTGTGTGTGTGTGTGTGTGTGTGTGTGTGTGTGTGTGTGATTAGATGTTATTGAAATGCAGGGTCTATGTAGCCCAACTACCAGAGCTAAATCAATATTAATCAAAAACACAACTGAAGGACTGATGCACTAAACATGCCAAGATACAAAAGAAGCAGGACAAAAAGTTTAAAATATAGACAACATAAGGCAAGGGTGACATTTTGATGTCAGAGATGAGGGGCCATGACTGACTTGAGTACAGGGGTGGGGGACTGGGGGTGGAGAAGACTGTTTAAACTGTGCCCTGATATTAACCCTATAAACAACAGTCAGTATCCATTAAATATAGTGGAACATTGTTTTAGACAGTTAAAACTACAGGGATCAAAACTGCCTTTAAAAAAATGAAGGGAAAATGCTCGGGGGTGCACCATATAGGAGAATATTTATCTATGCTGGCTGAGGTGGCAGCTGGGGTGGCAGGGGTGGATCTGCGGGGGGGGCAGTGCCCCCCTGACAACAACCTTGGTCCTCATGTGACCCCATGTTAACTCATTGGCTGCCCGCCGTTATCTGAAAATAAAGCCCCTCACTGCCAGCGTTTTTGAGCATTTTACTGTTTTTTGAAGTGTCACAGAATATTGTGCTCTATGACTATGTAAACACTGAAAACAGTAAAAGAAAGAACAGACTCTTGTTTCTAGCTTTTTCCATTCTTTCACAATCTGCTGTAGAACATAGGTGGGTTTCACCAAAAACACCTGTTTCTGACTAAAAAATGGAG
Organism: Callopanchax toddi; assembly: GCA_006937965.1. Classification (NCBI taxonomy): domain Eukaryota; kingdom Metazoa; phylum Chordata; class Actinopteri; order Cyprinodontiformes; family Nothobranchiidae; genus Callopanchax; species Callopanchax toddi. The sequence continues at coordinate 390,302 of SSNR01000253.1, read as the reverse complement.
AAAACAGGCTTTTTGTGTAAACAGAGATGTGAGGCAGAACATGTAAATATGAACTATGATATATATACTTGTATATAGATGTATATATGTGTATATATGTTCTGGCTCCCGGAACTTGCTTGGTGTTAAATGGAGTTTATTTGGGAATTTTTTTATACTTCCTGTTTTATTTTCAAAGTCCTACAGGAAGTAGCAACTTCACATCATTCTGTTTAACTTCCTGTTTAGAAGCAAAAACAACGTATTTTTCGCTTTCTAACGCCATGTTTTGGAGCCAGAGCAGTCGGTAAGTTGTAAGAAATGTTCTGATCTACCCATGTGTGTGTTGATCTGGTTGCCATGAGTTGATTGAGACTGTTTTTACCGGTGATTGAGACTAGTAATGTGACACACACAGGTGAAAATTAACTTTAGAGGCGTGATATTTACTGACAACATGCGCGAGGACGTCATTTAGTCGACTAAAGTCGTCTTTGGCAGCGAATGAGTGAAGTGCTTAGTGTTTTAGAATGTACCCCTTTTTTTTTTAGGCCCTCCTCGGCAGAGACTATCCTCCCTGGCTGCGCCTCGGCATTGGTGGTGCCTTTCTCCGCTGGCGTATTGGGGTGTCTTGGGGTCTGGGGCTGGGTGCTGGGGGCGTCTGCCTGCTCTTCTTCCTGTGGCTGCCTGGTGGGATCTGGGCCCTCGGGGGTGGTCAGGCCTCTGCTGGGGCTGCTTCGCTCCTGGGTCTCGGGTCTCTGGTTCCGGCTAGATCTACCCTGGATGGCCGGCTGCAGGCGGTGCCTGTGAGCTCCTAGCCGCGACCCCCCAGGGGCTCTAGCGCGGCGACTTCCGGGGGGCCCACGTGGGGTGAGCCTCTGCGCCCTCTGGAGGAGAGTTTAGCGACTGCCCTGATGGCGGTCTCCCTGGGGTGTCCGTGCCCTGGGTGGCCTCTGGACGTCTGGGGCCTGGACCTCCTCCGCGTCCTCCGTGGGCCTTGGGGACGGGTCTGTGGCTCCTCGAACTTATTATTGAATGTTTCAATAGAGAAACCTTACATAAACAAGCGCGTATATACACACACAGGTGATCACAAGGTATTCACATAAAGACGGACTCAGGTGTTTTCAGACACATTGACTGGGGCTGTGGTTGACACTGAACTCTCTTGAACTGGTGTATACGTATACATTTGAAGAATATCACAACTGTTGTGTATTCATATGCTGTTTGTTGCTGTTGTATCTTTTCTTCCTGTTTTGTTTGCTTGTTTGTTTGTGCTTTATTTACAGGTCTAGAAGTGGATTCTTCACGTCTCTTGTTCTCTTCTTTTTCTGTTACTTTCTCCCCCATCCCTCTTTCTGTACCCTTCCCTTCACTTTCAGGCTCCGTGTCCAATCAACCATAACAATATTCTAATAAAGATTTTGGGGGTTATATTTAAACAAAAATCAGGAGGAGTTTTATAGCAGTGGCTGTAACCTCTCACCTTAAACAGCAACACTGTTGGGCTTGTTTTTGGCACTCAGACATTCTTCTGTTTGCTCCACAGCCGGACAGGACACGGGGATAAAAAAAAAAAAAAAAAGAACGTACCCCTTTTAAAAAGCAGCTGGACCTAGCCTGGCCCCCCTCTAATTTTTTTCTAGAACCGCCACTGGTGGCAAGGCATTCTTTTAGGGGACAACTGCCACTCCGTGCCACCCCAGTAGATCCGCCCATGCCCCCCATACCCCAAATAACATCCATGACAGAAGGGAAAAAATAGAACATGTGAAGTTATGAAGATAAATTAAATTGTCTTTGAGATCTTTGCTCTTAATTTCCAATGATTAACTCCTCTGCTATAAAAACGTATAGTTTTTACACACAGGTGGCAAAAAACTGCAAACGATTATTTAAAAATGACTCTATTTAAAGGATCTCAAATGTTAGTAACTGGCCTTTAACATAAAAGCAATAGATGCTTTCTGAGCTGATGAGGAGGTTGTGGATCTAGAGTTGAATCTCTGGAAGTAGTCCTCTGACCAGACTCATAGTCAGACACTGCTGAACAGTGACAAACTAGAGGCTAATTTTCAGGTATTTAAAACAACTCCTGCTCAAAATAGTCATATCAGTGCATTAGAATGCTACTATTTTGCACAAAATTACATGAGATTGCATTTATGGTGTTTGTTTCAACCTATACATCAAAATCTCTCTGCTACTGTATCACTGCAGCAGTATAAACTAAACAAACAATCTCAAATCCTGAATCATCTTATGTCAAAATCTCTATTTCTTTAGAAAATATTTTTGATAAACTAGGGTAGTTGTTTCAAGATAATAAATTAGTAAAGAAGTGATCTAAAAAGCACATTAGAATCCTTAATAGAGAGAAAATCAGAACTAGTTACATGAGTGGATCCATCTGTTGCTCTTTTCAAAGTGAAAACTTTAGATGATTTACTACTGAAAACTAAACTGAACTCATTTTACTTGCTTTATTAATATTTATAGCTTCAAATTAATTTAAATTTATACTGATTTGCACATTTTTATCATTTTATTTGCACACTTTAGTTTAGTTTTTGCACAAAAACAGTAAAGACAGCATCAGAAATACAAAGCAGCCTTCCATTTATTATCACTGTGCACACATGAAGCTTCCTCTTGATAAGATATGAGCTGCAACAACGACTCATTTAAACTATTGTTTGGTGACGGTTTGTTTTACCACAGTGGATGTTTCCATGCAGACCAAGGATGTGGATTTGTTTCCTGACTTTATCTTTGTTTTTACAAACCAAAACGAAATCTAGTCCGTGTTTTGTCTTCAACACTGAGTAAAATTTAAATATAGATAACATAATCTATTAGTATTAGTGAGTTTATTAAGATAATAATGGATACAAGCAGGAGGCACACTGTGCTGCTCTTCCACATGTAATTTGTCTCCTTGTAGAGGAGTTTTTCTCCCGCATCCAAGTAAAATCTTAATCAGGTGAGAATATTTTAACAGTTAACAACATGCTAATATGTAGATACAAAATGACTTTCCCATAGTCCTCAGCAGTCCAATCCCTGGACCTTTAGCACAATATCAATCGGTTCCTAATGTTTTTCTTGGAGAAAAGTGCTGTGTTTCTTGACACCAGACCTCCAAAAGTCCTCTTCTCACTGTGCTGCAGGTGAACTCGCTCCTGTCTGCAGACATTCCTGATCAAGCTCTGCTCTGGTGGAACCCCGATCCTGCAGCTGGATCTGCTTTAGGAGACGATCCTGGTGCTGCTGGACTTTCCTGGGCTCCCATATACAGTAAATGCAGTGGAACTGGGATTTTTGGTGAACAAAGAGAGACTCTGCAATAAAATAAAGCTCATCTGATTGCTCTTCTTAACATCAACATTAAAACTGAGGCTGCAGAATTTTCTAAGAAGAACATTCTCCAAACCTTAGGCCACAGCTGTACATTTACCTTTCCATACATTGAGACTATGTCTGGGGTCTTTCATAGTTCCTCTTACATCCAGCTGAAATTTGTATTTATTTTTTTTTACTTTGCAGCAAACATTTTCTGCCCTCTTCCTTGTGTGTGTGTGTGTGTGTGCGCGCGTGCGTGCATGCATGTTCCTGTGTGTGTGTGTGTTGCATTTTTGACAGGCCCAGCATTACTGCCCTGTTTTACAGGGCAGTGAACAGAGTCTCTTTGCCAAGGTCAGGCTGACAGAATGCATTATGGGAAAGTAATTCATGAGTTTACAATAGAGTGCGTTTACACACTTACTGAGGCTGAGAAATACTCCGTTATATCTAACTGATGGTTTTACATCGCAGCTACTGAGTTATTTCCTCAAAGTTAAGAACACCTGCTCTCGTGTGTGTGTGTGTGTGTGTGTGTGTGTGTGTGTGTGTGTGTGTGTGTGTGTGTGTGTGTGTGTGTGTGTGTGTGTGTGTGGGAGAAAGAGACATGCCCCCCCCCCCCTAGCTTGTTTGGAGCAATTATCTTTCTATTGCAATCACTGCTGATGTCTGTGTACAATCATCTGTAAACACTAAATGCGCCCAGACCTTGTTTAATGAGTGTCACACTCACAAACATGGTTAAACACACACACACGTCATTACTGTTTGATGGCAGCATCACTAGCCTTTCTTCCTTAAGGCTCGCTGCCTCTTGTGGCAGAGAAAGATGGGAAGAAACAGGAAGTTAAAACAGCCTCGTTATTCGGTCATCGGCTCAGACTGGAGGACAATCCTGGATCTATCTGTGATGCAGTGCAGTCATTTTGATCTAAACGTCAATATTCTTAAGTATTTTAGTATGTTTTTATTTTTTGCTAATTAATTATTTTTGCCAAAATGCAGCTATGTTTCCTTCAGTTTTATGTTTTTAATCAGGACATGTTTCAGTACAGATAACACCGTTTATGACATAACATCTACATGTATAAGTAAAAGCAGAGTGTGACAAGTGAAGATCAGCTCACTATTAGCAACATTCTGCTATAAATATCTTCTGTATGACCTTATCACACTGCTGTGGACATTTGTTCTGATATGTAAAATAATAGTACAAACACTTTTTGTTTTTATAAATTCAATACTTATTGTCTAATTGCATAGAAATACAGTATATAAAAATAAGAATAAAATTGGCACTTGCTAGCTGTAATGCTTAGATCCTCCAGCAGGAGGCAGAAGACTAGTATAGAGTTCCATACAGCAGATTTATGAATAGACTAATCCTGTTAAAAAGATAGAGATCTTAGAAATGAGATGCATCAAAAATTAGATCATTGGCATTTTGGGGGGTTAAATAAATAATTTACAAAAACCAGTTCCTTTTTCATTTAAAAAAAACTTTCTGAGAATATTATTTTAGACATTGTTACAAATATCAGATATGAATAGTGCCTCAGCTTGAAAACAATAAACCCTCTAACTAAATGGGTTTAAAAGAGGAAAATTACATGAGAGGCACTTGTTGTTTTTTTATAAATAAAAACATCCAAACTCCTACAAGTCTTTGCTTTTCTAACAAAAGATATGCAGAAAGTAGACATGGTGAAACATGATTCTCTAAAGTGGCTTTTGTTATTTAACCCATTTGTTGACAAGCCACTCAAGTTAAGAACTGCATGTTTGACTTTTTCCTGCAGAACATGTAATTTTAACTCAGAATTTCCTTGAAGGGTTTCAAGACAAAAAGGCTTTTTTTTTTTTGGAATCATTTTGTTTATTTATATTTTTGAAGAACATAAGATATTTAACCTAATTTTCTCATAAAACACACCTGAAGACATGGAACAGACAAGTTTGCTTTTATCATTTATACAAAAGCAATTAAATAAAAAATTGCAGACCTTGGATGATTTGTCCACTGGTTCCCTTTTAAAAATAATTTCCACTTTTTTTTTTTTACATATAATTTACATTCACAGCATCAGAATAATGTGATGATGGAGGAGGCAGCATTTTCTATTCACATATCTAAGAACTCAATCATATCATGATCAAAACTTTCTTGGCTGCAGCACAATAACCACTGATGATGATAATAACCATAACAAACATATTTAAAAATAAAGAGGAAGATCACCAGAGTTTCATATAAGGAATATGCATTGATTGTGTCTCTACCTTGAAGCGATGCTCTGCGTAAACAGACGCATGAATGTTTATAACAAAAACTCAGCAGGATACCTTGAAATAGAAACAATTTACCTTCACTTCCTTCAGTCAATCAGACATTTGGACATGCTGCTTGGCAGTAAATCAGAGCAGGAAATGAAAGATGGACATTATTTCTTTATCTGCACCATTCAGCACAGCTGGTCCAAGATAAGAACAAAACTTTATGCTGGAATTAAAGCTAATTATATCACAAAGTTAAATGCTCCACTTTCAGAAAAGCCTTGTTATTAATAATAACAGCAGAGAATCATGCTGCTTGTGCACACACTTAGCTTTAATAGGTTAACATGATGAATCAACTACTAAAACAAGGACTTTACATGAGCTGACACAAAGAAATAACTCAATTTAAGCCGTTTTTAATTTTTACACCTTATTTACAAGCAGTTTACTTTAGATTTCAAAATCAAAAACATCATTTTGTTTACTAATTCATTTGTTGTAAAGCAGCGTTTGTTATATAGTCTCATACAGTGAGCTGGTGCACTTCACACATATTGAAATTTCTCCCTGATTCTTCAAACTGAGATCACCCTGACCCCAGATAAACTGCAAAGAACCCCATTAAAGCCTAATTCAGTGAACAATAACCAGAAATGTTATGTTTTTAATTGTGTTTTTATGAGTTACTTTTATTTTATATTAATGGTAAAAAGCCTGTACTTGTATAGGGCTTTGACCAAGTCTAAGGACTCCCAAAGCGCTTCACACTAGTCACTCACCCACTCACACACACATTCACACGCTGATGGCACTGAGCTACATTATTACCACAGCTGCCCTGGAACAGACTGACAGAAGCTGTAGTTGCTGCACAATCAAACGCCATTATTATTACAACAATCATTAAAAAGAAGAATTTCCACCAATCCTCCATAATTAAATACAGCAGGTTTAAGAGAAAGGTACTAATCCTGTTAAAGAGATCATTTGCTGCATGCACACCACCAGCAGCATGCCCTGAGCTGGCTGCTGAGCCCTGCAGTGAGCCCTCTGCTCCACAACAGATTATAAGAGACTTCAACACAAAACAGACACAGTTTTCAAAACTGAGTGTGGAGAGTAATATTTGTAGAAAGCTCCTCCATCCCAGCTGGGGGGAAAAGAGAAGCACTGAACTGACTGGCTACTTTCAGCTGGGTTTAGGTGTCTATTGGCTACTGGATTGTTGGTCAGAACGCACCAGGGTCGAAGTTGAACCAAACTCAACTCTGACAGTGACAAGATTTTTGCTGCACAGAGCTGAGGTATATTATACATGTACAGTATATTATATTATGCTATGTTCAAGCTGCTGACAAATTGCCCAAAGTAACTTTTCTTAGCCATATGTGACCCATATGTGATTATTGATGACATTCTAAACTACGGTGGCCCATAAAGTTCAATGATATACAAACACCACAACACAACCAAAAAAAGCCACAACACAAATACAACAAAAGCCACAACACAACACAAAGACACCTTAGTCTGAGCGGTCTTGTTCTGTTTCTTCTGTAAACACGGCGAACTGTTTCTTCTTCAGGGCCGTAGGCTGTTCAGTCTGATGGCGGTAGAGCTTAAGTTGTGATGTCAATAATCATGAAAAAAGTCATCTCAGCAAAAGTTTGAATTGAGCCTTAAGACCTGCAGGATAAACATAGACAGCATGTGTGTCAGATATGAACTATTTGATGTTAAATACAGGAAAACTGGATGTGGGTTTGGATCTTGTTGTTGTTGTTGTTGCACATTATTTACTGTTTCAGCCAATTTCCCCACAGATCAAAAACATGCACACTGTTTATAATAAATTTACATAAGTGTGAGTGGTCATGGGAGGCAGAAAATCTACCAATTTTCTTGTACAAGTGCTGAGAAAACGTTACAGAAAATATGAACCTTTGTGGGATGATTTCTGTACATTATCCTCTTAAAATCTGAAATAAACCTGAAGTGATCCAGATACATTTTCCTTTTAATGTATTTTTTATTCAACTGAATGCAAACGTATAGCTTATCATAAATAGGTGGGATTCATTTACCTTTTTATAAAGTGATTAATGTTTGTTCATTTATTATCTCACTTTTACAATTTCAAAAATGCCAATCCACAAGCACACACTTTAATCAAATTTCAATAAAACTACAAGGAATTTATGAGTAAAAAAAAGGGGAAAGTCTTATATAGCCTTATTGTTTTTAACCCTTTAATGTCCAGAGCAGGGGGGGAAAGCTACATGCATGTTTATTCATCTTGGGCAATAAGAGTTATGAAATAATGTGAGGTTATAAGAATAATACATTTGATATTACGGCAAAAAATAATGTAGAATAGTAATGTTTAACTCTTTATTCATATGTCTTAGAATTTCTTTTCTATTTAACTGTTTTCTTATCTCAGTTCAGCACAGATACTAAACACTGCTCTACCTGACCTGTCAGTAAAGGGTTAACTATAAGGGAACAAATCACACATGCTTATATAAACTTTTCTCCACAAATGGAACACAAATGCAAAAACTGATGCAAATAATGCAATCAGTCTAACACCTTTAATTGATTAAGAGTTTTTAGTCTCACTGTCAAGTGATGCTAACGTCATCCTGAAGGAACTAAGAGCTTTAACTTCTCTAATGTGTTTCCCAACGTTGGGGTCAGGGCCCCACTGTGGGTCATGAAACACCAAGTGTTGGGTCATCTCCAGAAATCCAATTCAACGTAAAAATGTAAAGCATATTTTCAATACAAGTAATACAAGACATTATAAAAGCAGTGACTAATTAGATTAGAATAGATTATTAACTGATGTTTGATTTGTCATTATTTCCTAGATTAATTGGTGACGTTTACATGTCATATTTGGGTTCACAAGCCTCTGCTGGTGGTGATTTTTTTCTGCTCTACTGCGTCACATTTACTCCATTATGTGTGTGCAACATTTTGCATTTTGTTTATACAAATTTGCAGCCATCTGACAAAATTGCACTAAAAATAATCGATTGACACAAATGAGAGTCGCCGTCATAATGGATGCAGGCAGGTGCAATAAATAGTGTGTCTGCATCAGCGGCTGATGATGAGAAGTCGTGGTTCTGTTGGACGTGGATCCAATCGGTGACGCATGTTTCACCTGTTTAGGATGCAGCGTTATTGGCTGGTTAACCGCCCACTGCCAACCTTCTCCTCCCAGCCCTCTCAGCTCTTCTCTCTATCTTTAGATATGCCTAGCAAACTGTTTCATGCTCTGTCTCTTCGACGACACCTCAGAACCCCCGTCTCTCTCTCTCCCTCTCTCTCTCTCTCTCTCTCTCTCTCTCTCTCTCTCTCTCCATCAGCTCCCCTGTAGACAGCCATGCCTGGCTCTACCCATTACCTTTTCCCTAACAGAAACCCGTTTTCATACCAAACACTTTCCTCAAAACTCCATTTCAGCAAATCAGTGTCTTCCGACCCATCATCGCTCTAAAAGCTTAACCACTTTATTTTCATGTGTTCGGCACATTTGCAGGTTGAATTCAGGGGGAATTGTGTTTTGATGCGAGTTCATTTGGAGCCGCTGATGGTTTGTGTTGGACCAATTAAACGGAAAAGAAGGATTCAGATGTGGAAAAAGGGAAAAATACTTTCTCTTCCACTTGAAGGTATTCCTTCATTGTGAAATCACTGATGTGTGTGTGTGTGTGTGTGTGTGTGTGTGTGTGTGTGTGTGTGTGTGTGTGTGTGTGTGTGTGTGTGTGTGTGTGTGTGTGTGTGTGTGTGTGTGTGTGTGTGTGTGTGTGATTGGCTTTGCATTATGATGACTGTATGGGGGTGGAACAGTGTTGATATTCAAAGCACGGTGCCTACATACGCAACAGGATAATTAATGCATTTGGGCTCCCACCTTCAAACGCAACTGGTGTTTTTGCTCTTTCAGCAGACAACATTCCTCTCTGATTTTCTAATTTCCCCCCCTACGAGTGGCTGAGCAGGTGGAGGTACGAAGCGTGCGCGTTGATGTTTGCGCAGCTGTGCGAATGTGTTTGTGCAGAGCAACAGCTTGTAACAGTATTGGTTTCCACTGAGCTGCCAGGCACAGAAACTCATTTAGGCTGCGGTGTTGGTTCAGAGGAGGCCCGAGGCGGCGGCTCCTGCAGGCTGACGCCGAGGAAGGCTCGTGCTTTCACCCCGTTATCAGAGCTCCTCTCTGGGCTGAGCCCGGCGGGTGGCCTGGCTGCATCACCATTCCTCCAGGCAAGACAGATAGCAACCAATCACCGGCACCAAAGAGACTAGCCCACGGCTCTCTCTGTAGACTGATATTAGCATATTCAGGTGTGTGTTTGTGTGTGTGTGTGTGTGCTAATAATAATGCAATAGAGCTGCTTTAGTGAGAGGTGTGTGGGCTAAGCCTGAGCTTAATTCTTGGTCAAACTGCAGCATTTGATCATATTTTCTTTGCTTTTGTGTCCCCCTGTAATCTCAAAAGTGCACACACACTCAAACGCCTGCACACACACACACACACACACACACACACACACACACACACACACACACACACACACACAGAAAGCTTAATCACAGCAGCCATGTCTGCACTGTATTCACCGGAGCTTCTCATCTATCTCATAGCACATGATTTATGTGAAAATTATTTGCTGCTACAAAACTCTCACAACAGGATGCACACACACACACACACACACACACACACGTGCACAAACACACACTAACACACAGTCCGTCATTGCATTTATGACAGCAGGACGACTCAGCCAAAGGGATATTGGACTTTCTCTTCAGTTATCAATGTTTCGGTTTTGATTGATGGCCTTTATTGTAATTATTTATTGAAAAGCAGGAACAAGATAATTAGAAAAGGTCTGGAGGGGAAGAAAGTGCTGATCCAGTGGGAATTCTGAGGAGGAAACCGGAACGCCGAAGGTGATAAAGTTCACGGATCTCCTCAGAATTCTGCGTCAGCGAATGAGAAGGAGGGCGGAGATCTGCGGGAGGAATCGATAATCAGGGCTAATGGCATACTAATGATGTAACTACTCATCCATACAGGACAAACGGAGGGAGTGTGAGAGGAAGGAAGGATGGAAACAAGGAAGGAAATGAGACAAAAATCAGGGATGTGGAGGTCAAAAACTGACCACTAATCAAAACAAACCAACACTGTGAAGTAGAGATGCTGTAATCATGGACCTGATGTATTATTCTCCCAAACGGATGTGATTATTAACAGTGGAAACATGAAATCTAATTAATGCTGTCACGTTCTTTGTGAGAAAAGTCACTGATGGAGGGTTTTGAGTGTTTTTCAGCTGTAGTAGCTCACCACAGGAGTCTTCCTCTCTGCCTAAAACTGACAACTTAATGCACGACACTTTCAAAAGTGCTGAAAGTGCATCGACTTACCCTCACAGCTGGCGACTTGGAGAGAATCTGTGCAGCATGCTAGCACTTCTGTGAGAAAAAGGGTGCAAAACTGGTGGTGCAACTGCTGCTGTTTAGCACACGTAATGCAACTCTGAGCTATAGAGATAAACCCAAATGTCGGTTCTGGACAACATCAGCTTTTCGTTTTTTATGCTATGGTTTGCATTGTTTTCTGTTCATAATGCATGTTAACCCTGCTGATGTCTTTAAGTGCTATAAGTAAACTTAACATGCTCACACAATAATCAGAGTGGAATATAGAACACTGCTGTGCACTTTTCACCCTCAGTGGTCTCCATCAATAGTTACATAACAGACAGGAAGGAAACATCAACCAGTGGGTTTCCAGGCTACAGGAAACGCTACCACTGTCAGCACTTTAAAACCCTTTATTTAACCAGGCAAAAACAGATTAAGAGCTCATTTCTTATTTACAACTGTGGCCTGGCAAAAGACAATGTCTTTTGAGGGAGAAAGGAAAGGGGCTATAACATAAAAACATTTTAAAATAACATGAATTAGACAAATATGAAAAATAATAGTTAAATGTTACATTTACATAAATCACGAATACACATACAAAAAGCCATTTTAAAAAACACAAGGTCAGAAGAGCAGCCATAAATAACGAGACGTCAGTCTAAGTGACAGCAGCAGGTTCAGTAGTCCCAGCTTGAAAAGCTGCCTTTGAGATCAGCGTGTCCAGTTTTTGGGTTTTCTGCAGGTCATTCCAGTCTCTGGCAGCAGCAGACTGAAAGGACAACAATCCTGATGCAGAAGCAGTTTTAGGAGCTGTTAACAAAATCAGGTTTGCAGATCGAGTGTTGTATGCAGGGGATGAAAAATGCAACAGCTGTTGCAAGTAGGGAGGAGACAAACCGAGGAGAGTTTTGTAAATCAGGATAAACCAGTGGATTTTACGACGGGTAAACAATGATGGCCAGTTAAGAGAAGAATACAGAGAACAGTGGTGAGTTTTAAAAGGAGCATTTAACAAACCGGATGGCGGAGTGGTAAAGAACATCAAGCTTATGAAGCAAACTTCTGAATGCTGATCTGAAAATTACATCACCGTAATCAAACATTGGGAGAATGGTCATCTGCACCAATGTTTTCCTTGCAGATGAAATGAAAGAGGAACGCATTCTGTAGAGGAAGTTGATTATAGATTCGATCTTAGTCTGTAAATTGTTGATGTGCTTTGAAAAAGACAGAGTATTGTCTAGCCAGATTCCCAGGGACTTATACTCAGTGACCTGCTCTAGAGGTGTTCCATCCAGGGTGCAGATACTTGGTGAGTTAGATGGTGCATGACCTTTTTTTACCAAACCACATGACTTTAGTTTTAGATTTGTTTAATTGAAGATGCAAACTGGAAAGGGCCTTTTGTATCCTGTTGAAACTAAGCTGAAGTTGTTCAGAAACTATAGCAGGAGAGGGGCCAACAGAATAGAGGATTGTGTCATCTGCATAGAGATGAATGAATGAATCTACAACAACATTTGCTATATTATTAATGTAAATGGAGAAAAGGGTTGGACCAAGTATTGACCCCTGTGGAACACCGTTGATAACTGGGAGTGGATGTGAATGGAGCTGTTCTGATTTTACACACTGCACTCTGTCCATTAGACAGTTTGAAAACCAAGATAAAGGTTGATCAGAAACGCCAATATTGCCAAGCCGGTCAATAAGACATTTGTGACGTTGTTGTTATGAATGTCATTTTCACTGTAGCTGTGCAGTCAAATGACCTGATTTGTAATCATTATCACAATTCAAGGGCACAAGTTGTTTTAATTTAGAAGCTACTACTAATACTTCAAGTATTTTAAAGTGGATTTTCTGTGAAATGGTTATGAAATTGTGTAAAATAGTTTTAAAGGCTTTGCATGAACTGCAAAAACACAAGACGACAGGAATCTACCTTGAAACGGACCCGACTGGGATTACTGGTTAGCTCCTCAGAACTAATCTGTGTTTCTCCAAACTGAAGCTGTTCAAAGAGATTTCTACAAAAAGTAAAATACTAATTGTTCATAATCTTTCCACTGAAACCTACTTCAAAAGATCTGACAATATCCTCCAGCTCATGAAGAGAATCATTTCTAAAACACTCTTCAATATAACCAGGCAGCCTGGAATGAACAGGAATGTTATCCTGATGGTGAATAGCACAAAAAGAATTATATAATTAAATATAGTATACATACAGTATTACAGTTTTTTACTATCGTTTACACACGATTTTAAGATATTGTTACAATTATCCAAACACCACACTCAATTTGCATAATTCTGTGATCGTTTGCAAAATGACACACTTTTGACAAAACCTACACACTTCAGTCAAAACATTTACACACACTTGTAAAAATGGTATTAGTTGTCATCATTTGACCAACACAGTTCTCAGTGATCAGACACCATTGCAGCCAGTTCCACTCTGATGTGATAAATAAAAAACACATTTGTCAAAAAACAAATTTTAGGAAATAACATGTGGTAGATTTGAGTCCAGACATCGTTATGAGAGGGATCATTTAGATGAAAAAAACAGTGACAAACCCACAGCAGTCTTCATGAGATCTAGACAGAATGTAGACAAATAGGCATATGTACTATAAACTGACCAGGTACTGCACAACACTGATGCTGCAGACTGAAGATTTCAAGTATTTATTCCAATACTATAATCAGTTACAGTAATCAACCAACAATGAAATCAATGAAACAAATAAAATCTGTAGACAAATAAAAATTACTGCATGAAGTACAAACACTTTGACTCTGAAGAAAAACTACTGTAAAAGCAACAAGAATACTGTAACTACACTGTCAGAAATGAAAGTACAGAATTGTACCTTTTGTCGTCACTGGGGTGGTACCCTCAAAAGTACAATTTTGTACCTTTAACTGGGGGATTGTTTCCTAAGGAGTACAAATATGTACCCTAAAGGCCTTTAGGGTACATATTTGTACTCCTTAGGGGTACAAATGTGTATGGTACCCTCAAAAGGTACCATTTTGTACCTTAACTGATGTACAAATGTGTACCCTTGTAGTTTGTACTTTTTACTAGTCAAACCTGTACCTTAGGGTACATATTTGTACCCCTCATAGGATACAACACCCCAGTTAAAGGTACAAAATAGTACTTTTGAGGGTACCACCCCAGTGACGACAAAAGGTACAATTCTGTACCTTCATTTCTGACAGTGTACTCATCATCTGTCCATCTGGCTGGATCAGGACAGAAGGTTTCATCACATCAGGCTGTGTGTGTCTTCATGTTAGAAGAATCGCCTCATGTGATGAATCCACCATCCATCAGTGTCAGTCCATGGTTGATAACATGCAGGAAGTGTTGCATGGATATCTTATCTTGTACTTTTAAATTATAACACACCTGAATGCTGTGTTTTCAAATTTGCACCTGTGTGTTTCCACGCCTGGTGGATGTGTTTATCCAGTTCTTCATCAGTGTAGTTGTTGGCAATCCTGGGCTTTGGAAGGAAGGATTTCACAATCCTTATCTGTGTCTAAACTAAGAAAATGTGTGTTCAATTTGAAAAATCATTGTGTGTACGTTTTGCAAGAAGAGTGAAGTGGACATTGTGTGTAGTGTTGTGCAAACCTGTGGAGGTGTTTTGCTAATTGGAGTACACTGTTTGAAAATTATGTGGAAAATTAAATTCTAGCGGGTAAACGACGGTTAAAAAAAACTGTAATCTGATCCTTGTTTGTGAGTCTGATAATTATATCAAATTTTTGTTCTGTGTAAAATTTAATCTACATTTTTTCCTTTAATAACTGGTAACTAACAGCTATAGCGTCTCCCAGCTGCAGGATTTTTCCCTCTTTTTTGACAAGCTGTTCTAAAACCAGTGAACACGAGACAGTGACATCCTGAAACGACAGAATCAGCATTCTCAGGACAGGGCTTCTCATTCTGCTTACTGCTGATTTATTTTTTATAAAGTCAGTTCTGCTTTTTCTTATTTGAATATGCCTAAACGAAGACCCAGACATGCAGAAATGTGCTCTCTGCAGCAGAAATGTGTTTCAGCAAAACCTGATTTCTTGTTCTTTTATTTTTACCGTTGATGTGAGGAGCGAGACAAAAGAACCTCTGAGACAATTCAAACCTGTCAGGGCTTTAAAAACGTACCTGACTCATGGACTGATCAGACCTGCTTGTTCTTCATCTGGTCAGTCGGTTTTATTTGATTCAAACAGACATGATGAATTAACCACCTATACCAGTCTGGTGGCTCGGTTACACTTAATACTGAAGCTTTTTTTTTTTTTAGTTTTCTCCCCTGAATTGTTCAAAAATAACAACAACAACAAAAAAACAAAAGACTAAGTGATTCATGTAATACCATAAAGGGTTTGGACTCATGGACCCATTGGTGCAGTTACTGAAACCAGAACTGCACATTTGTGAAGAAGATAAAGAATCAAAACCAGGCACCAAAACCCTCTGCAGGCTGCCAGGTGCAGCAGACAGAACAGGGCCCAAACAACGCAAACAGAAGAGCCAACCGGCTCTGGTGTGCCACAACTATCTGGATTATTGGTGCATTTATTTTGAGTTTAAATAATTACAAATGCCAGAATCTTGCAGATCTGATGTGAGTTCTCTGTTTTTGTTGTTCAGATTGTCAGAAATCTGTTCTGGAAATAAAACATGGTGCAGATCCACTTAACATTTAAAGTTCAGGAGCAAAATACAGGATGCTGTAATGAACAAAATGTAGGGAATAAATAACTGATTTTGAACAAAGTGGATCTTTATTCCCTTTATTTTCATCTGAATAAAGTTCACTCTGTGACAATAAAAAAGTTGATTACTTTATCTACAGGAGCCTCACCGATTTATTTCCTTATTGCCGTTAAAATGAAAAGAGCAGCTTCTTGCAGTTTGATGAAATAAGACCCCTCATTGCTTAATAACACTAGACTGCACACTTTATAGACAATAAGTGGTTAGAAAACACCAAGTGTACAGATTTTATCACCTGCTTTAGCCGTAAATCAATGAAGAAACAAAAAAAGCACGGAGACAGTAAAATATTATTAAACACTTCTATAATCTCCTGTGAAGTAGAAAGCAAGATAATGGAACTTTTACATCCGCGCTCAAAAGGTAAACACCAAATCTACCTTTAAGAAATAAAAAACATTGATTTCAATAAACATTTTTACAAACTCACATTTTATAAATGCTAATCTGGCTTTAAGTCAAACATTACTGAGTAAATTGCATCAGACTGTATTGGATTAGAGTGAATTGGACCTGACGGGATCCAATTTGAACTCATTCTGTTTCTTTCGTCTGTATTTTGAGATACACGAAAAGGTAAACAGTCTGAGATGAGTTCTGTTGCAGATTGATGCTATTGTAAATAAACAGAGTTAGATTGAATTTGTGCAAAAATAACAAAGTAATAAACAGGAAGCTTCTAAACCCATAAAGTCAAAAACAACCTAACTTTTTCTCCTCCTGGTTTTTATCTGAGTGGCTGTTGAAAAACACATTTAGCTGCATTGATTTACACACAGATTCATATAATAAAGCTGCAGAATTTTGCACCGATTGTGCAAAAGAAAATAAAAAACTACCATGCAAACAATTGGGATCCCTTTTAAATGTTTCCATGAAAATACACATGACATTGGTCAGAAAAGAACATGTAAACGACCATTGTCAGAGTTAGTGGTTAAGATCAGAAACTAAGTCAGAACTCTGCTGAATGATTCTACGTATTTTAATGCTGCTTCTATGCAAAACCCAGACCTTTCCTTGCCAATCAAAATGTTAGATTCTTTGTAAATCAAAGACCCAAACTTTGTACATGTGCATTAAACAAGCTGACAATCTAGCTGACTGTGATATAGGTATATGTATGTAGGTGCATGCACACTGCAGCAGTCCTGATGTTTGTCTGCAGAACCCAACAGTGTTACTGCAGCCATTATCTGTTTAAAAGCCATTATTTTACATGTAAGTCTATACATTTTTCATCTCACTTGTTTCTGCTGAGATCCATCCAGCCTCTCACTGTGAATCTTTGGCAATCTGAACAGATAAACAATATAAAACCTTGTATTTTGTCTTTTAGCTTGAACAGATTGAACCTTGAGTGAATAAGAATGTTAAAATAAACGTATAATAAATATAAATGTGAAGATGAAGGGATGCAGTTAAATTAGGATCAAGTAAACGCAATAAAAACAAAGGAGGCCTGAACTCTGCTGAGAAGGAAAAGAGAAACTCACAGAGGGAGAATTGTGAGGAAAAGGGAGAGTAAATGTGTGTGTGAGGGGCAACCAAGTGTGCAAAATCACAGAGCTCTCACCTCAATCAGTGAGAGTTCAGCTGGAGGGTGATAGAGAGTGTAGCAGAGGGGATGATGAAGAGAGCTTAAAAAAAGAAAACGAAAAGGAGGAAGGAAATGAGATAAATCAATGGAGGCATCTCTTAGGGTAGTTTTTGTCTTTTGGGGTCAATTTTATTGCATTACTCGTGGACTGTTCATCCTCAGTTGTGCTGTTTTTGAATGACGCCAAAGCAGACAGAGCAGGAGGGTAATAAATATATATATAAATATATCATGTGGACGAATTTAATTTCTCAATCTTCAAATTGATTTAGTGGAACCTACTGCAGGCTACGAGCTGACCTCTGGACGGATCTTATTGTGACCCTGCTGTGTGCTGTCAAACAGATGGGATTTCAGATCAGAGCAGAGTTATGACCTGACCACACTAAGATGATAAGATGATTAAATATCTAATTCACTTTAGATCATTAACTTTAATCTGCTTATACTTAGGAGGCAGAATAGGCGGCAGGGGAGGAGAAGGGGAGGAGCTCTGCACTCGGGCTTCCATATCTCTAAATCCATCACGAGATCCGCTTTATCTTCTCTCTGCATATGCTTTTTTTTTTAATCACTAAAACGAAATAAAATGATTCAGGAGAAATGATTGCAGCCTGGGTTTCATCTGCAGCAGCATTTTGTGGAATGACGGTGACGTCAGCCGGAGGTCGTCTACACTAGTTTTTTAAAAGCACGTCATGGTTGTAATTTCAGACATTCTTTTTCCTTTAGATTCACTCAAAAATATAATTATAGGTCATGTTGCCACTAGCTTTCATGCCAGGTTTTAAATGAAGGCCATCTTACGCTGAGAAATGATGTCGTCTCTTTGGTTCAAGTCTCTGTTAGAACTAAGAATGTGACTCAGCTTCCAACACACCTCGTTTGTGTAAAGCCAGCACAGATTTTCTGAGTTAGTTAAGGTTAATTCGCTGTGGCGGCCATCTTGACATTGAAATTTATTTGGCTTAACACTGAGGAACAATTATCATAATTAGTGTGACAACAAAAGGAAAAGAACTAACAATTCAAAAAGAAATTCCCTCACATGTCACCAACAGAAATACTTCATCTGGAATAAGAATGATTCAAAAGTCAGTCACTTAGATTGATATCTAAGTAAATCTTTTTGAGAGTTTTAGTAAACTATGTACAAACTGGCAAAAACATTATAGACAAAAAGACATTTGTTATCATGCTCTTTTTCCTTCTTTCTTTTATTAAGAGTGCTGAAAAAAGTATTATAAGTGAAATCATTATTTGAAAACTGCATTTTCTTTGCAGGTTTTCGTTGTCTGAGATGTTTGTTGGTCTGAAACTGAAGCTGCACTTATATTATTTTTATTTAAAACCTCTAAAACACATTGTGTTTTGATTTTAAAAAAAAAAGCATATCATTTGTTATGCATTCTTATTGTCCCAAGTAAAAGGGCAGGTCGATCTATTTAAAGGACTTTTGGTATAATTTTCTGCAAAAGCAAACAAAAAAAGACACACATTCACAAGAAAAGTTATTTAGAGATCTTTTTTTTCTCATTTTTATGTAACCAAAGTTGCAAAACCCCAAAGAGCTTTTCTCTCATTTAGAAAATGTCGTTTCAAACTGATCTGAACGCCTCGTTTTGACCAATCAGCAACAGTCAGAGCAGAGTGAACTTTCACAAAAGGGGCATTATGGAGCTGAAATCAAGTGTTTCAAAACAGACATGCAACAGTAGATCATAGAAAATGAAACATTCTAACATAATTCATAAATGATCTGTATGTGCAGTTTGATTTTAAAGATGGTTTAGCCCAAAAAATTTAATCACAATTCTGTTTTTGCAGTTCAATTTCTTGTTTGCATATAAACCCTCTGTTTGAGCCAATCAGAGGCCAGCTGGCTCTTCTTTAAACCCGACACTTTAATCTTTCGGTGATTAAATGTAAACCACATGTTACAC
Source organism: Callopanchax toddi (assembly GCA_006937965.1). Lineage (NCBI taxonomy): Eukaryota > Metazoa > Chordata > Actinopteri > Cyprinodontiformes > Nothobranchiidae > Callopanchax > Callopanchax toddi. The sequence continues at coordinate 370,900 of SSNR01000253.1, read as the reverse complement.
TGATGGAAATGTTGAGTCAGAGATTATTAGCTGTTAATTTGACATCAGCTGATGGCAAATAATCCTTCACTTTTTCTTTTACTCCTCTTCCTGCAAACGTTTGTGGAACTCCCTCAGATAAAAGGTGGCTGACGCCAGTGATCACAGATGATCCTAATCCACCGTGCCCACGCCGACACGGCTCTGCTGCTGCTGTTTGTTTTCACATCCTCAGATCAGACGTTGCCAGGTTCATTACATGATTGAAACGAAGCTTTGGTTCGGCTGGAGTCTGCAATCTGCTCGTAGCAGAGCAGCTGTCTCTGCAGAGATATATTGCTTTTGCTAGTCAGACGGGGCAATAATGTGCAACTGACATGAAATGGAGCTGAGTGGAAGGGAAGGGGAACGGGTGAAGCTCAGATTAAACATAAGAAAAGGACATTTGGATGAAGTAAAAAGTTACCGACAGCATCAGTTTTTGTGAATTTATCCTACAGGAAAGGAAGTTTGTTAGCACTGGTTTCTTCCTGTAAGAAAAGGAAGAAGAAAGTGGCAGAAAAACGGAGGAGAAGAAAGCAGCAAGCGAGACCGTGTGAGGTTACGTGGCTTTCCATTAGTCGTCCATTGTCTTCCAAGAACTGGAGCTGCAGCTGGATCAGATTCCACTCAAACAAAGAACTTTGGCACTTTGATTCCTTTGCTTTTGTTCCATGCTAAATTTCCCAGGGCCTGATGTTGACAGAGAAAATGGATGTTGAGCGCAATTTTCTTCTTTACTGATCACAAGACGTCGTCTTTTCAAACTTTATCTGTGATGTCCATCCATCCAGACTCTGACCAATGACTGGGAACCAGTTTGTGAAGCTGGAACACAAAAAACACAACGATTACAAACGTGCTGTTTAGACAAAATATCTTCACTTATCAACAATTCAACAAGTCAAACGCAAAAGAACCAAACGTCATTCCCTAAGAGGAATGTTTAAGAGAAGAACACATGTCCTCTGGCTATGAGTTCAAAGGTCAACGTGTCACTGGAAAATAACACCCTGCAGAAAGAAAAGTATGATGTGCAAATAAATGGGCTTTAAAAAATGCAGACATAGTGGAAGCACTGTCAGAGGAAGATTGAGGATGACCTTTTTATGAGTGTTTCAACCTGTTTGAAAGGATCACAAATCCATAACACAAAAGGATTTTTGTTTTGGAAACATCTAACTCACATTGTCACTACTCTTCACATAAAAGGGTCAAATGAGCAGTTTCTGAGTTTCTATGGAAGTTTGTGTGCAGCTATGTTAAATGAGGTCAGTGATTCAGAGGTACTCAGCTCAGATTCTCTAAATACTAATAAACAGTTTGGAGCTTCTGCTTCTTTATGATCATATTTTAAATCAGGTCATTTTTACTCATATATCAGGTTTAAATAACAGCTAGATTTCTCCAAAGTGCACAGAGTAAATACATTTAACAGTAAAAGAAGGTAACTAAGTTTAACACTGAAACAATTGGGGAAAAAGCTAAATGAAAACATTTTGAAATGACAAAAGAAGAAATTCTGTCCCACAATTCATTGCAGCTGCAGCTCTCAAATAATTGGGATTTAAATTGAAGTCACTTTTTGAGCTAATTTAAAACTGAGAATCGGAGTCGATCTGTGTGTTTTAAATGATCACGACGTTTCATGTAGCCTCTGAGAAACATATTCAGAGTGTTTTAGGAGAAGAAGCTGATGCAGTCTTTAAATCCAGTTGAATTCTCACTCCTGCACAGCAGTTTATCCTTAAACTCCTGCAAATTTCCCCCACCGTCCTTCCTTAGGCTTGTGGCCTTTCCCTGTAGGAAAAGTGTTTTTTTTTTTAAAGAGACATAGGAGGTATTTTCTTTGACTGCACTGAAAAAATGTAACGCCTCCAGCAAACGCCTGTGACCAAACGCACTGCAGCCTGTTTCTCTGAGATTACAAAGAAATCCAACTAATTTGCACCAGTAAATTAATTTTGCTAAATTTGTTATTGAGGCCAAAAGTATGTCAACATAATTAACTTCAGCCATGCCATCTGAGCAGCTACGGCGTCTGTATGTGGTCCAGAGTGTTAAGTGTCTGTAACAGATGCTGTGAAGGTGATATTTTATCCAATGATTCAGGTAATCCTTCAACTTTGACTTTTGCTTCAACGTAAAGCTAAAAATACTGCAGGATTTGAGTCCATTATCAGACCTGGAGGTAAAACATCTGTCAGAAGAAGCTGCAGAAGCTCCAAAAAAGCACAGAGATTTTATATATTTTATGCAAGTGAAATAAAACATTTATAGCGATGGCTATTAGGTATTTAAGACACAGATCTGAAATCAGATCTGTGCATGATGGTTACAGACAGGTGAACATGAAAGCAGCCCATGAAGCACGCTCCGTATAGACATGCTGCACATGTCCCGATCCATCACTTTACAGGCATTACTGACAGTCAGGCGTCTCTTCGGGGCAGCGTGCATTTAAAATCACAGCTGGATAAATATATATGACTTTCAAGTCTCTGGTTTCTACTTTGAGCAGAGGAACTCCCTCGATATCCAGACTGTTATTAATGTGTCGACTGCATGTTGGCTTTTAGGCATCAACGAGGAGGCTTTTATACTTGGAATGTCAATCTGATTTTTTAAAATACTCACATGTGACTCAAAATTGACATAAAATAGATTTATTGTAAATAATAAAAATAATACATTTTTAAAAAGCTGAAAATCAGACAATGATTCTGATTTGTGTTCCTGTCCAGAACACATGTGGTCTGTTCTTTTGTTTTTAAAGCCCAGATTTCTCCATTCTGAATAATCTGCTTCCTCACATCTGCTGGCATTAGGTTTAACAGTCTGATCACTATCAGGACATGTTCAGGGTCAACACAGTAAAAGTGCACGCCTGGTCATTTTCTAAATTTAAACAAGATTACCAATATATATGTTATGAAGAAAATATTTTATCGTCTTCAGCAAACAGTCATAAAAATGACAAAATCCTTGCATCAGAGGTCTGATCTGAGAGCAGTTTGCTACCGTCTCTAATACTAAGGTTTGATTGTTCAGAGGCAGAAGCACTGCACTGATCACATTTATTTAAATGGGATCATATTGATATAACTATTGAAAAAAGAACTAAATCCATTATGAAGAAAAAAATAAGTAAAATAAACTAAGAATTCAAAATAATAAAATATTAATTAATAATTTTATTAATTTTTTTTAATACTTCTACCGCACACAAAAAATGCAATGAATTGGAAGACAGGTTTTATTTTCTTCTCTGCTTGTTACAGCAAATGAGGGTGAATTAGATTACAGTTTTTTACCGTCGTTTACCCACTAAAATTTAAATTTCCACATAATTTTCAAACAGTGTACTCCAATTAGCAAAACACCTCCACAGGTTTGCACAACACTACACACAATGTCCACTTCACTCTTCTTGCAAAACGTACACACAATGATTTTTCAAATTGAACACACATTTTCTTAGTTTAGACACAGATAAGGATTGTGAAATCACTTCCTGGTCGTTACAAAGCCCAGGATTGCCAACGACTACACTGATGAAGAACTGGATAAACACATCCACCAGGCGTGGAAACACACAGGTGCGAATTTGAAAACACAGCATTCAGGTGTGTTATAATTTAAAAGTATAAGATAAGATATCCATGCAACACTTCCTGCATGTTATCAACCATGGACTGACACTGATGGATGGTGGATTCATCACATGAGGCGATTCTTGTAACATGAAGACACACACAGCCTGATGTGATGAAACCTTCTGTCCTGATCCAGCCAGATGGACAGATGATGAGTACACTGTCAGAAATGAAGGTACAGAATTGTACCTTTTGTCGTCACTGGGGTGGTACCCTCAAAAGTACTATTTTCTGACAGTGTAGTTACAGTATTCTTGTTGCTTTTACAGTAGCTTTTCTTCAGAGTCAAAGTGTTTGTACTTCATGCAGTAATTTTTATTTGTCTACAGCTTTTATTTGTTTCATTGATTTCATTGTTGGTTGATTACTGTAACTGATTATGGTCAGAAATACTGTAAGTATTGAAATAAATACTTGAAATCTTCAGTCTGCAGCATCAGTGTTGTGCAGTTCTTGGTCAGTTTAGTAGGACTATTTGTCTACATTCTGTCTATAGCTCATGAAGACTGTTGTGGGTTTGTCACTTTTTTCTTTTTTCATCTAAATGATCCCTTACATAACGATGTCTGGACTCAAATCTACCACATGTTATTTCCTAAAATTTGTTTTTTGACAAATGTGTTTTTTATTTATCACATCAGAGTGGAACTGGCTGCAATGGTGTCTGATCACTGAGAACTGTGTTGGTCAAATGATGACAACTAATACCATTTTTACAAGTGTGTGTAAATGTTTTGACTGAAGTGTGTAGGTTTTGTCAAAAGTGTGTCATTTTGCAAACGATCACAGAATTATGCAAATTGAGTGTGGCGTTTGGATAATTGTAACAACATTTTGAAAATAAAAACCCAAGTCTTAAAATCGTATGTAAACGATAGTAAAAAACTGTAATAAAATCAAATATTAATTAAAAATGATCACAAAACTATGTGGAAAAATAAAAATTTTCTGTGAAATTATTGCACAGTTTCCTGCTCCTAACCACACTGGTCCTCTTTAGCTCAACAGCTCCCCCTAGCCACCAATTTAGAAAACTACAACAGAATTCACAAGTCAGTGAAGCCACCTTCTGACCGCAGGCAAGGCAAATGCATTGGTATCAGTTAACTATAACAAGTAGTACAAGGTATCGTATCTGTATTGGCCCGATACTGATACTGGTATCGGTTCCTGGTATCGGTTAACTTTAACGAGTACACAGTCAAAACACCAGTGTTAAATCAACAGTGTTTTTACTGTGTATAAGTACATGGTATTGGTATTGGCCCGATACCAATATCGGTATCGGTGCATCCCTAATAGTACATATATAGCATGTATAATCTCTCAAAAAAATTACGTTTTCTTATGTTTTTATGTCTGAATTTAAAGTGTCAAAAATTCTTAATCTATTAAAAATACCAAAATGTTGTCTGCGCCCTGAAAGGAAGTAGTTGTTATTTGCCAAGTCCAAACACAGAAAACTGGTTTTGAACATATTTTCAGTTTTTTCTCACCATTCTGTCTTTCTCGCGTTTAAAATGTTTGTGACGCTCAGCAGCCACAGCTGTAAACATAATATTCCCACAAACACTTGTTTGTTTCTTCAGACTAAACAGGTTATGCAAAGCTCCCACATGAAAATAAACACATGGATGTACCTGACAATCAGATGTCCAACCTTAGCCTGAATCGTGCAAACACTCACGACGAGTACACCTGAACTCTTAAACTTCCTCAGTGAATGCCCCTTTCCCACCCCCACCCCCCCAGACAGTTACAGATTCTGGAATGTGGGAAACACAGCGGATAGTTTTGTTGTTTTTCTTCCTGAAGCTCACGCTTCCCCCTCAGGCACATCTAAAGAAAAATTTCAGGGGAGGTTCAGAAAATAATTCATTTATGAACTTTGTGATGAAAACTGATTGCTAATTAGTAAACTTTTTATTGAAGTGCAGTCCTTAACAAACAAACCTGATGTCATAAGAGATTGTGTGTTTGTGTGAGAGGAGAGGTAGAAGATGCCTGCTTGTTCTACTACCGCCCTGCTTTGGTGTGTGTGTGTGTGTGTGCGTGCGTGCGTGCGTGCGTGCGTTTTGCACTCTGTGGTATTTTGTCCTGGCTGCTGGCAAAATGAAAAATAAAACACAAACAGATGGAACATGTCTGAACACGGGTTGTGTGTGTGTGTGTGTGTGTGTGTGTGTGTGTGTGTGTGTGTGTGTGTGTGTGTGTGTGTGTGTGTGTGTGTGTGTGTGTGTGTGTGTGTGTGTGTGTGTGTGTGTGTGTGTGTGTGTGTGTGTGTGTGTGTGTGTGTGTGTGTGTGTGTGTGTGTGTGTGTGTGTGTGTGTGTGTAAATCCGAGGCGGACATTAAGGCCTCTGAGCGGATTCCTACAAATCAAAACAATGTCGGGACTAAAACTTTGCAACATGCATGAACCCAACAGAAGCTGTGTCAACATGAGGAACAACCACAATCCGCTGACATGCTTTAGATTCACAAATACAGAGAAGATGTTTAAAGTTTAGCTCTGCATGCTCCTAAATATTTACGGGTGTGTCCACACACCTGTTGTGTTCTTCTAAAAATCAGACCATGCTGTGAAAAAGTATTCACCACTTATAGATTTCTTCTAACAATCAGGAAACAAATTTCTATATCAGACAAAAATAATTTGCGGAAGTTTGCAGTTTTCAAATGATAATTTTATTTCCTAAGGAGAAAAATCTACCCAAACCATCCTGGTTCTATGTGGAAAAAGTAAGTGACCCCTAAACCTAATAACAGTTGTGACATCTTTTGGAGGCAACAACTGTCATCAGACTCTCTTACATCTTACATCCCTGTAGAGGAATGTTGTCCCACTTTATATAAAATTGATTGAATTTTAGCCACATTGAAAGGTTTTCCAACATGAAGGGCTTGTATAAGGTCAAAGGTCAGACATTCTCCTTCAGAATTGAGAGCAGAATTCATGGTTCCATCAATTACAGCAAGTCATCAGGTCCTGAAGCAGCAAATCAGACATCACAGTATCACTACCATGTCTGACTGTTGGTATCACCGCTGGCATGGCCATCGGCCCACCAGGGATTTGCACTTTTCACTGCGGGGCGCTGCTAAGGAGTGCTCATACGGCCGTGGATGATCAGTGACAAACACACGCTTGTCAGACAGGTTTTATAAGTGATTTATTACCTGTAACTCTGCAGGCCTGGCAGTAATCAGGTCTGGGTGTGGCTGGTGGAACTGAACTCAGTATTCGAAATAATGTGGTTCATCACAGGTAACCTATTATTTATACAAGGGGGTCAAGTAGTTTATCACATAGGGTCAGTTTGGCTTGGATAGCTCTTTTTCTTAACAGTTTCACATTTAGGTTTAACCAAAAAAAGCCTAGAAGGCTTCTGTAAGGGGGCAAATACTTTTTCTCAGCACTGTATGTGACTCATATTTTATTATAACATCACTTATATAAAGTGTGCAGAAACAAAAGGATGCAGTTTTAGCATAAGAGACACCGAGGCAACTCAAAGTCTCTGGAAACACAAAGGAAACATCCATCTGAACAGGATCATTATGCAAAAGCAACAATAAACTGGTTCTGATGATAAACAGACTGTCATAACTTTATACTGGAGCCAGAGGGCAACACATTCTCTGACATCCATCTTCTTTAAGTAACCCTGCTCATAATGGCTCCACACATGGTGGGAGAAAAACACACACAAGTCAGCACACAAATAACGCACAAGTTAACACTCACAAACACACAGTATTAATATTCTGAGCCGCTGCCTGATGCTCACACACACACATGCGTTTCCAAAAAATCTCCCAGTATTTATTACAAATGCCAGGGGCAAGGCACGAGTCATAATCATGAGTGTGTTTAACAGCAGTGTGACAGGCAGATGCAGCTTCAGTGTAAGTAAAGCGCATGTAAATAAGCAGGCTGAATTATTCAGGACTGAGACATGGCTCACACACATGCTGGCTGCCCTCACTCGCTCACATCCAATCACGCTGGGATAATCGCAGAGGGGGGAAAGAAGAAAATGCTCTCTGTCAAGGTGCAACAGTCTGAACAGAGACCGAGCCAAGCGGGAAGATCAGTATGCAACAGATGTATTTAACTCGTGTAACATTATTCAGGAATTTATGAAGTCATGGAACTGTTTGGTTTTAAACAGCTGGAGCGAAAAGCTCAGAGGAGTCGGGATGGATCTGTGTAAGATGATCTAACAGACTTGTTTTGGGTGGGATCAAAAAAATTAGGATGGGACATCTTAACACTCTTAGGGGACAATTATGGTCTCAGAATGTACAACCTCTCAGTAAATCATGGAACAGAAGCAATTCTTTATTTCAAGCAGATGAACACAAACACTTAGCTTGTATTTTAAAGTATTAATATTAGTCAGCTTTTATTGGTTTATTAGGTAGTGATGGATGATACAGCCCAGTACATATGGGGTTAAATGATAATAAGTCCAAGGACTCCCAAAGCGCTCCACACTACATTCAGTCACTCACACGCAGTGAGCTACATTGTATAGCTGCCCTGGGATAGACAGTCAGAGGCTTGCTATACCACACACAACCTGGCGCCACTAGGTCCTCCTGACCACCACCAGCAGACAAGATGGGTGAAGTGTCTTGCCCAAGAACACAACAAGGTCAGAGCTGGGATCAAACCGGCAACCTTCCAGTTGCCAGACAGCCACCCGTGCAGCCTGTACCTCTAAGTATAAGCTACTTACAGGGGTATAGGGGTATGTCCAGATTACGTAGAGGTAAATGGTAAATAGCCTGTATTTATATTGCACTTTCTAGAGTTATTTAACACCCCCAAAGCGTTTCACAACATCAGTCATTCATCCAGTCACACACATTCACACACTGGTGGTGATAAGCTCCATTGTAGCCACAGCTGTCCTGGGAGCACTGACAAAGGCAAGGCTGCTATGCACTGGCACCACCAGGTCCCTCTGATCACCACCAGAAGGCAAGGTGGGTGTCTGGGTGAAGTGTCTTCATACCCAAGGACACAAGAACAAAGTAACCCAGTCGGAGTTGGGACTGAACCGGCGACCCTCCAGTTCCCAGATAGACACTCTACCAACTGAGCTACACACTGCCCCAAGAGAATGTGTACAGGGTAAGTGCAAGGTACATACCCCGTAAAAACCCAGTAACTATAACCTTTACAATGTCATACATTTCACATGCTGTGGTTATTCCTCAGAATTATTATGAAAATCCAACCAGAAGTGCTACAGTAACTCCACAGTTTTCTGCTTCGAATAACCACTTAGTTCTATGTAAATGACCTATGATGTGTCATGTATGGTGATATAAGAGTTTATTAAATAACATTTGCACAAACTGCTATGACACTTTTAAAATCCGAAACAAATTATTAACTATTCCTCTAAAGTTGAGATTTTTTTTTACTATTTCTCACTACTTTTGTATTTGTCCTCCTACTTTTATATGTTGTTTTCTTTGTATTTGTCCCTGAACAGCAATGGAGTCCAGTCCTGGTCCTAAAGGTCCACTATCCTCTGTGTTTTAGTTGTTTACCTGCTTCGGCACACCTGATTTAATGGCTGAATTACCTCTTTACAATGTCCTCATTCTGCAGAAGCCTCCTAATCACCATTGATTCAAGTCAGGTGTGTTTTAGCAGAGAAACATCTAAAACATGTAAGAGAGTGGCCCTCAAGGACCAGACTGCACACCTCCTGCTATATAGCTTTTTGTGTTGCCATGAACTTGAAAAGTACTGTATAAAAAAAGCTAATTGAGTTCAATGTCGTTTGTTTTTCTCTTTAGCTGTAATTTAGTGGTGAGTCAGAGCAAATCTAAATCTGTTTCTTTAAGTCTATTAAACAAATGAATTATTCTTTGCGAGGCATGCTCTTGCTTAAGGAATTCATGTGTTTTTAACTCTCAGAAGAAACACTACTGGGCCAGCAGTCCTTTAGAAAAACTTGCAGAGAGAATCTAGATAAAAATGTATCAATACTAAAACTGCAGACATGGAGATTTATTTTACTAAAGATGATGAAATTCAAAAGCATTCTACAGTTAACCATTGATATTTGCAGCAACATCAAGTCAAAAAATTATAGGAGATTTAACCTTTTATAGGACATGTGACCATATTTGATCACTTGTGCATCATTAAAATTTGTATTTACAGAAAAGTTTTACAAAGTCAATAAAGTAAGAAAAAAATAACAAGGTTAAATATGTACAAGTTGTAAATTTATATACTTTTTTTTTCATTTTAAAAGCCAACATAAAATGTCAGTTTAAATGCCTATTATTATTATTTAATTATACAATAACACTCAGTAACTTTTCCAAGTATTTAATGGAATGCCCTTTAAATGGTGAAATGTGCTTTACAGGGAATGCAATTTACATGCACCAGACATGTATATTGTACATGTCTGCTTACACGTTCATGCCTGTATAACAGACATCTACCACCTGGACAGTTGTAGTAAAACAGCTGATACTGCTTTATGTATACTATTTGCACATTGCTTCATAACTCCCCATCCATATTATCGGCACCTACTTTGTATGTGCCTACATAGGAACTACCATTGTAAATAGTGTCTGTCCTATTTTTTATTTTTTGTATTCTTGGTCACTTATTGTATTCTTTTTTGCAATCTGTCCTGAGCTGTGGTAACACACACATTTCCCCACTGTGGGACCAATAAAGTCTTATCTCATCTTAAAAATAGCAACACAATAAACTTATATAAATTTTAAAAATTGAAGCATAATCAAATAAAATCAAAGTTGCAAAACTAATGAAAGGTCAATTAAGCCAATTAGACCATCAAGACCAATTAAAACAGAAATACCTCAATATAACCTTTGATTTGTCTCTTAGTTTTAACTTACATTGATATGAATGGGTAAAATTAAGTGGATTCTACAATTACTGTATTTATTCTGTATTTTTTACCTTAAAATATAATTTTTCTCTGTTCAGCCTTTAAAAAAATATGGTGGAGAGAGTTGGTGTGTCTAAAAACGATCAACACCTGGCCCAACTTAAAATCCATGATTTACACGACAACAGGCCCTCGGAGAGCCACCTCCAACTGGGAAATCATCAAAAGCACCAGCATTAAATTACTGGCTGACTAAACAAACATCACTTCATCAACACAAAAAGCTCAAAGTTAAAACATACCCTCATCTGCCATCAGCCACAACCAACTGCTGTTTTCACACCCTGAAGCCTGCTGATTGGGCTGCAAAGCCTCTTGCAAGAAACATGAGGGAATCAGCAAAAAAAATAAAAATTCACACACACACACAGTTTATTATCACAATACACATCAGTGATAACAAAATGACTGAGAATTTGCAGTTAAACCTGCAGGAGAATCAGTGGAAACCTGCATCAAAGGGTCAGCCAGAATGATGCGAACCACAATCAACAGTTCAAACATGTTCCCCTCGTTCCCCACAGACGCGATCGACCCTGAGATTCTTTTTAATTTGAGCCTCAAGTTGGTGGGCAGCACTGGAGAAGAGGACCAGCAGGACTCTTTGCTGACCACCAGCGGGAGAAAAGCAATGAGAGGCAGGGGTTGATCTCATGGTTGACAGGCTTTTGAACTTTCTAGTCAAAGAGCCCGTCTGGAGCTTCACACACACACAGCTGTTTGAGTAGTTTGTGGTGAGAGGAAAGCAGTAGCAGGGGAATATAAAAGGAAATATTGAGAGAAAATGTTTTTTTTTTATCCCTGTTTTGTTTTCATCAAGAGTTTGTGATTTGTTAAGAGAAACATGTGCAACACAAACAGGAAAGAATTCAGGACATGAAAATGTGTTTTATCCAAACCTGCACGTCTTCATTAAAGTATGAGATTGGGTTTGTTTTAAACAAAAAAAACTAAAGTACATTCATACTGGGGACATGAGAGGGGTCGTGGGAGTTGTCCGGTTCCCATGTGTTTTATGGAACAGGGCTATGACAGTGTCCCTCAAGGCTGTCTGTGGGGGGTTGATGTGGAAGTACAGGGTGCTGGGGTCACTTCTGGGCTATCCGGTCTCTGAACAACCAATAAGAGAGCTGCGTCCTCACTCTCTGCTCTAAGTTGATCTTATTTGTGCATGTTGGACTCCACCCTTGTCCTTTATCATTTTATGGACATGATCTCAAGGTGTAGCCGTGGAGAGGAGAGTGTCTGGTTTGGGAACATCTGAGGTTCAACTCTACGTTTTGCAGATGGTGTGTTTCTGTTGATTTCTTCATGTTATTATCTTAAGAGAAATCTGAGGTCCTGGTTCCCCTCTGTAAAAAGGTAGCCCAATCTGTCTGGGTTGGGGGTGGGAATCCCAATCTTAGAGAAGGAACTCTAGAGCCACTACTACTTGACATATAAGAACTCAGCTGAGGTGGACTGTGTCACCTGGTTGCTTTCCTCTGGAGATTTGTGATGCACATCCCACTGAGATGAGAGACTGGAGCAGACCTGGAACTCAGAGGGATTGTATACTGTACAATAAAAACACCTAATGTTGTTCATAGACTTTAGTTCAGTGTTCAACACAGTCATTCCCTCACAACTTATCAGGAAACTCACAGACCTATAGGCATCAGCTCCCTTGTGTGGAACTGGTTACCTAACTTCCTGACCAGCCGGCCCCAACATGTCAGGCTGGATAACCACTGCTCATCTACCATCATAATGAACACCGGTGTACCACAAGGTTGAGTGATGAGTCCCTTCCTTTACTCCCTCTGCATCCATGACTGCAGACCCGCTCATCAAGGACACATTCCATCTGCAAGGAAGGCGCCACCCAGAGGCTTCCCGGGTTCTGTAACCAAGTCAAATTCCTTGATTGTGAGACGTAACTATCTTGGTCAATAAAGCTGATTCTGGTTCTGATTCTATCTACATCAAGGGGACAGCTGTGGAGCTTGTGGACAATTTCAAGTTCCTGGGAGTCCACATATCTGAGGACTTAACCTGGATGACCAATTGCTCCAAACTGGTCAAGAAGGCAAACCAGCACCTTTTCTTTTTGAGGACTCTGAGGAAAAACCATCTGTCATCAGATATCCTGGTGAACTTCTATCCGGACCAGGATCATCAGGTACCAGAACAGCTTCTTCCCTACAGCTGCCACATTCCTGAACTCTGCTTTCTGATATCTGACCACATTAAAATTCAACTGAATATACATACACTCACAAATTACTCACAACTATCCAAAAAATTAAAACGTACACAATGAAAAGAGCCAAAACAAGCGGTTGATTGCTCCCTCATTTTTATGTATTCGTATTTCTTTTTTAAATCATGGACTCTACAGTATATACAGTATAATTCGTATAGGCACTTCTGGATGAATGCAAACTGCATTTCATTGCTTTGTACTTGTGACATGCACAATGACAATAAAGGTGAATTCTATTCTATTTTAGTATCATGTTTCAGAATGATTAAGTCTGACTGCATGGGTTGGGTTTGTCAAAATCGCTGATATCCATCGTTATTCAGAAAACATCTGAGGCTGCAGGCCTGAATGGTTTGACCTCACTGAAGATGTGTTCATGCCACTGCACTAAATTTGCTCTTAAATCAGCTGACATGGTTTGAATAATTATAGTGTTTCTAGTCTTCTTTTGGGTTTACAATTCGTCTTTAATTTAATTTAATTTTCTTCTCAATTAGGTGTCTAGATGTCATTGTATTAAAGGTGGTTGGTTTGAATTTTAAGGAAATAGTCATGTTATCAATTGCAACTACTATTAAATTACACAATATGACAACAGCATTTTAGTAGACTTTGTAAATGATGCTCCTTCTGCTGCAAACATGGAAAACACTGAAAAACCTGAATTTTAACTGCATTGTTGGGTATAAATCTTGCCTTTTATGAAACAAGAATACATTTTTAATGCCTAAACATGAACTAATAGATAAATAAAACACTTATTTTTGTAATAGTAAAAACCCATGATGACAGATGTCACCACCCAGTTCAAGGTTCTGGAAATCCCAAGTTACATCTATATAATAAAAATATATATCTTTTCTATATTTTCCCCTAGATGTTGATCTACTTGCTCTGTTTTTTCAAAGGGTTTTGGTTCTTATGGGTTTAAAAATGTGTTTATCATTTATATTACAAAGGTTTTATTGCAGCAATCACTCCAGATCTCTTTGATTATGGCCATTCTATATTTTTTCCTTGTGTGTGTGTGTGTGTGTGTGTGTGTGTGTGTGTGTGTGTGTGTGTGTGTGTGTGTGTGTGTGTTTTCTCATTTCTAATTATGTCACCATAATGTAAGAGCCACAGACAAACTGGAGCCAAATTTTGCCTGAGACACAGAGGTGATTCAGCCTTGTCACACAGACATTTTTTACATTTTATAGACTCGTTGCATATTATTTACCATTTATTACCAAGCATCAATAAAACACAATCACCTAATTTTTTTTTTTAATTAATTTTAGGATTTTTCCCCTTTTCCTTTGACTTCATGCACTAACAGAAAAAAAGTCAAGCTGAGCTACAAAGAATTGTTTATAAAAACAAAGCTTTTTATCAGGTTTTATGTTATTGTCCAGTTTATTTACATGAATTATCACAATACACCATACACATGTCCGATTTGTGTCCAAATTAGAAATAAATATTACCTCATGCACAGTCTAGTGTTGTACATATACCTTTATTCCACATATCTGAAAAAGAAGGATCATTAATCTAAAAGGTCACGTTTTTCTGTGAATTATTGTTGATACTCTAAAAAGTCAATACATTTATATGTGGAAAAAGGTCTTTACTATTTCACATACCCTATTTCATTTCAGTGTCACATTCTAATAAATCTGTAGCTGAATTTTACAACCTTTTGACCAAGCAGTAATCCTTTTTTTCATCAATGCCACCAGGTGGCCTTCATAAGTATCAGCCTGTTTTAGTAACTTGAAGTTACTATGAGCCTGAAACTTAGTGTGAGTACATGAATTACTTTGATATAATAAACTATTAAAACCTGAGGGAGTGTTTGAATCTTATTGAACTTCATGATGCAGACTGTATAATAAATCAAGTGAGCTGCACCTTACTTAGAGGTATGCAGTTATCAAGTAATAATATTAGATAGATGATAGATAGATAGATAGATAGATAGATAGATAGATAGATAGATAGATAGATAGATAGATAGATAGATAGATAGATAGATAGATAGATAGATAGATAGATAGATAGATAGATAGATAGATAGATAGATAGATGATAGATAACAAAACTATACTACTTTAATAAACATCCAGAACTCAATAACTTATTTCTGTAGAAGCCGTTTCCCCTGATCGACCTGTTCATCCACGGCCCGTTCCTATTGGCTATCAATGAGTGACGCAACCGTTTCGTGTCAACCAATAAATTAAAGCGACTCTCCCTTTTAGTAGTGTGTTTTCGGAGAGCGAGCGAGCGAGGTTGAAAAGGTGGGTTTCGCGCTGCATCTTGGGTACATAGCTCCACTGTGATGCAGTGAGCCTGTTGTGTTGACTGGAAACCAGCGGAAAGTAACCGGGGGAGGGTCTGCTACAGGGGAGGGGAGCTTTTAGCGAGTTACAATGCGTCTTTCACCGTGTTGAACCGTCTCGCAGAACCATGAACCAACTTCGCCGGTCGTCTCGAAACGGAACGAGCCGCTCCTGAGCTCTGAAAACGAGCCCTTCTTGGCGGGGGAGAGCGAAAATGAAGAAGCCGAGCGCCCTGCTCTCTGTTGTCGGCTTGACTGGGAAATGGTAGCGTGCTGTGGGAACCGCACTGGGAAGGATCATGGTCGAGAGGAGCAGCAAATTCTTGTTGATCGTTGTAGGATCCGTCTGTTTTATGCTGATTCTATATCAGTACGTGGCTCCCGGGGTTATCAATTTCGGCTCCCCGCACGGTTATTTCACGGAGGAAGACGAGGGGGACATCTTCCCTACTCCGGACCCCCACTACGTTAAGAAATACTACTTCCCCGTCAGGGACCTGGAAAGGACGGTCGATTTCCAAATAAAGGGGGAGGACGTGATCGTGTTTTTGCACATTCAGAAGACTGGAGGGACTACCTTCGGTCGGCACCTGGTCCAGAATGTCCGTCTGGAGGTTCCCTGCGACTGCAGACCGGGGCAGAAGAAGTGTACCTGCTACCGACCGAACCGCAAGGAGACCTGGCTCTTCTCTCGGTTCTCCACCGGCTGGAGCTGCGGTTTGCACGCTGACTGGACCGAGCTCACCAACTGTGTACCGGGGGTCCTCAACAAGAAGGAGAGCAAGCAGAAAAATCTGAGGTAAAACCAGCAAATTACCGTTTTATTACCTGTAACACATAAAAAAGACAGTATGAGAATTGTGTTTTCATCTTTAGCTCAGATTAGCTTGTGTTTACTTTATGTCATGGCGTCTGTTTTGATATTTGAGGACACAAAAACTTTTTAAGTTTAGTTTTTTTTTATGCAGCACAAGGAAAGTATGCGGGTGAGTGAGGGTACAGTAAGGTCACCTAACTCCCTAAGTTTGATCTAGGATAAGATAAAATTATTAAACAAAACACTTATTAAAGATCTTAATCAAACTAATTACATTTGAGTAAATAATCAATGTATTTAATCAACTTTTGAAAATCTCGATTTTTGTTTTCATAAGAGCCTCTTATCCAAACATTCTGACTGATCTGAACTAATAGTAAGTTTTAAAACAGGTTTATTTATGCAATTATGAAAGTGTTTTAAAATTTGTTGTCACAGTATTTATGGTACTAGATAATGTGTTCTAACGCTATAACTGAATGCGTACAGCCACATTAAAACCCAATGTAGTACTACGTTGATGTATTAACTTTAAAAAGGTGTTTCCTTGTAGATGATGAAGTGTTTAAAATAATGCATTGAAATGCTGGGATGATGATAGCTACAGGAAGACAAATGCTGATTGACATTTCCACGCTGCGTTGTCATAAATACCACTGTAGCTCAGCAGTGTCTGACATGTGTTGATAGATGCCAATATCAGGGTTCCCTCCCTCTAAATCACACTGAACACAGGGTGTGCAATCCAGCCAAGCAACACTCACCCTCAGTAATAATCCCTTGTTTTGACTGTGAGATTCTCACACATGATGCAGATTCTTATTAAACCCCTTTCCTACCTCCCCATTGTTGTTCCATCCCTCACTCAGACATATTGACGGCTGTATCAACTTCCATTTCACTGCACCCCTGCTGCTGAAGCTTGTTGAATGGAAGATACAAGCCTTTGTGTTGCCTGAGCTTGGTCAATATTTTATTTTTGTTATTAATGATCAATAGGGGGGGAAAAGAAGTGGACATTTTCCTGTCTGGCAGCCAGACTCAATGGGCATGTAAGGCCGGCTGCTCTGCTTCCCATGGCGACTCAAACTGGGGGGATCAACGCTACAGGCTGGGCTGGGTTGGGCTGGGAGGAGGGGGAGGAGAGGAGGACCCCGCAGGGGTTTGGCTCCGCTCTAATCCGGGTGATTATTACTGCTGGGACACACACAAATGCCGGTATTTGCTGCCCTGGCATCAATCCTGACTCCTGTGGTTCCCTCCCTGGTCAGAGGTGATAACGTATTCGGCCCTCCTGCATGACAAGCACGAGTTATCACAGTGGATGCAGGATAAACGGCCTCTCATCGCTTCGCGAGCACCGTTTCAAGGACTGAACTTGTTTTTGCTGTGTAGCCGTTTCTGTTTGTGTGCACCTGAAGAGGTCAGTGGAACGAAATGAGACAGGAGTGGAATGGAGGTCTGTATGCATGAGCGCAGCAGGGAGACCATCTCTTCCCTGAGGTTTAATCGACTATCTGATCAGTCCTGACAGGAGAAGCAAGGAACTATAAGCCTAATAACACCCCGAAGACAGACAATGCCGCTCCATATCACATGCAGCACAACAATACAAACTGGACGTGCATTCTCACAGGGGTTTCCCTTGTGTCGCATCAGTGTGTGTTTCTTGCTTTTGTCTCATTGCTGCTTTTTCTCGCTGAGCTCATTGTTTTGTTTCCGTTCTGTCATTGTGTCGATGTAAAGGAGCATTTGTCTTCAGGGCAGCGAAAGTGTGAAGAAGATTAACCGTGTTCCCAGAACAGCAGCGAGGGATTTTGCGGTGCAGCGTTGGACGCATAACTTTCAGATCAGCTGTGCATTTTGTCAGTGTGTTGGAAGTGTACTGAGTGAGGCACGCACACATGCATATACCGTACATCTGCTCACTTTTAGGAGGAAGTGGTTTGGAGTAGAATCTGTACTTATGAGAAACAGAAAGCACTCATCCAGAAATGTTCGACCACGCAGCAGCAGCAGCAGTCCTTGTGCTGAGATTCATCAACTCACTCTGCAGCTGTGCTCTCATCCAGCTGTCAAGTGAATTTTACACAAATGATTCCAGTGCTGCAAAAATAAAGTGCAAATTTGGACGATTTCCATCAGACAGAGGTTGTTGGGGGGGTTTTTTCCTTCACTGCATAGCATCCTGACTGACAAATTACCCCACACACAGGTATTCATAAACAAAACTGCGTAAAAGTCAATAATATTTAAACATTTTTATAATCCCTGTAGAGTTTAAATAATTGCTATCTAAATTCCGAAAATACCTTTTTTTTTTTTTTTTTTTTTTTTGGGTCACCATTTTGGAATGTAAAATAAAAACCCAACATTTTTAAGCGCAGCTGTTTAACGCCTGGATTAGCTTTTTTTCCCAACAGATGCATCCCCTCTTCAAAACTCATTCCCTTCAGCAGAGCATAAAATGATTCTTTTATATGCTGAAGAAATCAGATCCATACTGGAGGTTTTAGAAGTTTGGTACGTACTGAAGCGTGGGAGAGAAACGCTACGATGGATTAGGCTCAGTCTGGTCTGCCGGTGCGTGTGTCAGCTTTGGGAGAGGGTGCATTAAGAGATGGTGAGCAGCGGTGAGATGAATGGTGGGTAATAGGAGGGACAGGCCTGTCTTTGATCGGTGATTAGATGAGATATAGATGAACAGTGGCATTGTGGGAGATGGGAACTCACACACTCAGCAGAGAGCCACTGGGAGAGCGGATTTGCCATTCTGAACATTTTCTATCTGTTCTGATGTTCGTCGTTGATCCCATGGGGCACATTAATGCACACACACACACACACACATCTTTAAAAGTGTGTGTGACACTAAGGCGTCCTAATGCAAGCTGTAAGATATGGGAGTTGTAATTGGTTAAGGAGGGTTCTATCACTTTACTCAAATTAGAGCCACACTTTCAGATGGGGGATACCATCTGTACCGTTCAAGTGTGTATGTGCACAAATCCTGTGACTGTGTGTGTGTCTGTTTTTAATCTTAGTGTGTCACAAAGTGTCTCAGTAAGCAAAGTGATGGGGCTAATTTTACCACCTCCATCTCGGTCCTCCTTCACATCACTGGTTTTTTTTTTCCTTCATCTGTCTCTCTCTCGCCTCCTCTTCATCCCCTCTTCTCGCCTCTCTTTTTCCTTCCATCCATGATGGTGTCAGTCTATAATCAAACAGCAGGCTTTCTTTCCGCTTTGTGGCTTTACGGCCGTGTGATGGGGAGGGGTGTACTCTCCTCAGTCTTTCAGCTTCACTTTTCTCACTCTTCTCTTCCCTCTCTCTCCATCTCTGCCCCCTTGTCTTTCTTTTCCTCCTTTGCCATCTTTCTCTCCCTCTCCCTCCGAGCGTGACTGCCGCATTAGAGGGAATGTCTTTTCATGGAAGATTTGCTGCAATTTCCAAAATGGCTGCTTTGCCTAATGGACAACTGCCTTGGTTCTAATGAATGATTACATGTACGAGTACGGAGGAGGGGGGTGGCATTGGCAGGCAGAGAGGGCAGAGGATGGGATGAGTGTGGGACAAGAGGAGAGCTGTCAAGAAGTGATTGAAAAGATAAAAGATGGAGTGGTGAAAACATTTAGTTTCATTGCTGGGGAGGGGGATAGTCAATTAGCACGGCTGTCAAGCACTGGGCATTCCTCTTCTTTCAATAGGTCTGTTTCAGATTCGCAGCACAAATCGGTGCACTCTAAGATGTCTCTGTGAATATGTGCATGTGCGTGTGGGGGCTGAATGGGAATGATGCATGTGGTGGCCCAGCGTGATGCCATCAGCCATCCAGCACAACCTCGAATCCACATGAACTCTAGGAAGCTGCAGAAGCAGCCCCAGCTGATTGGCATGTAGCAGAACAGCGAACGTGTGTCTTCGTGAGTGCACGTACACACGCACTTGTGTTTTGTCAGGCAGGTCGATGTTAATCCAATCAGATTAACTGGGTTTAAGCGCTGGCGGCCAGGCACTCCAAAGCCGGTTACGTCCGCTCATCCCACGGCTGTGGCTGCACTACGCTTTGGCATTCCCAACAAACACCCCCCCACAAACCCTCCATCCGGTTATTCCTTTCATTCACCGAGCTCCGAGCACACTCGCTTATGGACCAAGACCGCTTCGCTTAATGGAAACTCCACACTAATTGGGTTTACACTTGTGATGATCTGGGTCTGCTTTACTTAACGTGTATTGTACTAACCCATTAAGGCCTCGCAAAACACAGGTTTCACTGGTCCTTTGGGTAAAAGATGCGTCTGATCTTATTGGGTCAAGTCTGTGGGGAACGGACACCTAACACCTGTTAGGTGGCATATTGTGTCTAAACTGTGCTGACAAGATTAGTCGGTTATTGGACTTTTTAAAAGACACAAAACAACAAAAAATTGTGGTTCTTTTTAGGTGTATTTGTCTTTATTTAAAAGTTTTAAGAAGACAAATTTAAAGTGGTGTGAGTAGGAAACAAATTAAGATCTAATCCAGAAAAGGCTGTTTTTTGTGGCATGTTATAAATTTTAACATCATTCAAATCTTCATTTCAGCTTTTTGAGGGTTTAATTTGATCACATAGTCTATGGCTGGGCGATTAATCGAATATCGAATTTTATAACTCTAATCGTTGTCATTTTGCCCATAATTGTATGTTTGATATTTTAAATAATGAAAAGAAGCGAGTAGGTTCTGGATGTCTGTGTCCTTTTTAAGAAGCTGTGACACGACTCAACTAGTCCGTGTCACATGTTAGTCACGTGACTCCTCCTCCTATACTCCTATACTTTGCGTTTGCAGGAAATTTTAGTCTATAGAGCAATTATGCTGCTACAGTTTTTGAGCATACAGGTAGTTATCGTCCATTAGTCGTTATCGAGGTTAACTCCTCAATAAATCGTGATATTGATTTGAAGTATCGCCCAGCCCTAACATAGTCCCTGTGTTGGTTACATCAGGATCAATGCTCAGTACTAACACTACATGTGGAAAAATATTGTAACGCTGGAGGTTCTTGTCTATAATTTTAGGACCACATTCAGATTTTGTCATCTTTGCATAATGTTCAGTACTTTATTGGTATACCTTGTTAAAATATGTTTAACAACTGTATATTTAATAAAATGTAAGCAAAAACCTTATAAATCATTCACTGGTGAAAACTTGCCCAAATCAAGATCATAATGTAACACGAATGTCTAAATATATGAACATAAATTGGTCTGACATAGAAGGTCAAGCTTTTATATGCAGTAGAAAATTGTAACATCATTTAGATTTGTTTGTTTCTTTGTGGTTGGCCTGTATACCCAGTGTGCCTGTTTGTAGTGCAAATATACCTAATGTGTTTTCATCTGTGGAGCATCCCAGTTCCTATAATCCCTCAGAGAGCATCTAAAGCTGTTTGGTCCAAATACAACTATAAACTGTGTTTATAGTCACTGATACTGGGAAGAGTCTTTGTCTTTTTCAACTCAAAAACGGTCTAGTGTCATCTGGTAGTTCAAAGGAGTGAGCAATTGAGGCGCGCTAAAGAGTCCTTGTGCAAAACACTGTAAGCTTAAACCATTTACCAATTGACCTTCCACCCAGGTGTTTAATAAAATGGATGACGATATAAAAGAAAAAAGACCAACCGACTTAGTTCTGAGTCCTGGAGAATGTTTATTTTATCAATAAAATATAGGATAAGATGTTTTCCGTGAATCACTTTTTCGAGTCGAGTTTCGTGAATAAAATGATTGCTTTGATGCTGATGTATAACTCAGTCAAACAATACCTCACATAAAACTTTATGCCTTAGATTCAATACTTGATTGACTGGCCAGCAGCTAATAATACCATGGAGAAAGTGACTCTTCCAGTTTTATGCCCTGCCCTTGACTATATAGTTAAAGGATGGTTGATTCTCGCAGAATCTCGCACATAAAAGGGTGAGATATGTCTCTGATGCGTTTTCTTCTTCAGTAGCTCGAGGTGAGTGTTGACAGGCCTTTTTCAGCTGAGCCGCTGCTCTCGACTACAGGAGTTCAAGTTGAGTTCACCCCCAGGTCAGCGTAACATATAACCCATCTTCACAATGCAAAGTTTGGACCTACCTCTACCGGGCCCCTCGCTTCACAGGCAGTGCTGTGGTTTGACCCTGCAGACATTTTGCAGAAGACAGTGGTTTATTTTTGTTTGATTGGGGATGCTAAATGACCTCTGTAAAATCAGTCTGGGGAGTTTTATACTGTAGAATCAACATTTAAACTGCGACCTGGCAAAGCTCAAGCCAAGAAAGGTCAAGTTGAGTTAAAGCTGCTGCAGACATTGATCTGTCCCATCTGTTTCCCCTCAGTGACTTTTAAAGACAGAACAGGATCCGACTTGGACACTGACAACTGTCTCTATCGGTGGTCTGTAAAGGGTTATCGTCGCCTCGCCTGAAGCCTTTGTTATCGATTAGCCGTTATAGATCGGAGAGGGTTTTATAGTTGATTGATTAAACTTGAATGACAACAAGCGTCTCGCTGAGACTCCCCAGACCGATCTGGATGTGTGCTCAATGTGGAGGATAGATGGTGGGAGGAGGGGAGCTGGAGTGATGTGTTTCTTAATCATTACACAGACTCTTGTACTCCCTGTGTCACTCTTCCTGTTCCACCCTTTTGCTGCTGACCATCAAATGTCAAGCCACCGTCGACTCTGCGGCCCCGTGGACAAATACCCGTGCGGTGAATGATTAGCAGGCATTTCTATGGCTGGTAATTGGAGCCGCCATGCTGCAGCAGCTTCGCCAACAGGATTACAGACTATTGATTATCCTAGCCTAGCATTAGCTTTGCTAGCTAAAAGTGACTGAGTGATTAGTGGTACTGGTTAATGAGTGGTACTGCAGAATGCTATGGTATGCTATCCATGAGAATGGGATTACAGTCTATTAATCAAACAAGGGGCTCGCTGAAGTAATTAGCCCATCTCGCTGTAAAGTCTTCTCTGGCAGCTTCTTCTTCTTGGCTTTTAAATCCTGTTCAGCCTCGTCTCCGTCATTTGGTCTCTTTTTGAGTGCTGACCTCGAGTCTGTCTTTTTTGAGTCCGTTCACCAGATTTATTCTTTGATTTGACTTTTCATCTCATCTCGCCTTCATGTCTTCTTCTCTTCTTTGGAGACAGAGAAGGACAAAGAGAAAGACGTCCCCACGGACCGCTCTCCGCATCCATTAACAGCACTGTCTTTTCATGTCCCTGGATGTGACGAGTTCAGACAGGATGTCAGCTGGGAGCTTGTCCTCCTCTGTCAGTTTGAGATCTTCTCATTATTTGTAAACAAACAAATAAATGCACAAATGTTTTTTTCCCAAACGAAGCTGATGAGTGAGCGATGGTCAAAAGAGGTCTGTGAACAGAGAGGAGAGGCTGACAGGCGTGTTAATTGAATTGTGGGAAAAATGCAAATTGGATAGTGCCTGTTTGAATTAAGGCGAGGAGCTTTAACTCACTGCGATGGGGTCCTTTTGGTCACATGCATGATGTTTAGTTTCATCAGATCTCAGAAAGAAAGTGTTGTCTCCGTGCCTCAGCTTTCCTGTCTTGTCTCCTGTTTTTCTTCTCCCCATTGTGCCATCTCAGGATTTTATTGTTTTTAGTGTGTGTGCGTGCGTGCATGTGCTACATTTAATTTGTTGTTTTTGCTTAAGGAAAGAGCCATAGATGACCAAGAATGAGTGTTTTCCTCAAAACTGCACATCCTTAAAATTTTTTTACATATTCTGTTTTCAAATCAAATCAAATCAAATCAAACTTTATTTGTATAGCACCTTTCATGCCCCAGCGAGCAACACAAAGTGCTTGACAGATTAAAATGACCCATACAACCCACATTCCCTCCCTTTCCCACACATAGAACAATTATGACACTCTCCCCTCCCAGTCCACAACCCATTCCCAGGCACACATACACCCACACATACACATCAAAACCACAGTAAACACTATGTTGAGCTCAGATGGCTCCAGTAATGAGCAACATGCCATCAAGTGGGCCCTCTGCCTCGTCAGCTGTAGAACCAGGTCAGCAGCAACACACCAACCAAGGGCACCCAGGTATGGAGGGTGGCAACCCCCGCCACTGCCCGGGCCCTACCGGGGAGCGCCCGAGCCGCCACCGCCAACCACCGGTCCCAAGGCAGAGGGCTCCACAGAGGAAACACTGGAGGA
This sequence comes from Callopanchax toddi, assembly GCA_006937965.1. Taxonomy (NCBI): domain Eukaryota; kingdom Metazoa; phylum Chordata; class Actinopteri; order Cyprinodontiformes; family Nothobranchiidae; genus Callopanchax; species Callopanchax toddi. The sequence goes on along the minus strand of SSNR01000253.1, from coordinate 346,645 downwards.
TTAAAATGCGTAGCATCTAAAATAACGAGAACTTATATGAATAGTAAAATGACCAATAAAATGTGAATAAAAAACTAAATAAATAATAATCAGTTAAAAGCTAATCGAAAAAGGTGGGTCTTGAGTCTATTCTTAAAAACCTGAACGTTCTCTGCGGTCCTGAGGTCCTCTGGCAGTCCGTTCCAGAGGCGAGGGCCGTAATAACCAAAAGAAGCTTCGCCGTGGGTGTGTGTCCTGACTTTAGGGATGACTAGGAAGACGGCTGCCAGAGGAGCGCAGTGACCGCGAGGGTTCATATGGAAAAAGCAGTTCAGAAAGATAAGAAGGGCCAAGACCATTAAAGTGCCTGTGACTCCATATTTAAACCACTTTATATTAAACAGGTGTAATCTTTGATGCCTCTAGATTAGCGTTGCACCATTATAACTCAAAATACACTGTAATCATTTCCTAACGAGCAACTCAGAGATCAGAAGAAAGCGCCGCCTTCCGGTTCTGCTGGGTTTCTCCTTATTTGGCAGCCTGACACTTCTGCTGCAGCAGGGGGCAGTGTCGTCGCGTGAAAGAGAAACGAAACTGAAACTAAACACTACACGGTCTATGGGCAATGGCGGCGGCACTGCCTCGCTCCAGTTGTCGTGAACGTGCATGTGGGAGGAGAATTGACCATATAAGCAAGTCCGGATCACTATGACCTCATAGCGGGCTGGAGTGAAAAAAACTGTTTGAAACCTGGGTCTGAAATCTTGAAGAGCTTCTCACTGGCTGTACTAGGAGACAGATGGACGCCGTTTTTTGCTCTTTCTGGCAGGTTTAAGGTGAGAACTCAACGTTGCAACATGATAGATAAGTCAGAAAACACGGAAACTGATGTCATGGGACCTTTAAGACACTTAAAAACCATTAACAGTATCTTAAAATCGATCCTAAAACATACGGGGAGCCAATGCAGTGATTTTAAAACCGGAGTGATGTGCTCCCGCTTCCTGGTCTTTGTCAGGACACGGGCTGCTGAGTTTTGTAAAAGTTGTAGACCTGAAGTACTCTTTTTGGAAAGACCAGAAAGCAGGGCATTGCAGTAATCGATTCTACTGGTGATAAAAGCATCAATGTCTCCGTATTGGCCCGAGAGAGAATGGGGCGGACTCTGGCGATGTTTTTGAGATGATAAAAACCTATTTTGGTGACGTTTTTAATGTGAGTTTTGAATGTTTTACATTTAGACATGCCTCTGTGTGTGTGTGTGTGTGTGTGTGTGTGTGTGTGTGTGTGTGTGTGTGTGTGTGTGTGTGTGTGTGTGTGTGTGTGTGTGTGTGTGTGTGTGTGTGTGTGTGTGTGTTGAAAAGTGTAGCCTGTGTTCACAGTACTGTGTGTTTTAATTTGTGTGATTGATCCACTATGAAATGTATTTCTGTTTCTTACATCAACGTTTCAGTTTTTCACACACCTGAGTTACGGTGGTAAAATGATTCGGAGCGTAATTATAATCTGTAAATAGGCAGTGCGTTTAAAAATAAAAAGCAATGCAAATCAGCTTTTTAAAATCTTTTTCTTTTTCTTTAGCCTCATTCTAGTTTTACTTGTCTTACTTTCCATACACTATTAATAACAAAATAGTACTTTTATAAAAAGCTCGATCACAGAAGATTTAGTTAACTTTTAAACCATGTTTAAACTAAATCCCAAAGTTAATGTTTCTCGTGTATATTGGGGTATGATACTGAAAAGTTTCTCTTTTAGCTTTAGTTTAATATTAGTGATTCAGTCTTGATCACGCTGAGTTAAGGGACTTAATGATATGTAAATAAATACAATACATGCATGTTGTTTCCATAGCTGTGTGTGTGGTTCACAAACATTAAAGCAACAGATCTGGTCAGACGAGAGTTTTGTTTCCTGAAAGCAAAGCTTCTGTGTTTAGGACTTGTTGGTTAGTTCGGGTTTTTTCCAAAGATTATAAAAGCGAGATCCTTGAGATGAAACGACTACTGCTCTGCTTTTTCTTTCGCTGTGATATTCTTTTTGCCTTCTTCACAGCTGTGTGCTTTCACACCTCTGTTTAACTAAGCTTTAATTATATATCACTTTTTAATGTAACACAAATGTTTTACAGAGCAAAATCAAGACTTGAGAGACAAATACACACAGGATTATGACAGGGTGTAAAATACATTATAGGACTAGACCAAACATGACCAGCTTTGTTCAGCTTTGGGATAAAATGAAAAACTGAAAAGAAAATCGTGGTTGTACCAATACCAAAAACGGCCATACTGTACTTTTTGTTCCTTTTGTCTCATCTAAAAGCCTTTAAGCTTAGCACATTCAGGTAGTTTTTTTGTGTTCACCTCAATTTTGTCTCGTTTATTTCCTCTTGAGGAATTCTGTGCAGGTTTCTTAGGGCACACGAGTCTAATGGCCTCTCTTTGTTCAGTTCTGGTGATGGGAACCAGCTAACTCTTATCTGTGGGCTTCACATCTTTAAATCAAACATCTAGTCTGGGCCAGATTTTGCTCATTTTTAGCTAGTCGGTAGTTCATTTTCAGCCAAACGTTATGAAATTCTTTAAATTACATTTACCCACATAATGTAACTACTTTACTAATGTCGTCATATCAACACCAGTTTAAGAATCAATGAGTTAAAAAGTAGGACGAGCCTTTTCTGTAGCTGCAGTAAAGAGCCATTGTGGGAGTGAGTGAGAGCCACCCTGCTGAATAAAGGTCAGTGTTAAAGCTAATCCAGTTACACTATTCTTAGTGTCTCTTCACCTCCTCGTCTGCCGGTGCCCTGCTTCCTCTTCCTCCTCTTAATACCCGTCTCAGCTCCGTGGATCTGGGCCACGCATATGTAGGTTTCACTGTTCTCCCTGCATGTATGTTTTCCTCCTTTTACTGTTGTTTCCTCCCCCTTTCCTTTTTCTCTGTTTGCTGCTCTCTGTTGCTCCGTCAAAAGTTTTGCTTCTTCATCACCCCAGCCAGCACACTGTCATTCTTGGTCCCCGGCTCGTGTCAGCTTCCTCCAGAGAGAGGAAGTGATGTGTCAGGATGTGCCTTTATCTGCCGGTGATCTGATCTGATGTGAGATTGAGATAAACACCGGAGGAGTGTAGAGTTCTTTCTCAAGGGAGCTGCATGACTGAAAAGCCATCATTTTATTTTTATCTTCTTTCTATTTTTTTACTCGTGTGGGTTGAAAAAAAAAACCTGGTGGTCTTGGGGTGACTGCCAAATAAAGTGAAATCTAGGATGTGGGTGTTTCAAACCTGTTCAACCAGTCCATCTTTAGAAAAAAAAAATCTGCTTTGATACCTCATATGAGAAGTTTAGGAAGTAGTCTTGTAATGTTTAAATCAGCCTTTTGATCCTTCATGCTATGTAATATGTCTGCCAAGAGCCTTGTGCTGTCTGTCAAAGTGTTTATGGGAAAAAAAGAAACTAAACTTCACCCGCACTAAGCTTTAAACTTGAATCAGTGTGGATATATGATTTTAAGGAGGCAAATTCTGACATTTATAAGACTGATGTATAGAAAATAAGATGCATCAGTGCTTCAGACATCTGCCCCATTGAGGATGAATGATTTTCAGGGGACGGTGTGATGACCTAAATTTAAAAAGCCTCGGTGTGTTTCAGCAAATAGCCTTGAGAACACAACCTTATACTTATTAACCAATAATTAGAATTTTACAGAACGTTTATTCTCAAATTTCTTGAAAAAAGTGACATAATAAGCAAAGAAGCCACTTGATGTTGTAAAACCTTTTTGTGGGAATATAAACATGAAAGAAAAAAGCTAGATAAGTGGAGAGATTAAAACTTAAACAGAATATGCAGCCAGATTAAAACCCTGGAGCTTCCAAGGAGACTGGTCCAGACTGCGTCGTAATCCATCCAACAGACGTCTCATTCTGAAGCACCACTGTTATTGGTCATGTCAGTCCCCCTAATAATCCTCTAATCCACTAGCGGGAAGTAGCGGGTAGTTTTTGGGAGGCCCCCTCGTCTGGATGTGCTGAAACCAATGGAACTACCCCTTTGGAACCCCTTTTTATGGCAGTTTTCCGATGATGGAGAAAAACAAAAAATATTTCGGGATAGGGCTACATCCAGATCAGAGGGAAAACTACGAAAGGAAAAGCAAACATATGCTCATTTTAAAAATGTCTCATCAGTTTGACATAAATAGCAAAACAGAAACTGTCTCATTTCCTCAAATTTACAGTTTTGCTTAGTTATAACTAACTCTACAGCCCAAAGAAAACAGGAATCAAAGTTTGACATTTACACTAATTGAGTAAATGGCACATGGAGACAATAAATAACCATAAAGTTGGTGTTGAGATCAAACCTCAGTTTAGTTTTGACTGAAGTGGTATAAGACTTTAAATCTTGTAAATTTCAACCAGTAAGCAGTGAAGCTAAGGCAGTAGAGGTATTTGAGGTCCATTAAAAACCCAAGTGCCCCGAGGCAGTCTAGAAAGATGTCACTCTGTCATGACTTTATTTCTCTTTCATGATTCTCTCGTTTGCATTTTGAGCACGATTATGCAAGTACTGAGATGCACTAGTGCAAAAATGCAGACTATCTTCTCTCACACTCATTCTGCCTCCGTCCTTTACAGACTTTATGGATGTTTGACGTTTTCTCTTGTTGAATTACCCCCCCATCCCCCTGCATGTTTTTCCTCTTCCTCCCTTCCTTTCTTTTCTTTCCTCCGCTCTTGGCCGTCTTTTGTCCAGCCATCTCTTCACGCTTGACCAGCCTTGCTGTGACTCTTGACTTCAAAGAGCCACTTCATTCATCAGTCACTCATCGGAGAGAGAGAATGGGCGGGGGGCATTCAGCGCTGCGCTAAAAGAGAGGGAGGGGACGAAGAGTGAGTGTATGAAAAAGAGGGGGAACGAGCGTATGAAAAGGGAGAAAGAGGATCCGTTCTTGACCGCGGGGGACCTTTAGGAGTCACAAAAGCAAAAAACTAAATGAGCCACACACACACCCGTACAGCCTCTCTGAGACTTTACCGTCTCACATGATCTCTAATTATTTTTCTCACCCGTCTTCACCTTTTCTCCCAATTCTTCTAATTTGATTTGTCAGTATATTAGATTTTCAAGGCCCATTCCTTTTCATAATTCCTAACTGCACCCTAAAATGTGTTTATCATCTCATTTCCTGCTTTTGTAAACCTTTTCCCGTATGGTTTTCATTCTTTCGTGCTCACTGACATTCTCCGTCCTTTTTTCTTGTTTTTTGAAGGTGGCTTGCTGGCTAGTTTTCAGGTCAGTGGGAATTGCCATTGCCTCCCCTCTCAGCTGGAGACTGGCTCACACTCAACTGCACACAAACACACTCTCGCACACAGAAATGCACACTCATTGTTCGGCCTGCTCATTCCTGCGCGAGCCGTTTACACTGTACATACGTGGAGCTGTGTGGTCTCGTACGCGCGGCCGCCTAACTTAAAAAGCTGATTTTTCTCATAGGTGTGCCGAGTTCCTTTTTCATCCATCTTTTGTCTCACTCTGTCTTTATTTGTATTTCTCCCTCGAGTAATAAGTCAAGGTTGTGAGTCTGTCACAGTCTGCGTGCCTCTTGACTCGGTGTGTTTTTAGCTTTGTGCACTTTCAGTGTAAAAGAGGAAGAGGTGATTCCTTTCATGACTCACGTTGTGTCTGTGTGGGCAGTGCATGCATAAAACCTCAGTCAAATGACCCTCATTTTTAACTTAATAACCCTGTTTGGGTATTTCATATAATAATGTTCCCCTTTGGTTTTAGGAAGTGAAATATTAGCTGGTTTTCTCCAGCAGTGAAAGGTTGACTGTAAAGTCTGGTTTCACTTGACACACCAGATCTGGGATTTTTTTATGATGGGCATCACAAAATGTTGAAGATATTCAGAACTTTAGGATTTAAATTTATCCACATTATTTTTGAGGCGTTGGTCCCACTGTTCTAATGTTACTTTTGTTGGCATCAGGGCTGCCTGCAATTAATGATTATTTTGGAAATCGACTAATCCAGTTTAACAATTATTTTATTCAGTTTCTGCTTCCTGTGGTTGCACCTCCTGTTTTAACCTGCTCTGCATTACCAGTATAATTTACTGCAGATTAAAGTAACGTTCTCTGAAGCATATGAATTAGAAACTAATCAAAAGTATCAATACTAATATGGCCATCACAGTAACAAATGCAATAAAAAGGTGCCTAATTTTTGTAATTTTAAATAAAAGGTCAAATGCGTAACCAAAAAGGGACGCTAGTGGTTTGGAAATTCTAATATTGAAATAAGGCTTCAAATAAAATAAGAACATGTGGAGAATATGTATTTTTAGGTCATTATACCAGAGAAACGGAAGGTTGTTTGCCTGTTGAATCAAAGGAGGAATTCCCCCTGCTATCTATAGAGTGGTTTAGCCCTGAATCTGAACAGCCAATGACACGACCCAAACTCAGTTGACCAAAAACACATCCATCTGAGTTTAATCGACTTGGTAAACATGTACAGCATTGTTTGCATTTTAATCAACAAATAAACATGTTTATGATTTTACACGACCCGCCGTTAAAAATCTGTCTTGTTTTTGAATTCCTCAAGCTCATTTTTGCAGTTCTGGGTAACATTAGATTAAAACACAGAATAGTCGGTAATAATTTATGTTCAACTATGTCAAATAATGTTGGATCTTTACATATTTCATAGTTTGTTTTTTTATGTGGGGGTGGGGTTGTTTTTATAACTTCTAAGGTAGTTTTCACATTATTTTTTTAAATCTGCAAACTTAACCAATTATTAATTATAGTTATGTTGAGTTTTTATATGTGCCAGATATCTTTCTAAATCTATTTGACCATTTATATACTTTTTTTAAATGCCCAAAAGGTGACCAATTAAAAAAAAAAAAACTAACAAAAATCACAGAGCGATTTCATTATTAAGTTATTGTAATTTTGTCCTTTATTTGCATTTAAAGTCCTAATCCTGGTAAATAAAACTAACAAATAAATACCAGAATTTTTCAAAGAGGCTTCAAAACTATTGACATGTTAATTTTTGTTGTTGCATTTTAAATATTAACGTTCTAAAAACAGAGACGTGAAAGCACGCTTGCTGAGAACCCATCTTTTGTTGTTCTGGTGTGATAATTGTCTCGTCAGGAAACCGGTATTTTAATTCTGAGTCAGATTTTATGTTTTTGCAGTCGATCTTTATCAGGCGTGCTTCACAATGTACCACTGCACACCCACCGACCACAAAGAAGCTTTATAGAGAGCAGAAAGCAGGTGTGGAAACATGTGAGTCACAGGTCTTAATAAAGCCACGGAGGTGTGGAACAGTTAATGAAACACCTAGTTATTTTCCTGTTTGTGTTGCTCTGATTGTCACATTCTGAAAAAAATAAGTATCTGCTTTTGTGTATGTAGCTGCACATACAAATGGAAAAAAAATGAAATTATTTTTCTAAGTATTCATTTAAGCATTCATCATCATTAGTCACATCCTCGGTCCAACTTTGTGAGTTCGGTTCCTGTAAAGCAGTGTGCAGCGTAATGAACCTGCCGCGGCATGCCTTAACAATACAGTGGTTCTCACACGCACCCGCATTAACACAACCAAGGGTGAAAATAGATCTGAATGTGGAGAGACCGTGAAAGAGCTTAATAAACGCACTGCAGTGGAGGAAGGATGCAGTAATTGCCTTCAAGTGGGCCAGCAAAAAGAAAAGCTATATTTAAAGGTGAAATGGAGTGAAAATGAGAAAAACGGGACAAGAAGGTGAGGAAAAGTGTCTCTTCATTCCTCTCTCCTCCCCTAATGGAATGTTAATCAGCGACGAGAGGTCAGCCCTTTCGGCATTTCAGTGTGTGTGTGTGTGTGTGTGTGTGTGTGTGTGTGTGTGTGTGTGTGTGATGGGGTAAAAAGGTCAGGCCAGGTTTTCTAGCCTCTTCAGGTCACGTCAAAAGTGAACAACTGCACACGGGGGTCCATTACAACGTCTGTTACAACTATTGTACACCTAACAGGAAGTCATCAAGGAATGTTTCCTGAAGACATCAAATAGCTATAAAGATAACACAAATATGAATTCCTTTTGCTTTTATTCAACATATAACCCATCTGTGAGCTAATAATGCTAAAGCATCAAAATGTGTGTTTTATGGATATTTAAAACATTTCTATTTCTACTCAAACACATGCAGGATAAAGATCTCTCTATGGCAGTGGTTCCCAAACTTTTTGACTTCTGACCCACAAAATAACAGTGGCAGAGACTCGTGAGTCGTGACCCCAACCATCACTGGTAAAATGATACAAACACTGCTAATAAACAAATTAAACAAGGAGATAATGAAACACAAACATCTACAACTATTATACCATGTTTATTCAACTGTTTGTAACAGTTTGTAGGGGCAAATATATGGTTTTAGCAAGGATTTAAATCCACTTTTAGTTCTGGAGAACATCCCAGGACCCCCATTTGTTGTTTCAGGACCCATAGTGGGGTCACGACCCCAACTTTGGGAACCACTGCTCTATGGTGTAAGAAATTGCCAAAGCGTGGATGATTTTTGGAATATATTGGTGAGATCTTCAGACATCTGTTAAGAACACATTGGGTTCTTCATTCTCTGTGGTCCAGCAGTAGGTTGATAAGGATTTTGAGTGTGCACAAAACTTTGTGGTAGCGGTTACATTTTGGCCCTTGAGTAGAGTCAAGTTTATCAGAAATTGGGGGGGGATTGTATTCTGTTAATTCTACTTCTTAGAGATAAATCAGAATCAACAGGTCAGAACTGTAGAAGAATCTGAACTCTGTGGGTCCTCAAAACCAGATTGTGTGCGTTTCCTGTGATATCTACAGGAGGAGGGAAAGAGCTTCTGAAATGGGTTTATTTTCAGCACATTCCTCAAGTAAAGCAATAAAATCTAAAGGTTTTTAGGTGGTTTGTCATTTACACACATCTTACTGAAGCTACTGTAATCAAAACAGTCTGTAGACATAAGTGCCCATTAACCTCAGCTGAAGGATGTGAGTTTGCCAAACACAGAAGAGCTACTCCTTTTTCTCCCCTTTTATTCTATTTTAGAGCCTGGACTTACATGGTTTACTCATCTCTCTTAACTTATTTTACACATTTATTTCTGGAGTCCTTTTTCCTTGGCTCCCTGAAGTTTCTGTATGCTTTTGCTGAAATATCACTTGTTTTTATGCTGAGGTAATACTCAATGGCTGCCGGGTTTATTTCTTACTTTTTTTGCAGTGTAGTCCTTTTTTGTTTATCAGCTGCATTACATACCACAACGCCTTCATCAGAGGTTGTCATTTTAGTCCTCTGGAAACATTTCAGCTTCCTTTTCATATGTTATTGACACCACCATGAAACCGATTTGAATAAATGCTTCTTAGTAGCTAGTTTAGCACGCTTCAAACTTGAAGTGAGCAGCGTCCTCATACGCCGTTATATTTTTAACCATTTGGGTCATTTGAGACAAACCTTTAAAGGGACTTGAGTTGGAATAATGTTTTAATTAAAATTTAGATTTTATTTTCCAATGACTTTTTTGCCAATAAGTCACAAAAACACAAAGATAAAAGCTTCAAATATGGTTCACGTTGCGTGTAAAGAGAAGAAGTAAGTTGAGGGCTCCGGATCCACCTGCAGCCCTCTCTTCGGCTTCACGTGTCACTGCATCGAGGTTAAACACGTCTCTTCTAGCCATCAATCTTTGTGCACGACGTTTTGTGTTTGTTTGATAGTAACTTTGCATTTTAATGCGTCGATACATATGTATGACCATACATTCACTCTGTGTCATCTTCGCCACATCCCCTTTTGATTAATTTCACTTTGAGGTAAAATTGACTTTACTAGTGGAAGTGCATACACACTCGTGCATATGGTTTCTGACAGTGTTGACTGCCGGGGATGTGCACTACGGGATGTCATAGCTGTGGTATAAGTGCTCCCATCTTTACCTCCTCCCCTCTATCCATCTTTCTCCTGCGGTGTTTGTCAGCGTCTCCTCCCGACTCTTCGTTTCTTACCTGTGCTCACTCTGTCGTCTCTGCATCTCTCTCCCGTCTTCCATCAGATAGAAGCTGACAGCTGCCATCAGGCCTATTTCAGGCACTGGCACATACACACACACACACACACACAAATCCACCGGCGCTCTCTTCCCTTTTCACACTTTCACTCTGTTTGTCACCATCCCTCGTAATTTCTCCATCCTTCTGTTTGACTCCTTCTGAACATACCTGCCTGGCAGTGTGTGTGTATGTCCAAGTTGGATCTCCATCTGAAAGCTTTGGCCCTCCGCAGCAGAAGATCTGGAGGAAAACCAAAGTGGGCTAGGAGTCGCTTCCCTGCCTCTTCTTCTTCTCTCTACCTGTCCATCTGGTCGCCTACTCCAGGGAGGGGATTTCTCACCGTGTGTTTGTGTTTCTCCCCTGAGCGTCAGCCTCTTTGAGCGTGCATCGCTCATTCATTTATAATGAGGTGTCAAGCCTTTCTGTCCCTGTGGCTGCACAAATTTCCTGCTTTTGGCGTGCTGTTTCTGTCACTTCCAACATGTCTGCACGTCTACTTGTCCATCTCCTTCTGTCGTCCCAGTTTATTCATCTGTCTGCTTGTCTGTTTGCTGTCCTCCCCATCGCTCCTTCAAAAACAGGGACTATCAGTTTGCATTGTATGGACGCGCTTTCTTTTTCTGTCTTTTTAAGAAACCTGTCTGCTAATTTTGCCTGTCAGTCGAGGCAAAGATCCATCAAATAAAAGCTTCCTCGTCCAATAAATAATTGAAAAAGTGTCATTTTGATTGAATATAAGACTGCTTTAGGATTGGTCATGGTTCTTTCCTAATCATGATTTGCACTCCTCGTCTAACTGATCTCTTTTCTTGTTTTTTTCCCATGGTGCTCCCTTCATCCTGGTCAACGTGGTCTCTTCTAAAATCAGGTAAGGCCACGTTTTAGTTTGTTTTCTGAATCTGACCTCTTCTTTGTGTGTTTGCGCAAAGACTCACAGTTATGTCATTCAGGTTTGTTAATCAAACACTTTGTGGTGCTCATGTGGCCTTACACACTCACAAACAATCCCTTACTTTTGAAACACACACACACACACACACACACACACGCTTACAATCAAAGGTCACACACAAGCTCCATGTGTGTTGATTTACTAAAGCAGTTAAATGTTAACTTGACTTTGTAGGGCTGAAGGTTTTATTTTCCGCAGTGTGTTTGCGTGACTGAGGTGGGTGTGTCGCCCCTCTGTTGGGATGTTTTCAGCTATTCCTCGAAGGATTGGCCTTTTCCTTCCACCAGCTGGAGCCGCCTGGGAGCCTAGCTTGTATTTGTGTAATTTCTTGATAAGTGGAAACATTTTGTAGTCTCCGAGTGTGTGCAGGTCTCATCACCTGCAGGATGTTGTTTTCCTTTAGCTGTCTCTTGTGATCTCGCTCGCCTCTGAAGTACCTGTCCTCTAATTTCCCATCATGCTGCATTCTCTCCATCCCGTCTTGTTGTGTTTCTCGAGCCGTCCTCTCCCTCCTGTCCCTTATCTCTTCCTTGCAGTGGAGCCAAGGCCTGAAACACGACCCGTACAAACCTACCGGCACGTTTGTGTGTGCATGCGCAGTATTTTGTGGAGAAAAGAAATGTTCCTACATGTTCTGCTGCAGACTCTGTTTTGTTCAGTTCATAATTTTTTTTCTCCACATTCTTCTCTGCCTCAGCCCTCCTCCCTCTACTACACTATACAGTAGTTTTATCATCTATTGAAACTGTTTTTAGTTAAGCACTACACTTCCTGTAATCTGGTGTATATTTACCTATATAGATACCGTGTTGCGTCTCTAATAATCAATGGAGCATCAGACAACTCTAGTTGGTTTTCTTCTTGGTCCTCAATTGTTGACCTTAGGCCTCTAAACTCACCCTTTTATTTTTCTTAATTTGTCTGCTTTGGTGCCAGACTTGATTTCAGATGTTGTGCTTCCTTCTTGTGAAGGCTATGTCAGGAGGAGATTTTCTTTGTCAAACTTGTCTGAAAAAATCACAAAAATCCACAAGTGTTCCGGTTTCAGAAAGGCCTCCTCTCTGTTGTTGATAGTAATGGTGAGGGTTAGGGTTAGGGCTAGGGCTCAGAAGTATTACCTACAATTATTAATAAAGGATCTAGATGATTTATCATAAAATGTGTCATTTATTCTTTTTAAATCCACCTTTAACCACTGAACTGATGCACAATCGCAGACACAGGCTTTCTAACACTCATTCCCTCAAGAGAAAACAGTACCAAACCTGTCTTTATATAATACACAGTCTGGCAGCACAGGTTTAAAATGAAACATGTGTGATTGTGATCACTAAAACAAACAAAGCTGATATGTTTTTTAAAGCCCTACATGCAAAAACACTAACATTAGTTCAAGACCTGACCAATCAGAACTCTGTTCAATCATCATTTAATTAAACAGCATTTAATTAAACCCATGTCATCTTTTATTGTGATGACAGACATTATAGACTATGTAGATTTAAAATAAGGTGCATTTTGATCAGAAATGTCTTAATTATTCATATTAAAGCATAATAACCACTGTTTGACATGTGTTGCGCAGGTACCAGAATAAAGCAGGTGGCACAGAGTTACTCAACAGCTAATGATGGCATGAATCGACAAAGGTCCTTCCTGCAACCCTTGTATTCATTTTTGTTTGTTTGGTTGTTACTTGTTTTGTCAGTTAGATGCAGTGGTAACGTGTGTTTGTGTGTTTTTAGTCACCGGTAAGCCTCTGAGCTGCACATGAGCCTTCGTGTCCCGGTGTGAAAAAAATAGATTAATCCTAGTAAAAACGTTTATAACAAAATTCAAGGTCTTCTGTTGAACTTTCTGGTCGGTGATGCATTAGAATCGTGTGTCCTGGTAATTAGAAAAGGGCTTAAAGTTTAGACTTCATAGTTGTGGTAGGATGGTGCATAAGAGTGAACCTTCTTCATGTTTTCCGAGTAGAGTTTAGTTAACGACCTGTTAGCACTGACTAAACATTGACTCGTGTTTTTAATTTTACACATTAATAGAGATAACAAACTTAATGAAGTCAAATCAGTTTTTCTTGCATAAGTTAATTGTTTGCTTCAAGTGGCATATTGTATTAAGAACACTAATTTTAGATGAGAAACTATATTGGACAAGAATAAGTCATTTGAATAATTAGGAGATTTTTAGCTGACTTGGGGAATTGGTGAAGAAACAGAGTAAATGTATAAGAAGGGAAACCTGTTTTCCACAAATATTTATTTTGAATTCTTTTCTTTATCCTTTTCTTGCTGTTTTATTGTTTCCTTCGCCTTGTTCTGTACCTACGATACACCCATAAGGAAACAGAAAAAAAGGATGACCCAGATATGAGGAGAATGAATGAGCAGGAACAGAGGAGGTGCCAAAGTAGAAACAAGAAAAACATGTGATTGAGAGAGAAAGAGAGGAGGAGGATGGATGGCAGGTAAGAAATCCACTGATGACACCTTCTTCATGTCCGTACTTAAAAACACCTCCCTCGTCTGTCCTCTCCTTCTCTTTCTATCCCGCCTGTTCAGACGAGGGAATAGGAGGGGACAAAAAAGAACACGTCTTGCAGAAAGGAAGCAAGTCGGGGCCCTGTGTGTGCCTGTTTGTGTGTCAGTGTGTGTTTGTGTGCGTGCGTTTGCAAGCAGGCACTTGTCTATCTGAGCAAGTGTGTGAGTGTTTGAAGAGAGATTCTCAAATAGCATTATTAACTCTTCTGGGTCTTAGATGGGTCGCCTCCCATTCTCAGACAATGCCTGCTGCATGTGTATATACACACACACACACACACACACACTCGGTTACCAAAAGCAGCTCTGTGCGTGTTGACAGCTCCCCAGGCTCCTATCCTGGAAAGGCGAGACAGGAGAGCAGCGAAGCATGCTGGGATAGTAGAGGACCTGGACGTGCAGCTTTGAGCTACCCCCCCAGCTCTGTTAATACTTAATGTTCCTACACACACACACACACACACACACACACACACACACACACACACACACACACACACACACACACACACACACACACACATAATGTTTGGAGAGCTGCAGAGTAATAAACACATGTGTGCACACCGTACACAAAGCAATGCACGCGCGCGCACACACACACACAGAGTGAATAAAATATTCAGGAATTCATGAAATAATGATGAACATTGATGGAATGAAACTTGCTAATTTAACTGGGAGTCTCTCCCTCTTTCCTTTGTTAGAGAATGACGACAGTGACTTGAGGCTTGGAAACACACCTTCACAGAATTAATCGCAGCCTGAGAACAGAAGTGACAGCTTATGGGCACCAGAGGGACGGTTTCCTAACTGAAGTGTGTGTGTGTGTGTGTGTGTGTGTGTGTGTGTGTGTGTGTGTGTGTGTGTGTGTGTGTGTGTGTGTGTGTGTGTGTGTGTAGTTGCGTGTGCGGTTTTTCTTTTCCCCTCTCGCAGCATCTGCCCCGTTACACTTGAGGCGCGGTGATGTTAGCATTAGCACAAGCGTGGACGCCCTCAACTTATCATAGCAAGAACATTTGAATTTTACAGTGGTTTGATTGTAAACACACACACACTCGGAGTGTGTAAGTAGGGCAGCTGTCCCGTTTCTTTCAGAGCAACAGCTTTGGTAGCGAGTGGGAAGTTCAGCAGCATTGCTATGAAGATAAATAACGCTGGCTGCCATTTGTAGCAATGAGATAGAAGTTTGGTAATCATTTAATTAAATCAGCTAATTAAATCAGTGTTTGGAGGCGTTTGTGTTTTCCACATTTTGCTTTTCTGAATGGGTGCAAAACACTGGGAAGGAGTCAGTTGAGGGGAAAACACGGGAAACTAACAGAGAAGGGGATATGAGGGCCTGTTGAAAGACGGGCATTTTAAACAAAAAGGACTTAAAGCTACAAGCGTGCACACGTGTGTCCGCACCTTATTCGCTCATGCTCAGTTTTTTCTTCTTCGTGTGTTTAACTTAAACAGTTTCCAACAGCAACAACCTCACAGGGTTGCAAGTGTGCTTCGTGCACATTTTCCACCAACGTCAGCATTTGGACGTAGAATCACCTTATAGCGAGAGTTGTTGCTCTGAAATGCTCTCGCTGTAAGAGCTGGCATTAATGCAGGGTTATCCGGAGCTGATTGTGCTGTTTGCTGTGCTAAGCTGTCAGATTGTTGGGGGAGGAGAAATAAAACTTTACCCGTTGAATTTCAGTTAGAACCCTAATTATTCATTCCAGTAAATAATTGGCTTCATCAAACAGATGAAGCTGCTTCAAAGTGCTATCAAACCAGAGCTAAATAATCTGAAAGCTTGCCTGTAAATTAGGTAAATTCAAAGGTGAGAATGTTTTTTTTTTTTAAGCATCTCAGCCTCTGAGCCCAGACACTACATCTTGGCCCGAAGGCTTTTTACTTTCTGCAGCGCCTTTTAAACTACAGCACATTAAAGCTAAGACGACAGAGTTTGGATCAGCATTACTGTTTGTCCTGTCTTGAGGCAATTTTTTTTTAGGTAAAAGACTTGGCAGTTACAGAGAGCAAGAGTTCAAAGTAAATTAAACAGTGAGGCTTTTGTCAGAGCATGCACACGTTTGTGTATACATGACTTTTTTGCAGGTGGTTTATAAGTGCGGGCTGTGACATCAATCACATCTCATCCTGCGCCGCTCTAAAACGAGGGATCCCCTACCGCTCGGCAGATTGGTGCTCCAGATCTCGGCCTGCGTTGCCCTTTAATCTGCCCCCCCCCCCACCCCCACCCGCCCTCCATGCTCCCTCTGTGCTTCACTATAATCCCTCCCCTGCCGACCTGCACTGACAGGTGCAGGTTGCACTGGGGTGCCCTCCACCGGGTTCGTGTAGGACTGGATCAGACCAGATCAGTCCTGACTCGTTCTGCCTTTGTGTGCGATCAGAGGTGAGCTGCAGGTCCTTTTGGGGATTTTTATCCTTCCAGTGGTGAGGGAAATGAATCTCTCCTCACCTTGTTTGATGTCCAAACATTTTCAGGCATGTAGCTTTCTGAAAATTCAAGTAGATTTTGCAAAAATGTAGAAATATATATATTTTAAATTTGTGAATTTGTTATTGGCATTCATTAATGACACTCGACATTGAATGTATTCTGGCTAAAATGTTTGATAGTTTGTGAGGTTCTGTCATGTTTTCTCAGGACTTTCCTGGCAGAGTCTTAAGTCTGACTGTCATTGTCAGTCAATTGACTGTAATGTAATGCAGGAGCCATCTGAAAACACTCAGCTCGAGCACAGTGAAATAACAATAACACAGCAGCACAGGCTAAATCAAATTAAGTCTTCTGTTTACTCCCACAGACTATATTGCTGAGACAAGTCAGTGGAAGCTGTCTTTTGTACTTTCAGAAAGTGAATGGCAGCTAATGGTTTCTCCTGAAGGTAGGGAAATGAGCCCAGATCTTTTTTTTAATTCACACTGAATTTGTTTTTGTCCCAGCTGAGTCGTATAAAGGAGAGACGGAGCCTGATTGTGATTGGCTAAACATCGGCATATTGTTCAGTTAAGCGTCCTGCAGGTTAGAATAATAAATCTTTTAGTTGGAGGTTTTATTTGTGCAAACTCTTATTATATTAAGTGTGAAAAAGGAACATTACTTCAAGTGATTTTGACGGAGTTGTGTTTTTGTCTCAACGTGAAGCCTGATAAACGTTTCCTGTTCCAAACAATGGCAGACGAAGTGCTAAAAGATGTGTTTTCTGTACATGTGGGAGTGTATAGTCAGAGTGGGACACAGACAAAATAATAAACACCACAGAATTACGCCATTGTGGACTTATCTGTCAGTTACATCAAACAAAAATGGCCACCCCCGTCATCCCCTGAGCCTCGAGAATCCTCTGTTTATGTACTCAGAGTTCAGTGTGAAAGAGGGTGAAAGGGATAAAACACACAGGAATGAAACGCCTTTATTTTGAACTCTTTATAGACTAAATATGAATAAATCCAAGACTGACATATAGAAGCAGTTCAGTAAGACTTTCCCAAAGCAAGCAATTATGTGGTCGAGGCGTGCTACAAGAAAGCACTTCAGACCCTCCAGATACCAGCAGGTATCTCACAAATCACTAAACATCTATCTCAAGGCCTTGGGCCATGCCTGGCAACTATGAAGACAAACCAACCGTTCCCCCTGGAGACCTGTGAATGTCCTAATAATCACATAATGTCAGCCAGCGGCTCAAACACTCCAGGACACGTGATGGTTTGGATCTTTTCTTTTGGTCTCCTGCAGGGCTGATTAACAATGTGGCCATCGTCTGAAGACAAGTGGGTCTGAATTCTCAGACTGATGTCTGATGCTTGTTGTCCTCACAGCACATCGATTGGTTGAGCTCTTGAATGTTGCCCGCCTACACTCACCCAACTGAACATTAATGAGGCAGAATACCTGGAGATAATTCACCTTTGAACAGAGCATTTCTTTGGTCCTTTTAGTGAGAGTAGAGCAAGGAAACGTGGACTTCAGCTGACCTGACACAAACTGGGACACTCTTATCTGTTATGGCCTCTTTGTGTCAGTCTCTCCATTTATTATATCTGTCTTGATTTTTTTATTGTCTTCCATCTGTGTGTGAACACTCATCCATGGGCCTTTGACCCATCTTCCCCCCCCCCCCCCCCCCCCCCCCCCCCCCCC
>SSNR01000253.1:296404-328885 GCA_006937965.1 Callopanchax toddi | reverse complement strand
CCCCCCCCCCCCCCCCCCCCACATTGTGAAAACAATACCCTGAGCCCTGCCATAAAACTGAAAATGGGACTTTAATCTTTGATGCCACCAAAGAAGCAAGAAAACTCTGTAAAATCCATTATAATTATCATCATCGGCGCCCCCAAGAGCTTAGAAGATGCTTTACATAACCACTTCCCATCTATTTTTCCAGCTGTCCCTTTTCCCCACAGACTCATTCCGGTCCGACGACTATGGATCTGCAGTCGATAGCTTCCTGTAGCTTTGTATCTGTGGTCACTTCTTTTTCAACCCTGCGGTCTGAGCGTCTACCATACAGACCTCTTGCTATTACATACAATGGTTAGATTATTAATCAATTTCATCACTTGGAGATTTTCTCTGAATGTGTAGAATAATTAATCTGAAAAGCCACAAACATGAGCTGTAGTCTCGTGTAAAGTAGTTTTTCTTTTTTTGTGTGGTTGAAGGGGATTTCTTGTCTTTGATTTTTAGGCTTTGATACTTGATCTTTACAAACAGGGACCTCTATGATTACATTACTATTCTGCACCACCATTGACCAGATCTGCACTCGGTTTATTTAAAATTCCTTGTATGTTTATTGATGATATGTTAAGAGTTTCTAAGAGAACACAGCAGTCAGTTTTGTATAAGTTCTACAAACGGTCACAAAAACAATGTAATTAACAAAAAAGTATTTGTATTACAATTTTGTCACTTTCCACTTTGCAAGCATGCTCTTATTTTGTCATGACGCACACTTTCATCCCTTCCGAAGGCTAAGCTCACAGTCAGCCTTGTGGTGTTTCAAAATGTCAGCTCCAGTAAAGACAGCAGAATGAAGGTGAAATACATGGGGTGTAAATATCTTCAGCGATGACACAAACACCCTCTGTGGAGTCCAGTGATATTTTTTCACACGGTTCAATTTGCAAGCATCGATGCTCCTGAAAAAGCACATTTTTCTTTGGACGTCTGGGCTCCCGTAGCAGCTTCACACTGCTACTCCATGTTTTCTTCACATGACTGATCAGTCAAGTAAAATATTCAGTTTAATTAGTTTTTGTCAACATGTGTGTAATCTACATGTTTTTAATTCCTGTCCTAAATAGGCCCGATTGGAGGGTTTTTTATGTTCTGTACTGATTCTAGTGTGAAAAGTAATTTTGGTTGTTGATTTTATTCTCAAGATTCAATCACCACAACTCTGCCAGTCACTGACAAAACTTAGTGTCTCCTATTAAATGTGAACTCTGGATATTTTAGACCTATATTTCTTCCAAACATATTGAAATTCTATATTTCTGAATATATTCTTTCAAAAAAACAATGTAAAGATGGAAAACGTCGAAATGAACACCGATCATAATATAGATTCTAGTGCGCCCTGCAAAGGCATCACTTTTTTGAATAGCCACATCACAGCATTCTTGGTATATTTTTTTTACCAAAGAGGAGAAATACTGTAAATGCAGTGAGTAATCTTGATAAATTATTGTGATTCCAAGACTTAATGAAATAATTGTGATTACGTTTTGTTTTTGTTTTTTGCCATAATCAAGCAGCCCTAGTAGCTGCCCTTCAGTTTGTTACTTGATACTTGTAATGCTATTTTTGTTTATTTTTTGCATCTTGAAACTAATTTCCACTTTTGCTTGATACGCTTAGATTTGATTCTGTTTTAACTTCATGTCATAAAATTCATCAGCAGAAACTAACTTTGAATAAATACTCTTTCATTTTTATTTTTAAGTTCATCTCATTCCAGTTTGCTTTAATGTGTAAATCATATTTTCCTTTAAAAAAACACTGCAAGTCAATCAAAACAGAAAAGATCTCATCTTCAAACACTCACATTGTACCTTTAAGTAACCTTGTTTTGGCAACAGCTGTTTTCTCAATATAAATGTCAGCTAGAGAAACCTAATATCTGTTTCCTCCAAATGTCTCGCTGCTTGCTTATACTTTGTGCTCTGATTAGACCTTGTTTGATATTTAATACTACTCCCCTTGTGTGATTTTGCACTGATGTGTCCGTCTTTAACTTCCTCTGAGATTTCTTGTGTTTTCTTTATTCCGCTGCCAAATGTTGATTGGACATAGGAGGAAAATGGAATGAAGCAGATTGGAGACCTACAGTAGAGTTGTAATTCTCTTCATCTAATGGCCTGCAGTAGAGTCAGAGAAATGTGAAAAGGATTAAAGATGCAATGAATGCACAAGAGGAGGGAGAGGCTCTGAGATTACAATACAAGCTTTGTTTCTCCTGCTATCGAGCTGAGGTTTCTGCAAGGATCCATTATTCTTGCTTTGATGCTGCTGTCTCAATGAAAAGTAGTTGGCGCTGATGCATTGTTTCAACAGGAAAAGGGGATATCACTGCAGTGCTATTCAGCATAATTTAGCCTACCCCCCTCCTTTCCAGCCCACACTCCTAACTCAAACCCTGCCTGCTCCGTTGTGACACTGTGCAATTACCTGCGGTGCTAAATCAGTTTGACAGCAGTGGCTAAATATGGAGCTTCATGCCCACTATCACCTTATCAAACTTTCAGTGGTTTGCCAAAACCGAAACAATTCCAAAGACCCCTGATAATCACGGCGGTTGCCAAGAACGACGGTTATCAAGAGCACCGTTTGTCAGTTATATGGGCTGGTTGTCAAGGAGCAGATTGTCAGACACCAAGGAAGTCAGGCACAATTAGAAGATTTGTAATTTACCGAGTTAAAGAAAAACAGCTCTGCATTGTTTGCTTAGCGGCGCAGTGTTTGAGCATCGCAGTCTTCAGCTGTGCGTGCTTGTGTGTGCATGCGGTTGGATGCGTCGATATGTCAGACTGTGACAGATATTCCTGGCTCCGTGCTTGCAACATCATTCCCCATCGCCCCTCTCAGCACAGATGTTCGCCCGTGCACGCCCAAAAAGTACACCCCGCCACACACATAATGCTCAACAGTCTGCATGCATCCAAGCTCCAGCTGTTCCAGCAGTTAGTGGGACATGGTAGATGCCTCTATTAGAGAGTTGCAAATCCCTGCAGAGGAAAAGGGAAGAGATGAAGTGAGCGACGGATGAGGAATGAACAATGACCCCGGTGCTGCAGGGAGGGCAGGAGGGAAGGCGCTCTGGCTCTGGCAAGTCTCGCAGCAGTCATTTTGGACATCTCTGGATCCAACTTCAGAGATTTTTGTAGAAGGAGAGGGGGAGAGGTACACACAGCAGGGGCTTGTGGGGGATTTGAGGGGAGGTCTTGGAATGGGTGATGAATGTCCACGGAATTTTCCAGGAATGTTGGCTGGGGCTTTTTAGAGGCGGCCTGCTCAACAAGGGCAGATGTGGCCCCCGGGGGAAATCACAGGATCATCATTCCTCTGCTGCTTACCTTTTTCCCTCCATCACACACATTCCAGAAGAAAGATCCGAACTGTGCAGCCATCGAGGGGGGAAGTTGCAGGGAATTTAACAGGGCAGCTGTGTAGAGAGGATACCTCAAGCCTTTACTGATGGTTTTATTTACATTTTACAAGGAACTGTTTGTGAAGTTGAAGCTCCTGCTGGATGCAGATAGCAGTGCTTCAAGACAAATGACGTTTAGGATTGTTAAAACTGCAGGATCTCTTTAGCACATGTTTTCACAGGTGAACCATGTCTGACCTCTTTAGAAGTTTATATTTTACTCAAGCCTCCTCTTTCTTCTTTTGTTCTGCCACCCATCCACTGGGGACAGCTTGCAAAATCCCAGGT
Organism: Callopanchax toddi; assembly: GCA_006937965.1. Classification (NCBI taxonomy): domain Eukaryota; kingdom Metazoa; phylum Chordata; class Actinopteri; order Cyprinodontiformes; family Nothobranchiidae; genus Callopanchax; species Callopanchax toddi. The sequence goes on along the minus strand of SSNR01000253.1, from coordinate 325,137 downwards.
TCTCTGTCCAAAGTGCTGTGTAGGTAGATCAGCTCTGCTTCAAGGCCAGACCACATGGTGTAGGCCAGATGAAACTGAAATCTCCTGCAGACTTTTGGAGTGATTAGTTTTTTTCTATATGTCTTTAAGTTGATCTTTTTATTTAAGCCGTTAGTGTTTGTTGTTACGTCTGTTTGAACCAGCGTAGGTGGGTTTCCAGATAATGGGGAGCAGGAACACACTGGAAAAAGACACAGTTCGCTTTCAGCACAGTGACCCAGTGTGGGAGGTGTGCATGCTGCCTCTGATAAGGGCCAGACTGCTAACTGTTTCTTTCACATTCCTCTGAATGCTAATCAGGAGGAGCAGAAGAAAAGATTGGCCAGTTCCTCTTCTGAGCGTCTGCCACTTCTCTCTCTATCCATCCTTTGTCCTCTTCTCTCGTTCTGTTCTTCTCTAGACTCGTCCTCGCAGACTGAGCTGAGATAGCCGTTACAGGGCTTTTGCAGATTTAGCATGAAAACGAGGGAAAGCACTTGGCTGCTCTGAGCAGACGTGTTTCTGTGTGTGTCGAATGTTCGGTTAATTCACCATATGGAGGAGCCTCATTTGCATAGTATATTGTTCTCCTGGCATGTTTATTTCTTGCGTGTGTGACTTTATCTCTAACAAACTCTCTCATAACAACCACATGAACATATGAACTCCTACTGTGACCTCCGACACACAGTCAAGCCTCCTCTTCTCCTCGCTGCACCCCCTGCCACAGCATCTGATCCGGGGATTTGTTTGGGATTCTCTCGGATTCACCCTGATTCTCCTCCTTTATCATTCCATGTGTTTGTCTGTGTGTATGTCTCTCGTGTCTGGGCAATTGAATATAATTACATATCACCCTCCACCCACACAGTCTTTGATATATTCCAGTGAGACAAAATCTTGTATTGTTAGTTTTGGAGAGGGTGGGATGTGTTGCCACACATTTGCGTACACTGATACTACAATTATTCTCATTTAGGCATTCCATTGACAAATATTCACTCCAAAACACAAGACTCCATCGTCAACGATGAAAAGGACAAGCCCTGGGTGAATTACGGTTTGTTGTTGAGTGGAATCAACAACATCATCTGGCTGTGGGTGGACTCTGTTGACTGTCTTGCAGAAACGTAATAAATCAAGTCTTGTTTTGATATTTTTCTTCCCAAAAAATGTTGTTGTCATCATGGGAGTTGATATAATTACTGTGACAAAGTGTTGTTTTTTTTTTTTTTGCCCCATTTGACCACAGCATTCCCAAATGTCAGTATTTATCTTGAGGATTTGGTTGTTTCCTTTACTTGTGAAAATTATGACTTGAAGGAAATCATGAAATGGAATGCTTGTAATAAACCATAATTATCTTTTTTCTGCGCTTTTAAAATGTGGTCAATTGTCTTTAAAGTAGTACTGCAAATAAAACTATTATTATTAGCAGTTACAAAATTATTGTTTTGCTAGTCACAAATAAGTCTCAAGTCTTTCCACACAAGTCTTACAGGTACGTCTCAAAAAAATTAGAATATCGCAAAAAAGTTCTATAGTTTGTGAGTCTCCTTTAAAGTGATAATATGCAGTTTTGCTTGTTTTGGGCTCCCTCTGGTGTCCGTTTTAAATCACTGCATTACACAAGTTAGCATATTGTTTCAGCTTCTAAACGCCTAAATCTACCTGTTGAAATGTCTCCTCAGCCTTCATAGTTTTCTACAGGAGCGGTTATTTACTCCTTCAAAGAAATCAGCTGTGTTCAAGCAGGGAGAGATTGAAAAAAAAGCAGGAATCATGAGCTAAAAACACTCCAGCACTAGCATAACAGCTAGCCACATTGGGTTAGCCTAACCCTCGTGAGACACGGGACTTCCTGGGTACCGTGACGGCGACGGAGTTTTTTCAATCGTGGTATTCCGGATCTAATTACCAGATGGGGCTACGTGACTTTTCATTAACTCTGTAAAGGGTCATATTAGCACAGACTGGCTCAAGGAAAAGATTTAAAAATATGAAAAAGTTACATATTATCACTATTCATTACACATAGAGTGACATTGTTTATGCTTTTTTCTTGTAATTATGATGATTATGGCTTGCAAATAGTGAAAACCTAACATTTAATGTTATATGTTACTCAACTCAAACTGTATTTATATAGCACTTTATATATAGCACTTTAAAAACAACAAGGTGTCGACCAAAGTGCTGAACATTGTGTAAAATAACTAAACATTAAAAACAGAAAGGAAAAAATATATATACATATAAACATTTAAAATAATAAAAGTTGGTACAGGAGCCACACTTATCCAGTATTAAAAGCCAACGTGAAGAAATATGTATTTAAAAGAGATTTAAATGATTCAAGGCTCTGTGCAGAGTGAATGAGCAATGGCAGGCTGTTCCAGAGCCTTACATAAGGTCAATTTAAACAGAAATACTCAGTCATTAAAGTGACAAGAAATAAAGGCTTGAAATATTTCTGTGTAATGAATATATGAGTTTCACTTTCTGAAATGAGTGACACAAAATATTATACTATAATACGTTTTCATGATTTTCCAAATTTTTGAAATGTTGGTGTTAAACTTTGAGTCCTAAACAAGTAAGTCTAAGTAATCAGTTGTGTTTTAAGTCCAAGTCACATGACCATTAAAAGGAATGTTTATTTTTTATTTTACTTTCTTAAAATTAACATTGCCTCTTTGAACATTGACTTGTTTGTTGTATTTATATATGAAAGGATCATTTTTTCCGCAGAGACAAATACTTGTCTACAGCAACCTTTTCTCTATTTTTCCATTTAATTTGTCTTCCATTATAAGAAAAGCCACCGGCTTGGTCTCGCTCTTGTTTTTTTTTTAAAGCAAATGATGCCAAATTTAAGCAGGTGGCACAGATTGTGAAAAGCCCTGTGGATGCCGATAGAGGCTGCCAGGTTGAAATTGATTTAGCAGTGTTTTATTGATGTAAAAATATTCTAAATTCAGTCACCAGCTTTTAATCGTTCTGGGTGGGGTCCTCGGCTGCATTCCTAATAGTTACTGACAACATAAATGGTTGCCGAAGCTGAAACACATGCACACACACCCTTCATGAACCTCAGCTTGAGTCAGGGTGTTGATGTTGGTGAGTTTCTATCCCGCTCGGCTGACTGAAAGTGTTGCCAGGCCGACAGCTGCTCCAGCTTCACATTCCCCCACTTGTTATCCGAGATTGGAAACTCCAGGGAGCGTCTGCTTGGGATTGATACACACATTCAGTAAAAAAAACTTGTACTTAAAGCCACACATGCAACATCTTTAAATTGCATATGCAGGTTGGGAGCAGAAGAGCTGGAGAGGCTAGATGTCACAGGCCTTATAATGGAGGGATGCCCTCTTAAGCTGCTTCACACGAGAGCCTAGAAAATCAAACTGTCATATCAATGAGCAGCTCAGCTCTCCCCCCAAAAAATCCCCCCTGTCTTCTTTACTTTTCTTTTTCAGACTCTCTTCTATCTCTGCACTCTTTTTTTTCCCCATGGTTTTCTTGAAAAGCAGGTTTAGAGTTTGGAAGCGGCCGTGGCAAGCTTTTCAATTATTCTCTGTGTCATTCTAATAGCATAAAACGAGGGAAAAAAAGAGATGAGAGGGAAGGGAAGACATTTGAGAAGAACATGTGTACTAGTTGTGCAGAGCTGTTTGTGGCAGACTAAATGGAGACTGAATTCAATTTTAACTACAAGCAAAGACCAGTTTTCTTAACTAAAAGCTTGCTCGCATCAAATGCAAACACCTTTGATTTTTTTTTTTTTTATCCATTTCCTCTTTTGAGCCATAGACTGGAACTTTAAAAGGGCATGGACTTTAATCCTTGTCCTCTCTTCTTTTTTCCTTTCTCTGCTTTCTCTAAAAAGATTACTTGATAGCAGCATCCATGTATTTTTCTTGACCCTGAATGTTGGATTTTTGTGCAGAATTAAGAGCCTTTTGAATCACAGACTACACAGTCAATATGTACCCAACAGATGGTGCGTGGCTCCTCTTCCTCTTTTTTTTATCCACTTCTTGGTTTTTTTTTCTTCTCCACTAGTCAGTAACAATTTGCTGCTTGGTGTATGGTAGCTGCATGTTACTCTCAGTTTGTTTGTTCTGCTCTCTTTCCCTCTTTGTCACAGATGTAGCCTGAAATCACGTCTGTCACACTGGCCTTAATTTCAGGGTTAGCAGCTGCCAGTTGATTGGAACTCGAAAGTAAATGTGTGTTTGTGTGTGTGAGATCTCGTGTCCAGAAAAAAAAAAACAAGAAATAATAATCTTAGAAGAAGAGTCTGAGCATCTGAGCATTCATTTACTGTATTTGGTTAAATGTTAATGTTTAATGAATTGAATTTTTGGAAATTGCTTTATTCACCATCTTGGTGAGAGTTTGGGAAGATGTAAACTAACAAGATTAACACTCTTTGTGTGTATAATTGTGTGTGTAATTTGTTGAAATTCAGATAATTTGAGAATTGTTTTTGCATTTCAAGTCTCTAAACTATACTGAATGAAGTCCATATAACTAGAGATGCACTCAAAAATTTCAAAACTTAAAATATGCTATTTCAATGTAATAATATAAATAGTTTATTCATTATTAATTTTCTTAAGGAAAAGTAACATCTAACTTTGTTGCATGCTCAGACCGGGATTTGAACCCAGGTCTCCAGCATGAAAGGCAGTTGCTCTGCCGCTAGGCCATGGTTCATTGCTGTCTTTCACTTCAGTTTTGCTCTGTCACTCATTTCATCTCCTACCTGCTACGTTTGTGTGTACGAGGGAGACCGATTCGCGGGTCTAATGTAACCCCGGAACATAAATAACATAATAACACTTTGCTGAGCTGAGAGAGCAACTTCTCTTCTTTCAAAAACTGAATTTTTTTTATAGCACAAACCATTGCGGAGTGCAGAAATGCGTTGACAAAGACGCGCTTGGTGTTAAAGGGTCAATGCGGGACAGTGTCTCAATTTGTGGGACGTGTGAAAAGTGATGAAAATGCGGGACAATCCTGCACAAAACGGGACATCTGGTCACCCTAGTGTCAGCAGCTCAGAGCTCTGGTATCGGCCCTCAAAAACCAAAGTTGGTTCATCTCGTATAATGTGTTAACAAGGAAGATTTAGATCATAGATCCCTTACAAGTCTGGGTCCAGACTCAGAAGCTGTCCCGTATGGACCTGGACCTCCAGCCAAACAAGGCTGTGATTTAAAACCGGACTGGGTGCTTCTATTTTAACTGGCACACCTTTTATCATCTTTATGGTAGTGGTTTAGAGGACCAGGAAATGCATTGACCAATTGTATGCGAGTTCAGCAAACCCATGTGATACTGCTCAGCCAATCAAGTCAGTGCATTCCAGGTGGTAAATACAGCGATTCAGCAAAGAAGAAGGAGAGGCAAGTTACACTCATGCAACAAGACTAAAGTAAACATAGAGATAGATGTTAAGCAAACAGAGAGAAACGGATGACTGAGCTGGAAGAATGTAAGAAAAAGAAAAGTGAAGCTGAAGAGAGAAAGAAATGAAGAGAACAAAAGGAGTTCTCCTAAAAATGAAAGAAAAAGGGAGACGATTGAGCATTTAATCCAGAAGGGACATACAGTATGTTCAGAAACCATGTCGCTTATTAACAGTGTAAAACGCCATTATGAGACAAAACATGAAGGTTTTGACCAAAGGGACAGGTTGAAGTGAGATCACTAAAGGCGGTAGTGTCATAGCCCAATATGACCAGTCCATCAAAATTTCAAATTCAAGCTTTTCCCTCCTACGTTTTATTTTTCTGAAGATATACACTTTGTTGAACATGCAGTTTTCAATTATTTTTTTAAATGCAGTCTTACTTATGAGAAATCATTTATAGACTGTATGTTAAGTTCAACGTTATCCGATAATAAATATTGTCAAAAAGTTTTTGAGTTGTACTAAATTTAGGTGATTTGACAGTTGAGCGTAGATTAGATATATACGTCGACACTTAAATATAAATTACACGTTTATCCAGACATTATGATGCTTCAAGTGTTTTTTCTACCTGGACCTCTTTAAATTTCAGCTAAATACCCCTGATTTAGATGTATGAAAGCAGATTTTGTAAACTTTTTACACCAAGTTGTTGTTGTAAACTTGATTTACTGGATTCATATGAGTGTCATTAGGTTTCTACTTTTAAAATAGATGGAAATAGTCGTGTTTCCCAAAATGTCAAAGTATTTTTTTAAAATAATTTGAGTCGGAACCAATTAGAAGGACAGAAGGAGGGATTGAAGGAAGGATGCCATGGCCTCACAGCTCATTTGAGGCAGATCTGAAGCTGTGAGCTTGCGTTACGCTGCTAGACAATGAGCTTCTTTCACCCCGTCCACACACACTGTCCCACAGACACATACACACTTTCAACACAGAGGCATTCTGTCTTGAAAACTGTTGTTGTTCCCGTTGCACAATATTTGGCTCCTCTAATTTCATTATGCTTGCTTCTTCCTGCTCCTCTGCATTCTCCGACCTTTCCTGGTTTTCGTTTTCCCGGCCTCTTGTTTCGGTCCGTCTGATTAGACGTTGCGTGTGTAAACTCGCCCCGTCACGTTTTTCTTTCCTAAACCGTATGATTGCTTATGATAACAAAGGCTAAATTTAGCGATGAAATCCTTGTGACGCTGTGTTCCAAAAGTTGTGGCTGCATAATCAGAGAGCGGGAGAAAGAGATTGAATGGTGGGAGCAAACTGGGAATGTCATCATTATTCTTTAAATCCCTGGAATTTTCTCCCATTTTCCTCTCTGCCTCACTCACGCTATTCCCTCCCTCCAGGCAGAGCTCATTAGCCCCTTGGCCCTTTCTGAACAGGTGGGGCATGTTTGGCACAACCCTCTGACATGCAGTCAGGCGTAATTGGGCTTGGAGGGAACCCCCCCCACACACACACACCTCACCAGCACCCCTTTTCCCCTCCATTCTTAAAGAGCCAATTGTCCCCGTCCTGTTCCCTGGGGTAAGGTTGTGGCTGTGGAGCTGGACCGCAAAAATCCAGCCTCAGGCCCGACTCCAGGCCTGGCTGACTCACTGACTGACTGTCTGCCACCCCCCCACCCCCCCTTGCTGTCAAAAAATTACAACCACTACCCAGACAAACTCGATTCATATGCAGACGTTTCCCTCAAATGTCACTGGGCTCCTCTAACCGTCAGCTCTTCCACCTTCTGGCTCACTTTTTTTTTTTTTTTACTCATTCCTGCACCTCAGAGTTACCTCTCCAGCTCATCTCTGGCCATTTCTCTGCTAAAACCCCCTTTTTTTCTTTGTTCTTGCTTTCACTTTTCAAGGATGCTGCAAGACAGACTTATCCTCATGTGACTCTCTTGTTTTATGTTTGTTTGTGCTATATGTGTGCATCTGCTGAGTACTCTGGGTAAATACGAAGCATCACCATACTTACTTACGTCTGCATAATTACAGGCACTTGTTTTCCCCTTCCCCCTCCTCGTCTCTTCAAGCAAACACTTGACATTACCTTGAAGAAGTGTTTTCTTCAAAAGGAATAGAAATACCTTTGTGCTGCTGTCTTTTTCTTCTCTCTGAGGCTCACACATGCTATCCTACCGCCGCTACTGGCTCGGCAAGATCTCATTATCCTGTTTATTCTAACAAACAAACGTCTTTTTTAACACACACGCGTAAACGCGGAGGCGGAGAAGATGGCGTTTTAACTCTGTGGCGTTTGAGGGGCCGGTGCGGGCAGGTGTGGAGGTTTGAATCTTAACTGCCTTATCTCTCCAATTTCACACTCTCGCCTCAAGTCACACACACAATGCACAGAAACACCCTGTTGCCTCTTGTCTCGTATGTGACGACTGATCGAATGGAGAACAGGGGTCTCTCACTCGCACACACTCTAATCCCAGCCAGAGGGGAGGTTTTGCGTGTTTGAGTGTGTTAATGACTGTGCTCGGCTGCTTCTGTAATGGGGCCACCTGTCTACTCATTAGCCTCGTTACCCAGCCTTTTAATTGCCCCCAAACTCCGCACCATTTCTCCTCCTCCTCCTCCTCCTTCGTCTCTTCCTTCCCCTACTTTTCTCACCACTTTTTCTTTTGACGATTTCTCCCAATCACAGCAGGCGAGCTCTGGGGAGGCATCAATAATCTGACATCACCTCCTACGGCAGGGATTATGTCACCACATGCAGGTGTGTGTGATGTGGGACTGGGTGTGGTTGTGTGACTAAAACGCATTTGTGTGTTTAAGCAAAGCAGCAGCTTTGACCTCAGTTACAGGAGACATAACAGGATATTTTTAAGCTGTCATCAGGATTATTTGTATCAGCTTCAGGAAACCACAGCTGATTGCTTCATTGAAGTTTTTCTGGCTGGTTTAGCACACATTTTTTGCCTTTTATTTTTCCTTTTCAGTGCAGTATTCCCCAAAGGAGCTGAGTCAATTTTTCACACTAAGTTTTTAGACTTTCACTTTGGTCTCTTTTGCACCAAATCAGTTAAAAATCACTTCTTTATTACTTTGGGATGCAGCTACAACCCAACAGGCAAACCTGGCACAGCCTGTGAAGTTATTTATCTTCAATGATCTGCTAAACGTAGACATACAGAATTTTTTTGGTCTTTTTTTATCTGTTTCCCAAACTTTGACTCTTGCCTCACCCATGTCATAATGAGCATTTAAATTCTGGATTCAAATGTTTTCGTAATATTTGCAATTTTATGGCAAAATATATTACATCACTACTTTTTTAGTCAGGGTCACAGGGAGCTGGTGCTTATCTGCAGCAGGCACTAGGTGGGAGGTGGGGGACACCCTGGACAGGTTGCCAGTCCATCACAAAGTACATAGAGACAAAACAAGACCATTCATTCACACACTCACTCCCACCTAGTGATAGGGCTGGGCGATATGGCCTCAAATCATTATCACGGTATATTGAGGAGTTCACCTTGATAACAATCAATGGACTATTCATACGCGCAAAAACAAAAATTGTCCACTAGATGGGACTGTGGCAGCATAATTGCTCCACAGACTAAAATTTGCTGCAAATGTAAAGTATTTAAGATACATTCTGTTATATTCTACAGACGGATATTACAGAGAGCTGCATCATGTGAATATTGTCCCATTTGAGTTGTTAGTTAATCAGGTTCTCTATGAAGTGTGGTTAAACTGCAGGTGGAGGATGTGTTACCTTGACTTGTTGCTGTCTTTCTTCAGTTTGACTTCTTTCTTTTGTTTTCATCACATCCTCCTTTCTGAATCCATCATGTCGCCATATGATTGATGAAGCATTTTTCTGGGAACAAGCTTCTCCTCGACCAAATCTACCCCCCGACACCGTTCCAGCTTGTAGCTCACTCGTAGCTTCCTGCAGTTACCTGCGGCTGCCCGCGGAGCGCCACGGCACCAAGCAGAGAGCTGCCGCAAGAGGCGGGCAGCAATGAGCGGCCGTGAGCGGCGAGCAGATGCGGCCCGCTAGTGACACAGAGCAACAAGTTCGCTGCTTCATATTTGAATTGTCCTCCATTTCCTTGTGTTTTTCCTTCTTGTTACAAACTGGATGCAGTCACATGACTCCACATGACTAGTTGTGACGCCAACTCAACTAGTCCGCATCACAGCTGCTTAAAGGTTACAAAGACATCCGCAACCTACTCACATCTTTTCATTTTTTTAAAATACCAAACATACATAGGCAAAATGACATCGGTAAGAGTTATAAAATTTAATAACGGTAAAAATTTCAGTTTACCGCCCAGCCCTACCTAGTGACCTTTTAGATTATCAGATTAGCCTAACATGAATGTTTTTGGTCTGAGGGAGGAAACCAGAGTACCCAGAGGAAACTCATGCATACTTCAGGAGAACATGAAACTCTACACAGAAAGGCCACAGACAGGAGACAGACCTGTACTGTATTATATCTGGAAAATCTGCAGGAGATTGATAATATGGGCTCTCACCTGTTTTTGTGTACGATGCAGCTTATTATTGAGACTACTGAGAAGGCGGCTGAGGTTGTTTTCATGCAAATTCCAAAACAGTTTTATCAATGACAGGCTGGTGTAGGGAAAGATAACTTATTTATTCATAAAGGTGGAATAAGTCCAGCTTATTCAGGGTCACTTAAGTCCCAACCGTAAACACAACTAAAGTATGATCAGCGAGCACTTGTGCAACCCTCTTGATCCCACACCAATTCTCCTCTCAGGAAATCCATCTTATTTTCTCCCACCGTCTCCATCTCTATGCTGGACAGTTGTTTGGGCTGTAGCCAGCCAAGTTACATGAGAAAACAGGCGGCCATACATTCCTGCTGCACATAGCTTTGCACTCAGGGGAACCCCCCACCCCCCGCCCCCTCTTTGTTTTTGTGCGTTCCTGAACTGTAGCCCACAGCTAACTCCGACCGCCTTCTCCTTGTGTGCTTCTCTTCTCTGTCTTGTAATCAGATAGAGGATGCTTTTTGTGCTAAAATGCAGTGAACTGTTCTTTGTTTCGCTCTTGGCACAAGCTAACTTTCACATGCTCCTTAAGTTATAGTCACACAGTAACTTGCATATTTTGTGGAGGACACCTACAGAGGGTTCATAGCCTGAAAACTTGTTAGTTCCTGCTGGGATTTTTATATATAAATGAGTGGTTTGAATGGAAAATATTCAGATGTCTTCACATTCTGGTACAAACTAATTTCTTGTTGCTGAGAGCAAACTGAGAGTTTCAGTAAATCTCATCATCTTTAGCCACACATTGTTGAATGTCATTTTCATTCCCCTTCTGGGTTCCCTCACTCCAATATTGTCCTCTCGGTTTCCTGTTACTCCCCATCACTCCATCTCTCTGTTTTTCTTTTAACTCCATCTCCTTTACGTCTTTTGTGTTTAAAGTCTAAATTACCGAGCAGCTTGTCTGAGTCCCGAGGCTGCTATTGATCAACTAACAAAGAGAGGCGGCGTGTAGAGGAAGAGTGAGCCGAGGCTGCCAGAGAAGACGCCTGCAGAGATTTTCTGAGCTGGAGGGTCTATTTCTGTCTGTCTCGGTGCATCAGTATTGGCTGTAGCAGCCAGGATGCACAGGATGAAATGACGGATGGTGAGTCGAGGATGCGGGAAAAGGAAAGGGGTCAAAAGGTGACGTTTAGTCTGGAGAGGTCAACTTCATGCAGGTTGGACAGTTTCAGTCCAAACATTGTTTGCATCCTAAAGCTTTTTGCTGTTTCCTGTCACGTCTAACTTGATGATAAATTATGTTTTCATTGAGATGATGTGGGGAAAAAGGTCAGTCTACCAAACTTCAAGTGGTACGTTGCTCCTTTGTCTAAATACACTAAAGGAGACAAACAAATGCTGATGGTAGATATCGTCAACATCGACATTCCTCAGGCCGAGCAAAGCTTTCCTTGGAAGTGTAAACACCTCAACGAGACGAATCGCAGTGGATCAGTATCAGAATACAGGAACAACTCTAACGATTCCATTATACACTTATATTACATCATGCATATAATCGGTGATTGCAAATCTGTCATGTAATTCCTAATGTGTAGTGTGGATTAGGTATATTGTCCTTCTCTGTAGAAGTGGAGTATTTTTCTGTCTTTTTCAGTCATGTGAGATTCTGTTTGTTTGAAGCACATAATCTCCACTTTTTTAATGTTGTGTCTTCCTGCTCAGGGAGAGCATAATCCCATTAGTGAGATCTGGTTTCTCTGTAAAGGGAATTAATAAATAATACATTTTTATTTCCAATTCTCACCTTTTTCGTCTATACCTAATCCCCCAAACCCAGACCTTAATGTGAATCGTTGCAACTTTACGGTGTCTAGCAAATTTAAAAAGCATGAAGTCAGTTTTTATTCATTTATCATATTGACTTTTGATTAGATAAAGAGGAGAATTTAAATAAAACAGGCATTTAATTTCGCAATATTGTTTTTGTGGACTCCCTAACAACACGCAGGCTGTAGCATGCTTTGCTTCAATTGAGCCAAGATTAAAAGAAAAGAAACGATGACTTTTAATGTAAACCTATGTGAAGGAAAAAAATGTGCGTCGAGGTTTCCGTAGGCCTCGGAGGGTTGGCGAGAGGATCGCTGGGCTTGCTGATGCGTGCTCGCCTGCTGCTGGGTGAGAATCGCGCTCTTGTTTGTCTCCTGATCCATCTTGGCCCGGCAGCACACTGGAGAGGTGTGATGTTCAAGGGTGGACTTTAACCGTGTGTTCCTGTGGCTTTGGTCCTGCTGGGAGGTTGTGGCAGACGAGAACGGACAGTTTCTCTTTTAGGATTGGAAAACACCTCCTAGACTGGGTCCTGCTTTTATAACTTTACCCACAGCCTCCGTCTTTGTTGATATTTCCAAACTTTTGAGTTAAAATGATAGAAAATCCTTCTCCTCTCACCATTTGAAATTAGTTTTTCCAAATATACTTTTTTTCTGCTTTCTGCAAATGTGTGTTCAAACAAATCCTCAAACAAGAATCTTACCTTAGTTGTTTTTTTATTTTCTTGTTTTTTAATTTTTCAAACTGATTGAGTCCAGATTCCGTTTTTAGAGGCAGGGGGAAGAAAATCTATGTTGTCGAGCAGATCTGGTTTCAACAAACATCCGAGGACTATTAATAAATCATAGCTGCTCTACACAGCAGGGTGCAACTTGGCGTCTCTGTGTTTGTGTGTCTGGGACGCTTATGAGTGTGTGCGGGTGTGACTCATACTACAAGCCATAACCTTAAATCTAAACAAGGCGTCTGAACTTTTTTCACAGTTGCTTGAGGAACCAAAGATGTTTGTGTCTCTTGTGTTTTGGAGCTCCAAGCCACCACCTGCATCTCTTGCATTTTTCTTTTTTCTTTTAACTTTAGAAAAATATTCTCCTAATTAAAAAATGGCAGCCAAAACATAAACTTTTTTTTACAGAATATTATCCTTATAACCAGATGCATCACTTTGAGTTTAGCAAAACCAACTCCTAGAAGGAAGAAAACACAACTGAAGAGGAGACGAGCGTAAGGAAGGAGAAGTTTAATGAGAGAAGGTGAAAGATTTAAAGCGAAGGGAAGTGAGGTTAAAGAGAGAAGGTAAAAGTGGTGATTTGTGACCCACAGGAAACGATCTCGTTTTCTCCAGAACAGGACCAGATGCTGTGTGTTTTCCTCCTGATAATCCTCATCAACCTCACATGAACACAGTCACAAAGTTGCATTGCTGTTAAAGACCAATCCCGACCAAAGGAACTACCGACAAGTATAGTTTTTATATTTCCCTGCCATATTTATTGTTTCGAGAAGGTGCAAAAAGCCCACAAGCATCTTATTCTCACTTCTCTGAACAACGTGGAAACATGTGGGAGATGTAAGAAAAGGGTGAGAAAAGGAGGGCAAGAAGTCCTCAAAATAAGAGCTAGAGGAAAGATTGCCTGGTGGATTATTTTTTCCTTTTTTTTTTTTTCTCATTGGGCCAGGCAGAAATCTGGCCAGCTCCATGCTGCATTCACAGCCTCGGTTTTCAGTTCAGACACAAGGGTCACGACGAAAAGAAATCAAAACAATTGTCTGTTCTGCTTCAGTCCCACGGCAGTCCAGACAATGGCTTCATCACACCACCAAAAGATTCCTTTCTCTTGTTCGTTTACACACAATTAGTCTGATTGGATAAATCAATAAGACACTGAATAAACTTGTTTCTGCTGTGAGAGGTATTTCTTGATTTTCTTTTCTCTTTTTGTGTATGTGTGCATATGTGTGTGTGTAAATCTAGTCAGACCTGATTTGGGATTTTGTGTCCAGACTGCAAATTCCTGCTCTCAGCCGGAGGATGATGTTCCTAAATCCGAACAATGAGACGCTGAGTGGTTCCTATTAGCTTTGAAGTTAAATTGACGAGAGCTTTGAGTGCAAGAAATATCACCTGTGTGTGTTGAGTGTAAATGTTTGTGGGTTTAAACCTCATTACAGATCCCAGCCTTGGATCTTTCTCAGGCCAGGAAATCTCCACGACAGCGTTTTTGCCGTCAGACATGACACGCCGCTTAAGATCATTTATTTGCGTAGAGCGTACGCTCCATCGTGTGAGCATGTTGCGTGTGTTTGCGCTCGTGTTATTTATTTACTTTGCTTGGTAATATTCCCAAGCCTTCATTATAGCAAGAGCCATAACTTTGATAAATCACTTGGGCTCGGGGCCCTCACTGCTTTCACAGTATTAGAAAACTAATTGAAATTCTCTTCCGCCTCCTTCTCCTCCTTCTTTTCTCCCTCTCTTCCTCTGGTTTCACTCCTTCCCTCAGTCTTTCCCTTCCAGTCTTTGTAACAGGGCCCAAACACTACCATGTTTTTTTCTGTTTTTTTTCCTGTGGAATGGAAGCCAAGAGGGGGAAAATGTCATCACTGATTTAATAGGCGTACTCTTGCTCAGAAACACACAGCAGGCTCATGAAGTCGCACACAAACACACTCTGCACTCTGGGGAGTGTTAAGAATCCCGATAATGTCATCATAGGAATCTCCATAATGTAGCCCCGGTATCCTGCAGGCTCCAGTTTGACTTTGCCTCTCCTGTGTTTTTTTTTTTTTTTTTTTATTAGATAGGGAGCAGGAGGGATGAGATTTTAGGTTTAGGTTGATGGGATTTGGAGTTCAGATTCTGTTGTCTGTGTCCGCGATCCCCCTGCTGTCCCTGGGATTGAGGGGTCTATCTGGTTCGTTGCCTGGACGCTCCCAGCTGCCACTGGATTGAAGGTTTAGTCGTTTTTATTGTTCCTGATCCCCCTGCTGATGTTTGATTTGTTTCATTTGCAGGGATCAGTCTGTTCTGCAGCCAAATCAGGGTGGGGTTATTATGTTGGAGCTCCCTGATGGAATTTGATTTCTGTCAAAGATCTCCTCATTGTTAGTGGATTTAGGATTTAGTTTTTGCAGTCCAGGATCACTCTCCACTGTCTCTTTTTTTTAATAATTTATTATTTTAGAGGGAGAGTTGGTTTGACTACCTTTTTTAAATATCCAGTCTGCTACACCCCTCTGTTTTTGCCGCTCTAGTTTTGTAGCAAGAAGCAAAATATTAAGCAACTTTGTGAACGGAGCATCTTCATCACATCAACTCCCTGTGCAAACATTCCTCTGATGTGTCGTGAGCCGGGGAGGAGGGCACCCATGCTTTCCACAGTCGCCCAGATAAATCCATGCCAGCGTTCTCCGGCGCACTGCGAGCACATAGCCACACATAACACATGTGGGTTGTACGCGCGTGTGGTTAATGAGGATGTGTTGATTGATTAGACTGCAGTAATTAGCTGGAGTGTGAAGGCCTGGAAAGGTCTCCACTCAAGTGGGAGTGGTCCCCCTCTAGAGAGACATTGAACTGTGCTATGCACCATTACTTTACACCCATACACCGCGCAACCAGTCCCATTCGGATCTCAGATGCAGGATGAGTCATCTCTCAGAGGCAGACCTAATACTTTGGTGCCAGTGTGAAGCTGGAGAAGGTTTTTTTTTTTAAGTTGTCTGTGTCTGAGACACTAGGATGCTTGCAGCGTGGAGATGTGTGCCGCAGAGGGAGGTGTGCTTGTGCCAGCAGATTCTTTTCTTGCTCAGTGTGGACTGACTCAGTGCACCGCCTCACAAATCAGCTTCGTTCCATTTTTTCCCTCCTCCTCCACCTCCTCCTCATTTTTAGTTTCACTTCCTGTCTTCCAGCAAATCACTTCTGTTTCAAGAAAAGTGAAAATAATAATGTGAGGTATGACAACCTCAGTCTCTTGCCCTGAGTTAGCAGGATGTAGTCTAAACTTTTGCTATAATTCATTGCAAACAGCACCACCACATGGTCAGCCGTGGGATTGCATGCAATTAAGAGTTTTTGTTGCATTAATTTTTGCTCAAATTTCCCCTCTATGGTGCCATTTAATCTATAGAAACTTTTTGATTTAATAAATGTGAAAAAAGTGATTCAATTAACTTTGTGCTTGAATATTTTAATTGCATAAAGTTAGCAATTTTCTTTCTAGATGATTGATTATCCATCTGCTGTTTGAGAAAGATGATTTTTAACCCTAGTCTGCCCTCCTGTTTCTTTTTGTCTGTCCAAACAGGAAGTTCTACTATATCACTCTGCTGAGAGATCCCGTGTCTCGCTACCTCAGTGAGTGGAGACATGTGCAGCGAGGAGCCACATGGAAAACCTCTCTGCACATGTGTGATGGACGAACTCCGACGCCCGAGGAGCTGCCTTCCTGCTACGAGGGGTCGGACTGGTCGGGGTGCACGCTGCAGCAGTTCATGGACTGTCCATACAACCTGGCCAACAACAGACAGGTACAGAGGAAAGAGTCCCTAAATGATCAATGCTCACCAGATTATCTATAGAAAAATAGGAAACTAGCTCGATTACTTCAAAATAAATAAGGTCGGTGGGTGAAATGAGCTACACACACACACACTCTCTCTCTCTCTTTCACACATACACACCTTTACATGAACATTCAGGAGCTTGCCTGCTGGCCATAAACACAGCAGATTCGCACCTTCTTCTCTCGTGTTATCTCAGTCTCCCACCTCGGCATGTTGACCAGCTTATCTCATCTTAACCTGAGGGTGTTATTGCTAAAGGTCCTATGACTTATATATGGAACACACACACACTCTATCTGGGTGGTGTACATGATATTGTGAATCCAGCTTGTTTTTTGTACTGTCATCCTTTGTTTTTAATCAAAATCCTGTGACATTTTTGCAGTTTGTTGCTTCCAGCTCAAATCAAAGGATTGTTGAAAGGAAAATTACAATAATTTTATATTAAAATGTAGAAGATGCTAAATTTAAATATCACGGTTTCAGGTATTTCTTTCCTCTATTTTATGATGAGTTAAACATTAGTTTGTTAATGTAATTTATAGGGATGCACCGAATATTCAGCCAGCAAAAATGTTCGTGCGAAAGTGACCCAAAAGTGAACTTTCGGTTTTCGGCCGAAACACCAAATCACCGAAACAACGTGTCCGAAACATGTGATGTAACAAGCAAATAGCACAGCCAGCACGTGAGAAAAGGATGAAGGCGATTTTGCATGCAGCGTTCTATGGCACGCCGCTTCAGGAACTGCATCCGGCGCAGCGCTGACGTCTTCAGTGTGTTTCAGGCTTTAAGAGCCAGCATGACTGTGGTGTGCACTTGTTTCACTATCTCTTCTCGTGATTTTGAGCTGGTCCGGACCACAACGAGTCGTCCTCGCAGCGGCTCGTTTCAATTTGCACCTTCTGCTGCAGAGCGCTGGAGCGGTGCGCGGCTCCGAGTGACAGGTGGCATACGTGCACGTGACACGGCTTATAGCCCTCAAGCCCCCCTGGGCAGAAACTGATCATCACCTGTTAGATCATGCTGGGCCACGATGTTTTTCCGTCCCAGTCCAGCCCTGACTGGACCCGAGTCAGACCAGAACCAGAGTGTTGGTTTTTTTCCTCCCTGTCGGGCTGCTGAGTGCTGCTGCTGCTGTCACATTGTCAGACAGGGGCTCCGAGTTACAGACTATTTTCCATCCTCTCATCATTGTTTTCATAGTTCTGTAATTGATTTATTGCAATGCCTTGATTTTAGTGAGTTTAACACATGATTCTAATCATTTACATAATCATTTATTTTGGTGTTTTGGTTTTCGGCCTGGGTTTTCTCATTTTCGGTTTTCGATTTCGGCCAAGAATTTTCATTTCAATGCATCCCTAGCAATTTATGAATGAAAGACAAAGCAATTTAACACATGCTCATAATTTACCTGTAGTTTTTTTTACATTAATACTTGTATTTTTCAGCATGAAATCCTTTAAGAAGTGCATCCTGTGAATCAAATTTGTAGTAATTTCCCCTCAATTTTGACAATTTTTCAATTAAACAAAAATCAATGATTGAACCTGCTGGAATTTTCTTACATTTTATAGGTTAAAGATTGTATTAAAGTTATTGGTAGATATTTTATTAAGGAATTGTCTGCTCCCAGGTCATTTCATCAGTTTTCCTCTGTTTTCTGAAGGGTTAACACTTTTAATAGCTGAACCAAGTTTTCTGCTTTTCTCCCTGTCCGCAGGTTCGTATGTTGGCAGACTTGAGTCTTGTCGGCTGCTACAACATGTCCACAGTACCAGAGAAGAAGAGGGCTCAGCTACTGCTGGAGTCGGCCAAGAAGAACCTGCGAGACATGGCCTTCTTTGGTCTGACTGAGTACCAGAGGAAAACCCAGTTCCTCTTTGAGCGCACCTTCAGGTTGCGCTTCATCAGGCCGTTCATGCAGTACAACAGCACGCGGGCCGCGGGGGTAGACCTAGACAACGCCACGGTCAGTATTTATAAAACCATAAAGAGAAATATTCAGTTGGATTTCAGGAAACTTTCACTTGACTGACAATTTCCCAATACTATTTGCTTGTTTTCTTTCCTCCTGACTTCTCAAAAAATGAAAAAAGTTAGTATAAAATCTGATCCTGGAAGAGGTGTATGAATCCAGAACACGAGAGCAGGGGGAAACTGAGTAAACATGCAGGTTTTATGTTGCTGTGAAATGAATTGGGAGAACTGTAACTGTTTAAAAGACAGCAGCTTCAAACGTGTTCTTCACACTTTGATTGGTCCAGTGTGGGAGTTCTTAAGCTCAATTTCCTCCAAAAAACCCCTTCAGTACACAGCAGACCAGTGATTTATACATCAAACCCTGCAGCTTGGGGAGAAAATAAAATATGCACAGCTGCCAGATTCTGGAAAGGTAGACCAGAAGTTCTTACAAAAAAAAGAAATTTTCCTATTGCAAAGTTTTAGGAAGTAGGTTTGCGTCAGGTTTTTTTTTTTTTTTTGTAATTATTTTAAAATTAGCATTTATATAAAATCCCTGAGACCACAATGTAAAATTGAGTCATTATTAAATTGGAGAATAGTTAAACTTGCAACAGGATTTGAAAAGATGAGTTACTTTAAACTGTTCTGTGAAGCCACTTGAACTCCTAACCCCCACGTGGCTTTAAGATCCACGAGTCTTTAGTGATTCTGAACAATCAGATGTCTGGCTGATAGATGAAGCCTTAGCAGTGACGACTCCAGACCTCAAAGCCTCCTGGCTTCATGCTGGTGTCCCTCATGCTGCTGATCAGACTCTCATTTCCACAACACCGGTGCAACATGTCGTTTCCTTCTGTCGCACACACTGCTCACAAATGACATCTCGCTGTCGATCGCAGATTTCAAAGGGATTGTTTTAATTAAACACATTTCCCTTCCTCCGTATTGGATTCACGCACAGCTGATGATGCATTCCAGTAAAGCCAGCTGCATTACACAAGCTAACACGAGACACGTTTCTGCCCTGCCAAGATGCACTCTCTGTAGGATTCTGAAGAGCAGTTAAATGTCTGAGCTCACCAAAGGTTTATCTCTTCATATCCATCCTGATAGACCTTAAACTTTCTTCTTATTGTTATTTTTCAACTAAAATATAATGGCATTTTTCTGAGGGGGTGTTCCAAGAGAGTTTTTTAACCTACCAGAATAACATTTGTCAGTATTATCATTTATGAGGTCTAAGGTCTTGCTTGTTCTTTTACCAAATGTAGACCAAATACAGGGTCATCCTTTATTGGTGTAGAGATGCCTCCTCGAGTCTCATAGTAGCTCCAGCAGCTGCTTTTCTAACTCAAATATTAAACTGCTTCTGAAAAGAGTTCATTCCTCCTCAACCTATACTCCCAAACTGGTTATTTCTTGACACTAAGAAAGCTTTAAATGGAGTTAAATGGCAATTGTTTTTTTAACAATAAATGGAAAGTTTGGCTTGGCTTTGACAGTTATTTAGTTTATCTGATAAGACATGAACCTGTAACTGCTGCTGTTAATACAAATGGATTAGGATCAAGATGTGTTCCCATTTGTAGAGGTTGCAGTTTCTCTCTTTTCCTTTTTTCATTGCATCTCTCAGACAGTTTGAACATAAGATGGGTTTAGAACATGAGGAGTTTTGCATAAAATGTCATTATAGGATGATAAAAGTTTGTACACCTCAGACCTAACAAATCCTCATGGTTCTCAACATCTTATTTCTATTTGGATGAAATTCTGGATACTGTACACAGTAAATGTTGCAAAGAGTGAAGGGTTTTCACCTAACTGTAAAATTAGTTGATATATATTTGAATAGGGATGCATCAGTTTAGGTTTGAGGCTGATACCGATTCATGATTCTTGTACAGCTCTGACCTGCTGCTACTGATTTTGGCCAGTCCCAATTTATCTCAGAGAACTATAATTAAAGGATATTTTTTGGTTTGTTATTGACTTCAAAATTATGATTCTGGAAGTTGTTTCCACATGCAAGTTGTGTTTTTGCTGTGAATTAGTGATGGTGAGTTCACAGGCCAAAAAGAATGCCAGACTTTTTTGGGTATTGCTGTGTGGCAGTGATGTATTCACGAAAAACACTTTATTTTTAACAAACAGATTTTTTTAGTGTCAGGTTGACCGATCACCAATTTAACTGATCGTGCTCAATTTTGGCCACTTCCTTTTTTCTGGTGTATCTCTATTTCTGAATGTTCCCCATTTTAAATTGTTAATAGAAGTTTTAAATATCCTGGGTTTTCTTTTTCTATCCAGCCTGTTCACTAGACACTTTTTAAACCAAGTAGTCCCTGGGACTGAGATGCTTCCTCTAGAGTTGCATACTTTTAGCCTGGCAAGCCATCCTTTATATGTGAATATACAGTACAGTCTGGCCATGACCCACATGATGTAATAAACCGGAGCCAGCTGGTAGATAAAACTTTTATCGTATCCTGTCGATGACTCGACAAAGCAGCAAATGCTTTTTCAAAATAAAGGACTTAAGTGCCTCTATCTGTTTGCGTCTTAAAAAATCGCCTAAATCTAAATCATCCAAAATAGATGGTAAAGTTGTTTTAAATAAACGCAGTTCCTAAGCTGCTGCCATGTTGTTTAATTTCAAAAACGCAGCTCTGTCATCATCAACTAATCCTGCCCAGCAAACCATTAGAGCGTTGTGATTGGCCCACCAAACAGAGCGCTGTGATTGATCCGGAACCAGACTGATCGGGACTGCCAAGAGTGTGGCTAGACCAAAATTTGCAGCAAAACTGACGCTCTAGTTTATTAGGCTAGCATACTTTAGCTCCAATAGCTGCTTTTCTGTAGACAGACAGCAAAATCTCTTAGTATTTCTTTGTTTCCTTCCTTAAATCATAACAACAAAGTGAACTTTAACATTCATCATCTATTCTGTTTATCTTTTTGTTTTTTTGTTCTTTGTGCCCTTTATGTTAAAAATCATTCAGTGTTCTTTTATCCCCCTCCTGTTTTCTTCTTTTGTTATTTTAACTGATTCAATTCCAGTAAATGTAAACATTTGTTCTGCTCCCTCCTTCACTCTATAGGTTCAACGAATAGAGGAGCTGAACGAGTTGGACATGGAGCTCTACGACTACGCCAGGGACCTGTTCCAGCAGCGCTACCAGTACACCAGGCAGCAGGAGAGGCGGCAGCAGCGCATCAAGAACCATATGCAACAGAATCACCAGGGCCTCGGGCTGGGCGTCGGGCTGTGGCCTTCCCGCGGCCGGCAGAGCTTGGAATCCCGGCAGGAGGACCGAGAAGGGGAGAGGGGGGAGAGGGAGGAGCGGGATGATGGTGAGGAAGGAGGCAGAACGGAGGAGGCGGGCAGCAGGCTCCCCACGGAGGACTACATGAACCAGATCATCAACCGCTGGTAGCAATGGAATGAGAACAAACAGACATGCATCTGTAATGTGAAATTCACACACAAATACACACACTTACATCCACGGAAAGCGGCGCCTGCTTCAAAGACCCAAACCGACGACGGACTACCAGAGATTTGGGCAGCGAGAAGTGGGTTGCTATAGAAACCGGAGCCTGGTAGATTGCATCAGCTCTTGTTATTGAGCTTTGCCCAGTTGTTATTGGCGCCTGCTTGCCCTTTCCCCTCTCTCCGTCTTTCTTTGTCTCTCCCATCATCATTACTTCCTGAGCAGGGGGAGATCATTTTTAAAAGTTGCTGACGAAGGAGTTTCTCTGCCAACTCTCCCGTCCCCGCTTCTCCTCTCGCATTCCTCCCATTTCTCCATGGCCTGACGTGGAGCATGAGAGAATGAACTCTAGGTTGTGAATTTCCTGACAATTCCCGCTAAAGGGCCAGTATTCCTTCTGGATGCACCAGTGTTTAGACAAACTGGGAAAAAGCTATGAAGGCGGCGCTGAACAAAGAGAAGGGCGGGACTATGAGAGATCAGGACAAAGAAAGTTAGACTCAGTTATGTATTAAAAGCTTTGTGCTTACATAAGTCAGCCATTTCACCCATGAGCATACTTTGATCCTGAATTAGTCTCATTCTTATTTTTTTAAGATGATTTTATTTGTTTGTTTTTTATGCTTTGTTTAAAAGCAGAATTGTAATACACTGAGACCAACATTGCTGCCTAAAGAGAAGTGATTCCTTTATTTCTTTATTTTTTATTATTTTATAAGTCAGAAGCTAAAGGATTGGATTGATGAACAATGGACCATAGCCATTACTGAAGCCTTGCTTCTTCTAGGGTGGGGGAGTTGACAATTATTTTTATTTTTTTATTTCTGATCAAGGTTCCCAAAGCTCCTGTCGCTTAACAAGTTCATTATTTTTCCTTCTTTTGGGTCACAGTCCTGCAGAGAATGGCAGCCAATTACAGAGCTGAGTCTCACATAGGTGTGAAGAAACCAGCAGCGGGGGGAGGAGGGAGGGAGGGAGGGGGAGTCTGCTGTAGGTTGTTGCCAGGAACTGTGCAGCGTGAGCGGCAAGCGCTTTGGAAGCCTTAACTCAGACAAATGCTTGAAATGGGAGCTGTGGAACTACCGGTCACCATGGTGATGTGAGCTCTTAATGTAGTGGGTGGCATTTTTACCTTCTTTTTTTATTTTTTTTTATTCTGACTGCGTTGTAAAAGCAGCAGTCTCAGCCGGGCCTCGGTCCCACCTTCTGAAAGGGCAAACGCGGCGCTGGTGACCTGTAGTTCATTAGTGTGAGCTGCGTGTTTCACCCTGAAGAACGGGCAGGGCGAGGTAGCAGTGCCTCTATGTACCGGGATCATAGTCTACATCATTATTGCCAGATATTATGTCTGCATTATGCTACAGTAATTTCTTTGACTACTCATGAGTCTGTGTGTGCGTGCGTGTGTGCGTGCGTGTGTAAATAGTATGTACAGAATGCCTGATTGGTGTATGCCTTTGTAAATAGTGTGAATGACCGACAGAGGATGTCTGAGTTTATTGAACAACCTGTTTCATGACCAATTCTTTTTGTTGTTTTTTTTTTTTCTTTTTGTTGTGGTGGTGCAGTGTTGTGACCATCACAGTAATGAAAGCCAATAATAGCCCCCCTTATCCAGTTCTTAAAACCAGTATCTCACTGGGCTGTGACCACTGGTGACAAACTACACACTACATTTACAAGGAGGTTTCCAACATGTCTTGGAATGTTCACAAAGATCTTCCGGGTTGAGTTGTGCCGCTCGGAGGTTTAAAAACTACACGTTTTTGGAAACTAAGAACCAATCTCAAACCCTTCTCAGTTTTGTTCCCGTGAGTCAGAAAGTACAAGAATGAGACGACTTTGGGAGCAGTTGGCAACCTGTGAAACAAAAGTTCTGTCTACGCTACTCCATATATAAATTTTTGTTTTTTGTTTTTTTGTATTTATGAACATTTCTTTATCCACATTATTTTGAGGAAAAAAAAGCTAAAATGTCCAAACTGCACAACTGGGTGGTTCATGAAAAGTTCTCTATGTTGCATCCATACAGAGGCACCAAAAACTGACTTTTAAAACATCTGTTTTTTAAATGGATGTTTTTTTCTTACCAAAAACAGGAGGTGGAAATAGAGACTGTTATCTAGAGTGATGTCGACACGGCCAATGTTATGACTAATTGGAAACAAAAAGAAAGTCCTTCATCCTGAGCTATTTCAAATACAATTAGGACGAATTGTGAATAAATTGACTAAATTGCCACAAGGTCATTTGCACATCATTCACGCAAAAATGCCTTTTTTTTTCAGTCTTGGCATACACAGAAGTGTCAAACACCAAATCCGTGTGAATCCAAGTGAAAATTTACATACTTTCTCACAGTTCTGTCTTTGATCAGTCACCAACAGTTGCAACCAAGTGAGACATTAATTTCAACCTGTTCTTTCTCCTTTTTTTCCTTTCTCTCCTTCTCACGATGTGATTATGTCTCTTAAATTTTAAAATGTGTCCACCTATTCTCACCCAGTCAGGACCACCTTTTGATTCAGCTGAGCAGCATTCCATAAGTAAATCTTAAGAATAAATCTAAACATTATTATCCAGCTGCTAGTCATACCTTCAGAGGTATTCCTGTGATCCCACAGGGGTCAGCTTGTTTACCCGGACAGATAGATGTTTACTCAAGCCTGAGTAGCTCCACACACTCTGCCAGCTGTTTGCAGAGCTGAGAAACCGGTCAAACCTCAGGTGCAAGTTTTCATTATTTTGTGCTTGAGATATCACAAAATATCTGGGGACACAACCCAAAAAAACATGTTTTGGGTGAAGAAAACTGTTTAAATGAATCAGAAAATAATGTTTGGACTGATAAGGTCACAGATGAGGAGATAGCTGCAGCCGTAGGTCAACTGGAGGTAATCCACGTTGAGTACATAGTAGCTAAAATAAATCTGCTGGCATTTGTCTGTGTTTAGCCAATGATTGTTTGTCAGAGTGCAGCATGACCCAATTACTGCAGGTGGACTTATCCGGTTAGCAAAACACACGGTGCAAATTGCTCCCAGTCACTTAATCGATATTTAAAGTGATCAAATTAACACGTCTGTTTGGGAATCTGCTCATGAAAAATGAGGGGGAAGCAAACTACATATGATCATCATCAAATAAGTATAATCAACCTGGGTTATTATAGGTTGTATTTATTGGTTTATGATCTATTTTTTATGCTTGTTTGATTCTGATTCATTACCATGTTTGAGCTGAATCATGTGATCTGCTGCTTTTAAATCAGGAATGATTCATGATGGGAAGGAGAGAAGAACAAAAGGGGTGATAAAAGGACTCAACCAAGTGTGTGTCCTTCTTTTTGTGTAGCTTTCAAAGTAATGCAATAGGGACAGAGAGACGGATGCGGGACGAGAGATCCTCCCGCTCCATATCAGCTTCCCCCATCTTTGTATTTTTGAAACTGGAGACTTAAAAGTGCCGCAGCTTCAGGCATTTTGCCCACGACTTGTTTTTGAGTCAGACTTGCATTAGCCTGTGATTGGGCTCCAAACCAATCTTGCTCTGCATTTGAGAGCAAAGGGAAGACCTGTTCTCCATCTCTGCGGTTTATTCTTATATTTTTCAGTGCTCCAGTTTCAAGTGATAATCAGATTTGAAGTGGACCTCAGAAATACTTTTTGTGGAAGGAAAAAAAAAGCTTTTCCTGACATCATTCCAGAAGCTGATGCTGTAAAGGCACATTCAAACATTTTATTTGTCATTTCTGTGTTTATTTTAAGTGTTAACATCATTTTCTTTTGTGAAAATGAACAAACACAGGTATCGCTAGCATCATGATCCTTCAAAGATGTGTTAAAGGAGTGTGAAAGGGATTTTTGTTTTTTTAATTTGTGTGCAGTCTGTCTCTGCCTCCTAATGTATGCATCTTTCTGGGTTTGTTTCCTACGGTTGCAAAAACGAATCATCAAGCCACCGATTAAAATATTTCATTTTTACAAACATGACTGTGTTGTGATTTATATGCATTCATTCACTGATGCTTCTGTGTGACAAGATGTGCAGAAGTTTTACCCCTTGGGGATTCTACACTTTGATTTCCAAACCAATCTGTAACTCGAGGACATTTCCACCACTAGCCCACACAAACCGCAGGACCATGACCCCAGAAATCAGCCTGTACCCCTTCTAATGACAGTTTCAGTCCTGTCAGCTGTGATCTACAGCCTAATTCAATCTGCAGACGCGTTCAGACTACTGATTACACTCATATGCACACAAATATTCTCCTTCCTCTGCCCTGGCAGGTGAAGGATTGACAACAAGCTGGGATAGATATGATTCCCTGTCCTTGGATGCAGAGCCTTCGCCCTATCTCATCACACAATCGTAACTTCAACTATGACCCCTTTGAGGAGGGATGGGGTCATAATTTGCCAGGACACTGACGGCCAGGGAGAATTCATCTGAAGGCAGACAGATGGCATGAAGAGGTGCGGGAGTGTAAGATGATTAGGAATAGGGGACAAAAACTGATTTTTTTGTGTTTTTTTTTTACTCAAAAATGGAATGAAAGAGAAACGAGTGAAGCAGAGAGAGGAGAGAAGAGCAGTTCAGCCTCTATTAGGCCGAATGTGGTCCCTAATCCTCCCCATTGCTCTGGGTTGCTGTCATTTCAAGTGCAGCTGGACTAAACAAACAATAATGGCTCGACTACTGCAGAGGACTAGACGTGGATGTTTTTCAGAGAAAGCGCTAACTCGATCCTGCAGGGGGAAATCCAGCTATGAGTTGCTGCACAGGCTCTGGCTGCGGTCCAGCACTGGGGGGGGTCAAACTGGCTGCAGCTCCTCATCGCTGTTCCCATGCTCATTTCATACAAACAAAAGAGCCCCTGCGTCGTTATTGCTTATTTTCAGCGTGGAATCCTGCAGATAAGGTCATCCTGAGTGGCTTCCACACGCATCAGAGAGCAGCTCATATCTGGGAGGATTGGCTTGTTGGCGCTGGTCACAGTGGAGTTTAGCCTTTTGTTTCTGGTTGAGTCATCTCCAACAGATTTCAGCTTAGACTTTCATCGCAATATATACACAGTGTGGGATATATTTCCCTGCACCAACCATTTGCAGGGTTTCAATAACTGGTGTCACCATTTGGCAGGCACAGAGCGCAGGCCGGTGTGCGAGTGCACATTTTGCCCTTTGCAATACATTAAAAATGATTAGAGAGGACATCTGGGACTGTTATCTGACCTTCCGCTCCGGGTCTGGCTAATCTCCCAGGTCAGCAGCAAATCATCTCTTGTAACGTTGCAGAACTGACCTCAAAGAATGCAGACCAACAGTGGGAATTCAATCTGAGGCGTCTCCTCCTCATTGCTCTAGGTGTGTGTGTGAGAGCTTATAAACTGCTAATCTGATGTTGGTGTTGAGGATATTTGGAGCTATGTAAACTATGGGTCAGCACCCAACAAATAAAGTAACGCATCAGCACATGAACATGCAGAAGTGATAATTTAAAAAAATCAATTAAAAAGTATGTTTATTTAAAACAAACAATCTGAACACACCAGCACTCCTTTCTAGATGTATTTAAGACTTGAGCTCAGTTTTGTTGCTGTAACGTGGTGAATTAGCTTCATGTTGGAGACCCCGGCTGACCCCCATTATACAGTCAGGGACACATTTAATTAGCAGCAGCTCACGTGAAACGACAAAATGTATTAATATTAATGGAGGTTTAATTGAGGTCGTCTCGGTCCCCCGTCGAGGCTTTCAACCTCTAAAACGGCTGACGTGTGATGGTGGAAGCAGAGGGAGCCCAGCAGCCCGGGTTCGCCATTCTGTATGTGACCCCAGAGAAGATGACAACCATCTCCCATAATTCATCTGAAGATGTCACCTTCCTGACAGATGAGCAGGGTGGCATGTGTGAGGCTGTCCCATGCTTAGTTTAGCTACATTTGTGAGAACTGTTTAGTTTGGATGGTATGGCCTGTGTCCTCACAGGGATACAGCTGATTTTTGTGTTAGTGTGTGTGCAGGCATCTGTATATGTGAGATGTCCACGTCAAAGTGAAGGTCAAATCCAGCAGGATAATTAATGTCGCCGCTTTTTATATAATGTTAAATCAAACCTTCAAACTGCTCCCTCTGGAAATTCAGCTGTCCAATTTAATTTAGGCTGCAGAGCGAGTAAATGAAAAAGCAAGAGCCATGCCTTTGCACCCTGGGACACTGTCTCTGTACCTTTCATCTTCTTTATATCAAGACCACACAACAGGTAGATAGGGAGTCTGTCACTTTGCACCAATTTACCCCAAAGGGACAGTCTATTCAGGAGACATCACATAAAATTAAAGTAAAGATTAACAAAATGATCCCAGGTGTCCAGTGCAAACTGAGAGGAATTTTATTTTCTCTACAGTTTTATCGCTACAGCCCAGATACTTTAAGAACTTGTTCTGAATAAAAATACATATATTTCCCAAGGTTATTACACCATGCATCTAGTAAACAGTTATCTGCTTGAGCTAATAAATTATTAGCCCTTGATTTATACTATAATACAATATTGAAAGAAATGTGTTTTTAAAAACATGTCAAAGACATTGAGCTTTGTTCTTATTTTTGCCATGATTTAAAAAAAAAATAGATTAACCTTTTCAGCCATATGCATTTATTCTCCAAATTTTTTAGTATAAGCACATCAACAACTTTTTATTTTCACTATTCTCTGGCTAGTTTGAATAAATTATCTAGAAAAAAAGCCAGATTAAAAAAGTGAGGACCTTTAATTTTTTTTTCTTTTCAGTTTGAGGGCAGGGATCAAATTGTGAACACTATTGGGGGGGTTAGGGTTAGGGTTAGGGTACCCCCCCCCCCCCCCCCCCCCCCCC